>CAJRST010000001.1:20669094-20682816 GCA_907169785.1 Menidia menidia | reverse complement strand
ATTCACTTCCAGCACGTTCATGCAATTATCTTCAAATATGTCCTTTCAAAACCTTTTTACCTGTTTTAAAGTGCCAAGGCACCATGTTTATAAAATAGATCAACTATGTTTCTGTGGACTTAAAGGTTACTAATGAGCTTTGCTCATGAAAGTCATGAACCCATCCCTAAACCATAAAAACATTAATGCACATAATCATATATGCAAACATTTCTTTCTCTGTGATTCGTGTTATTTATGATCATGTAGATGTTTGTTATAATGGGGAGTTAAAACCAATAGTTTTATGTTGTAATAGGTTTATGTCAATTACTTTGAATGTTTTTATAAAGCTTTTTCTAACTGAAATATTTTTACACTTTTACAAATGTATGTCTGAGGTTTTGACTTTGTTATATGGAAAATGTCAAGCTTATATTGTGTTGTTTTTCTGACAAAGTTCTGCTTTAATGTTAATTAAAGCATCAGGAATATATGTCCATGTGTTATCTGCAGTTGTGTGGACAACATTTCTCTCTATTCATAGTCTCAACTTTACTATTGTCATACCATATTTACAAAAACACGGTTTTGTGAAAATATTATGATTTTAGTATGAAGATGACAAGGCATGTTTGATTTAAAAACATACCATTGTGGCAAAACACATCCTATCAGGGTTAGGAAATAGTATACATAAGACATACTGATGGAAAAAAAAACAATAGACAATGCACTGCAGACCTCCTATTTTATTACTTTATGTGTGGTGATTTTAAAACTGATTTTCAGGGGAAAATATCTTATTTTTCTATCCAATGTCACATGCTTATTGAAAATATATTGGATGTTTAACCTATAGCTCCGTCATTTGATTCACATATCAATCTCTCTCTTCACAGGCTTCTTTTTCCGCCTTTTTTTACATTACAAAGATCAATGTCCAAAACTGTACCTCACTTCTCAGTTTCTCCTTGTCCCAGTTTCCTGTTTTCAGCTTTTTTCGTATGATCACCTTGACCTGAAATTGTCCTCATATTTAGCTGTGAATAATTTACATGGCTTGACATTATTAATGAAATATTTACTGAATTGTTTACTTCATTATGTTGTGGCAAGGAGGGTAATGACCAGCTGGATTCAATTGAACCAAATTTAATTGAATTTCTATGCCAGACTTTACGTGCCAAATTGCAAAAAACGTCTTCTAAAGGCACCTCAAAGACACAGCTAGCTACAATCCACTTCATTACGATGCAGTGATAATCCAATCAGTTCTATTTCAGTCATATCAGTCCAAGTCATACTGAGCCATTAAAAAAAAATCTTCCAAGCTAAGGAAACAACAGATTGCACCAAAATTTCTCTTTGATCCAATGTCCGGCCCTGAGTATGCAGCAAGGAACAGTGGAGAAAGAAAATAACGTGCTTTTAACAGGGAAAATCCTCCATTAGAATCAGACTCATAATAGATGTTCATCTGCCTCATTGCGGGTCAAAAGGTCAAGAAAGTAAGGGATAAAAAGCCCCATAACACCAAGCCCGAAATACCTACTGAAAAAGAGAGATGCAAGCTGATGACGATAATGCAACATGTACCTGAGGTGTGGAAAGTAAAAGAGAAAGATGCATCGCTGGCTGTCATTCAGCCACCTAGGCCCTGTAGTAGTACAATTAAGTGATATTTCAGGGTCATCTGAGCTATCCATAACAATAACTTATAGTAGGAAGTAAAGTAGGTATAGTAAAGTATAGTAAAGTAGGAAATCTCAGCATTCTAATCTTAGAGTAGAGTGGGTGCCTGCTTCCTGAACAAACCGGAAGCTAGCTCAACAAAAGAGAGGCCTGGTAGCTAAAGGCTCTGTCTCTTATTCTTCTTTGAAACCAGAGGTAGCCCTGCAGTGCGAGATGAAGTGTTCTTTTGTTAAAGTATTGCACTGTGACATCTTTGTGGTATGATAAAGCTTGGTTAAGATCCACAAGACCTTTATCGTGGGGCAGAATTTTAGATCAGTTTCTGAGAAGAGGAAAAGTTTGAACTGGGGAAATATGATCTTACCAGGTTAACAGGTGATGGAGATAGAAAACAGAGAGGTAATAATCATACTGGAGATGTGTTTTGTTCTCCTCCAATACCTCTAAACTTATTTTTTAGTATAGACTTGAATGTTCTTGAGCAGATGCAGTCATTATGGGTTTTCCTTAATATGATTCCATGATTTAAAACCTTTGATTCTTTTTCTTTTTCAAATTGTATGCATTATTCATGTAATGGTTTTGTGAGTACTGCGGGGTATAAAATAAACAGCCCTGGGGATAATGTTAATATCCTTCCTGTCTGCATACTTGCACAATGGATTAAGAGACAGTGGATTGTGTTGTCTTGCTCATTACAAGATACCGAAATCTGGAATACCAGACTGAGTTTACTATGTACTCCCAGCGCAGGCCATAGTTATTATACCTCAACAACAGATATACTCTCTTGGCTGGCCTCCCAGCATGCACTTTGAGACCTCTGCAGATGGTCCAGACTGTAGTTGCTCAACTGGTGTTCAATCAACCAAAAAGGGCACATGTCACTCCACTGAACCCTACATGGCCGCCTGAATAAAATTCAAGTCACTCATGCTTGCCTACAAAGAAGCTTCTGGGTCTGCACCAAGCCAATTAAACAAAATCATACAAGCTTACGCTCCTTCTCCTCAACTGCACTCCTCTTAAATTATGGGATCAGACCAGCAACGTCCTCTGCACCTTGAGAAATCTCTGGAAGATTGATCTCTTCCAATTCCTCTTAACAGGCGTACCTTGAACGTACTTTATGCTTCTTAACTGGTTCTGTACTTATTACTTAATGCCAGGAATTGAACAAGAAAAAAGCAGAATTATCCTTGTTCTAATAACAGATACATTATCAAAATATATTACTGAAATATATTAAATTTGATTTCTGCTTGACTTGAAACCTTTGGTGGGTTTGCAGTAACATTTTGTTCACAGTTCATCACATCTAATCACCTACTGCTATTGGTTAGTTTTGCAGTTTTTCAGTCTGCAGTCCCTAAGGTTCAACTAGTTTCCTAGTTCTTCACTCTGCTGATAAGAAATAGTATTTTTGAATATAGTATGAATATATCACACATTTATAATTGCTGTGTCATCAGATTTATAACCCCTGTTTGACAAAAATGACAAAACGATGTCTCGCCTTGTGACTATGATCTTGCAAATCTTGGTTAAATTTTATCTTGGCAGCTTGGCATGTTACTGTGACTGGGGCATCAGGGTACAAACTCTAAAGCACATTTCATATCTCAGAGATTCAGGAGGATTTGAAGAAATGACCTATTTCTGGATATCTGTGAATTAAATAAATGAATGAAAAATACTTTATTCATGCCTGAGGGAGAGCTATGTGTATGGATCTTTTAAGTGTCAAATATTTCAATGTTGTGATTGTGTTTTTCATGTGTTTATTACATATCAACATGTAATAATAGGATGGACGCAACATCACTGAACAGTTAATGCCATAATACTTAAAATATTGTGTTAATGTGTACAGTTTTAAATGATACATTAGAAATTGGAATGGTTTCTTGTCAATAAAATGGATTTGACTGTCACTATTGACAAGATTCATTTTTAAAAAGTTCAGTAGAGCTATTCACACATTCATATACTGTAAATCGACATAAATATGTTTGTGCTGATAAGCACATACTTTAATATAGAAAAATCAAATGCAAATCCTAAATTTAAAGGACAGACTTGCACCCCCTTCATCCATGTTCAACTCAATTCTTTCACAAAGAGTTTTAAAAAATCCTCTGATTGGACAAAAATCCTGAAAAGCGTTTTCATGTTGATCATTCTTCCTGCTTCTGTTTATTCTGACGGTCTGCCAGACAGTTCCTTAGCAACTGAAAACACATATTATCCCCCAACAGCATCATCCTTTCACACTCCCACCACAGTCTTCTCAAATACACACACACACACACTCCTCAGCATCTGTCTCACCAGGTCTCCAACTAAAGAGGCAGAAAATGAGGCTACACTTTGATGTTGGAAACAGCGCCATTTATACTGTATACCATACTAATAATGAAGAACAAAGCCCACAGTGGTAAGCAGGCGTGACCCTTGACTTTTCCGTCCTCCTTTGCTATTCTAAATACAACCACTTACGATCACTAGAACTTCTCATTAAAGGCCAGCTCTGATTAAAATGAGTCAGTACTTCAGTGTCTCTTGCCACAAACCTGGGGTAATTTCAGTCCCACGCTGTATTCATTTAGTCTTTGCCTTTCTTTTCTCTATTCACTTTCATATTTCAGACTAATAAGACCAGCAGGCCTGAGAAAGAACAGGAAAACAAATAAAAATTACCATATGCGTGGAGACAATAAGGTGGACCAGGCCCTTGAGGATAATCTAATACAGGTTCACTTTGAGACAGGTCCCAGTATTAATTCAGCGAAAGATTTGGGTAAATAAAAACCAAAACATCTAAGGTCCACTTTTTTTCTTTGAAAGTTGCCTGCTGATTGATTCAGAGATACCACAGATGCTTCGGAGTACGAATTCAGTGGCAATCTGCACAGATGGCCTCAAAGCAATCACAGGAAAACCTTCAGGTAAATGCCAAAAAAACATTTTAATCACTGTACAAAGTAATTCCACAAAAGCTTTACCAGTGACTAAGCCCAAATAAAAAAGGTTGTTACCTGAAATTCATGATTAACCATCTGCAGCATTGATTGGATAGGCATGGTTTTACCTTAATTTTAACAAGCACCCTCACAGTTCATTCTAAATGAGTTGATGACTGATGTGATACTGCATGATCACCATGTTTCCCATTATGGGAGATTTCTCTTTTACCAGTCTATGGTGTCTAAACCAGACCTAGAAAGACTCTGCACCGGCTTCCTGTCACTCAGAGAATTGACTTTAAAACAGCTCTGCTTGTGTACAAGTCTCTTCACGGTTAAGCACCGAGATACCTTTCTGGATGTTAGAGCCATATGAACCAGTTCGGACTCTGAGAAATGTGGGTTCTGCTCTCTTGATGGTTCCCAGAGTCAGAACTAAACAAGGTGAAGCTTCATTTCAGTTCCATGCTCCTGAAATCTGGAACAGTCTTCTTGAAGACGTGAGACAGGCCCCAACTCTGACTGTTTAAATCCAGGCTGAAAACTGTTTGTTTAACTGTGCATATAGAAATTGAATGTATTCTATCTGCACTTATCACTTTTTATCTACCTATTTTATCTAGCAATTTGTTTTGTTGATTCTTTTTCTTTCTTTGTTTTTCTGCCTTTAAATTCTTTGTGAAGCACTTTGAATTGTCTTGTACACGAAATGTGTTATACAAATAAACTTGGGAACCTGAAAGAATCAAATCACGTCATGCCCTCAACCGCAGTTTCTGAGTATGTGAAAGCCTAATTTCAACAGAATATGAAACACACAAGCACATTTTAATCAATGTCCATGATAAAAGTTCAATAATATCAGTTTTGAACACCAAACTGAATATAATACATGTGTATAACAAAGATAACAACACCTTAAATGAGGCTTTTAACTGATTCATTGCTTCTCAATGTGTGGCAATCCTCCATTTGCACTTTGCAGAATAAATGGCCTCATGGCCCACATTGGCCCACAATTGATTACTTCTGTGTAGTTGGGTTTTAAACTTAGGTCACTTTCTAGTCATTTCATAGTTTTTACTTTTGTCTTTTAAGGAACTCCGAACTGAAATTTCTTGATCAATAGAGTTTTTTTTAAAGGTAATGATTTAACACATAATAGTTTTGATGTGGGTGTTCCCCTGCTCAAAGATCGGGTTTAATACATTCCAGAGGACATTCTTGGAAGTGGCACAATCCACATATTACATGATCATGTAATTATAGATTTGTAAGGGGTCACTTCCACATTCTTTAGCACTGCTGGTATATTTTTAGAATTACAGTAGGGAAATGCTACTCAGCTCATTGACTGTTTATGTTCGACGAAGTGTGGTGTTACATGGAAACGGTGCACAATTTACAGTGCGTCATCCACAATGCACTAGGAAAGACAACAGTCCCCTTATAGTTTGCCATCGTCTTGTTAGGTTTTAGATGTCTCAAAGAAGGGTAGTGACTCCACAAGTCTTTTTTTCTTCTTTTTGGTGAGATGTAAAAACAATCAAATGTAAATTGCATCAATCTTTATGAAAACATGTTATGTTTTCATATAATTGCGAACAATTTTAATAAAAGATAAATAAATTATTAACAGGTGATATTAAAATATTTTCTGTCTTAAGGTCTTCAGAAAAGCTCACCATTATCATTCAAGCAAACTTTTCTAATGTGAGAGTAGTTTAATAATTTTTCTATGTAGTGCCACGACACAAGAAAGATGATATGCAGACATTTGAGAAACACGTGTTGTTTTTTTTATATGTGAGAGTAAGTGAGAATAAAGCTGTAGTTTAATAAAGCTACTTTAAAAACAAGAGGCTTGACTGTGCAGGGGCAAAGTTGGTAATCCTGTCAGATGCTGATTGATTCGGGTTCCTTTGAAGGACAGGGCCCCCTCATCAGGTATGAGTTCATGTTTGTGCGCACTCTGCTGAATCTAAAGAAAGTTTGATGTTCATATGGATGCAAGTGAGAGGTATTTGCATGCAACATCACACTTGCTTCCCAACACTCAAAGTGACTGACAAGAAGTGCTTTTCCTTTGGTGCAACCTTGTGTAAAGACTTACTTCAATATCCTTAGGTCATTTAGTGTCTTAATGCAGCCCTATTCACTGAATGCTTAAGTAGGATTTTTAGTAGTATTTTAATTAGGTGACATGAATAAGTAAAGCTAGCAGTACATACTGACACACATGCGGGTTACATGGTCACACTATTTGGAGCCCTCATGTCGTTGCACTGGTGTATCTTTATCATAGACAACCCATCTCAGCATTGCTGCAGACCAACACTTCCCACCATGGCAAAGATACTTAGTCACTGGAGGAGGTGTACTACAGTAGTGACTGCAGTGGCTCTGCTGTATTTGACATAAGGGTCCAGCAAAAACGTGTATTTTTGCCGGACACTGGTGGGTACAATCAAAGAGATGAATATGAGCATCTACTTGCTAATGCGAAAAATGTGTATAGGCAGATTTGACTGTGCCTAGAGTAAAAGAATGAGAATTGTGATAATTAAATGTATTTTCTAGATTTTGTTTGTTGTATTAAATACTGAGCTGCATAGAACCAGTGTTTCTAGTTTATTTTATTAAGTTGAGGTTACTATATTTCTCTGGTCTCAAATGACCTGTTGGTCCTTATGAATGTATCATGCAATCATACATCCTTTTTCCATACAATAGACCAGTCCATCACAGGGCCACAAAGAGATATACAAGATAAACGACCATGCACACTCCCCCCCCCCTATGGTCAATATGGAGACATCAGTTATTCTAACATGCATGTATTTTTTTGATGAGAGAAAGGCC
This sequence comes from Menidia menidia, assembly GCA_907169785.1. Lineage (NCBI taxonomy): Eukaryota > Metazoa > Chordata > Actinopteri > Atheriniformes > Atherinopsidae > Menidia > Menidia menidia. The sequence goes on along the minus strand of CAJRST010000001.1, from coordinate 20,675,314 downwards.
AAGCACCTGGAGAACGCACATGTACATGGGAAGAAAAAGGTCCCCCGACCCCCGGGGATTAGAAAACGGGAACGGTCCTGTTGTGACTCAATGGTGCTAACCACCACCATTCAGCCTCATAATGCAATGTAGGCAATTTCACCTTTTCAAACAGCAAAATGACATAAAAACGATTACACCAGCATGGTGCAACAATCTTATCAGGACTCCTATCACTTGACATTGTCATGCAAGTCGTCCAATACTAATGATATCAACATTGGGTCATATCACTGTAATACTGATGAGTGGAAAATCAGTTGTTTTTGTCTATTTCTATTTTAGATACTTAAACCTAAAGAGTCAGTTTAAAAGGTTTTTGGCAGGTGCTCCAAAATGTGTCTGACATGCCCAGACAGAACAGGATTTCAGCTTTTAAACATGGTAACATTGTGAGAAAAATTACATTAAACGCTAACTGCCAATCATCTTTCTTTAGTGAGAAAACATGTATTAATTTATTAAAATACATATGCCACATTTCAATGTACACTATAATTTGCCTGAAAATTACAGAAAGTGGGAAATACACTGGAGAGAGTCTGAAAGTGCAATTGTTCTATTCTTATTGCTCTTTATCAGATGCTCTCTGTCAGAGGTAACAGCATCAGTGACTTGTTATTTCTTTTTTGAAAAGTTAAGATTTAAAGTTGAATTTGTGACACTTTTTCGAATAAAAAAATAGCAAGATTTTAACAAAGTAAGACATGCCATCTCACATTCCTGCAGGAGTCGGTTCTACAAAGATTTGAAAAATAAAAATGTTAATCACGTTTTTTCATGCAGTCGGTTGTGTGACTCCATAACACACACATACACGCAACACGTTTTTTTCAATAGCTGTTCCATAACTTTCAGCTTATTGTATTCCCTCTACAAGCAAGTGAGATTTGACTCCCCAAAAGACAAAATGCTTTTCTCTTCCTGCATGGACTGTATTATCGTATGAATCTAGGGGATTTCATCCCAAACACGAGGAAATAAATAAAGTGGATTTCTTATCCTTATCTTCAAACACATTCTGTTAAAAGACTTCTTATCGCTACTTCATTTATCGCAATTACACATTTATTAAAGATTGTTTAGACAGCTTAGATTTATGTCACAAAGGGACAGCATTTAACTGATATGTTTTTATGTACCAGTAAATGGCGATACAGTCAATTCATTTAGTTTTTTTCTCCTAGATTCTGTGAATAATTTGAAGAGAACGTTCTTCTGTTGGGCTTTATATTAACTCATTAGATTTAAAGCGTTGCACAAACAGCAACACCAGCACAAGTCTCCATATATTTTCTAATGATCTCAACACTTTTTGATCCAAAAAAAGTCCTGCCTAAATAACCATTTGTAATTTTTCAGGATCATGCAAATATGTGAGATTATGCATTTTAAAACAAAGCTAGTTATTTTTGTGAACTATGTGAAGGCCTTTTTTTTCTGTACAAACAGCAGACAACACCAGTTTAGTCACGTCTTTAGAGTCGTAACACATTTTTGTGGGCCCTTGATAATATCTTTTTGGCTTCTTCAACATGGGAACAAACTAATATCTAAGGCTATACATTTGCAGAGCTCATACATCATGTGTTACAATTGTCCATTGTACTATTGTAATGGAAGCCAAAGGCACATTTTTTGCTTTGGAGAGAACTAAAACATGCGTGGACTTGTGTGAAGGACAAAGGTTTTTGGAATAAATAACTTTCAATGCAAAATGTAAACATCCACTGAAAAAATGAGGTTATTAATGTAAAAAGGGTAAATCACAACACCTCGAGACTGTATATGAACATGAATTGTCAGTTGTTTGTGTGCATATTCCCCCTCCTATTGTCTGCTGTGACGTACATCGATAGGGTTTGCGCCGTTGTTAGTTTGCAGCTCCTCGTTTCAGACAAAACGGTTTTGTTCACACTGGTGACAAATCATGTTGTATTGAGAAATACTGCAAAAAAGCAACAGCCACAACAACGAACAAAACAAACTGCTGCAAGCGTGTATGTAGAATTCCATCTATTCTGCATTTTTTTCTGCGAGCCAGGGTGACTCTCCAGCTAATCCACCCAAAGTGAAAGTGAATGCAGAATGGAAATTGGCTTTCGAAATCTGTCATCTCTGTAGTAAGTTTTTATTGAATGAATACTTAGATCTGTGTAGTGTAGGAGAGGTTTTGAAAGCCAGCATAAAATGCTGCATACAGGTGTGATTTTTTTCTTTCCTAGAAATGAACAATATAAAAAAAAAATCAATTTAACAGTGTTTTTGAAAACGCTGGTGTTGTTAATTGGTACATTACCCGAGGAAGAGGATGCAGAAAGATTCAGCAGCAGTTATTGAAGGTTAACACTCTGTTGGCTCTCTACCATTCTCAGCACCGAGCAGATGAGAAGCCTTGGACACCTTCACCCAAACCCCCACAATCAAAACTTCTTATAATACTGAGGATAAAAAGGCAGAGCTTTGTTATAATCAAAATGAAATCAACCCTTTTTTTGCTGGCAGTAATTGAAAAAAATCATAGCTATCTACTGCACTAGGCTGCACAATTTAGAAAACCCTTCAAACATGTTTCATCCTACAGAACTTGTGGAATGATGAGAGTTAAGAACTGAAATAGAGCAGAGACAGGAGGCAGGTACATTAAGGGGATTTATGTATTTATATATAAACATATATAAACATCATCACAAGCCCCTTCCTTGAATTAATCCACTGAGCTTGTGCATGACTCGAATCGCAACACTGTACAAGGTGCCTTTATTAAACAGCTTGTTACTCAGTCAAAACAATTAGAACGGTGTATTATAGAAGTGGTATCCTGGCAACAGCTCGTGGCAATTCAGAACAAGTGACACGCATTGAGAAAGAGGCCCCATAAACCCCTACCAGACTCATTCCTTACATCTGACTTTTTTATTGTTAATGTAGGTTTTTATTTTGCTTCCTGATGTCTGCGGGTTCAGCAAGGATGCTGATGGTTTGTGATGAGATGATTTGTCCAAGTTCCAAGGGGGAGGCAACACTGTGAGTGCAGCCCACAGGCGATTCTTAAAGCCACAAAGCGCTGCAGAGACTCGCTACGCTGCCACAAAAGATAACTCTGACAGTGGCTTGAGGGCTTTCCTCTACCGTTATTTAGCATTTCCCTCACAAACAGGCAAAACATCTTGTACTCCTTGCCACCTAACCCGCATATGCTGATGTTCACACATACATACAAGCATTAATCACACACTAACACACGAGCACCATATGCTCCGCAGAAGAATGGATAGAATTCTTCTTCATGGTGAGTGTGGCCTTTACAGTGAATTTCAATTAGACTGAAAACTTGTTTTCTAAAGCTTAAGTTAAAAAACACAAGCATACAGATTAGTTAAGATATGTGCAGAAAATTTAAACTTGAAATAATAATTCATAGGATAAATTCTGTTGCTGACATGGGCACACGTCTCATTCAAAGACACATAGGGAGAGGACCAGCTACTCCTCTTAACTGCCACTAAACAAACACTACATTTACTCCTTCAGGCAAAAGAAGATGATTTGTCAGCGTGAACAAGGCATCCAAAATGATATACGGCGCAAATGGGCGGCATGCTCATGAAATGGAACAAGAGGTGCACACTTAACAACATTATTTGGTCATTATTTAGATTATTCTTGTGTTCTGACCTTAACCAAAGGGTTAAAATAGATTAGATTTATATTAGGAGGTTAATGGAGAATGTCTTTATGGCCAAACTAAATGAAAACACATTAAAAATGACACCCACAGATCTAATGGTGCACAAGCAGTCGCCGCGTGCACAGACGCACACAAAAACAGACTCACACGCGTGCCATTTTAAGATACACATCATTAGCCACAGCAGGTTTTAAAGTGGCAGTTTAAGATGACTTGTCACCCACTCTGCTGCCTCCACCTTGCTGCACTCAAGGCTGCCGGGCCAGTAACGGTAAGAGCAGCGGCACTCCACGCTGCTAACAGCTAAGCAGAACGCGAGGTGACATTGACACAGTCATCGCGCCGACTCTGCCTCGGCCAATGACGTCACCGTCCTTCAAGACCCAGCACATGGGATGCGAGCCACCTGAACCATGTGATTGGCCATCCCTGTTTGTCAGCGCCTGAGCTGTAATATGCATACCTGCATGTTAGGATGTAGAGTACTGGAGGCACTGCTCTCCACGTTTATTGTGCAAAGACAGAAATATACAGTAGATACAGACAAGGAGAGAGTGAGAAAGAGAGCTGTTGTTTTGTTGTAAAAACCTGGAGTACAGTATTGTGGCTTCGTGCCATCAGTCATGAGGCATCCTTAAACCATGCAGAGATAAGGTTAAATAGCATTTAAAGCACACGGTTTTAAATGGCTGACCATGACCTGAAAGTGTCAAGTGAAAAAAAGAAAAAAAAAGAATGGATTAAAGAAATGTTGAGACAAATGCTAGGGTAATAACGGTTTAACAAAGTTATTTATTAAAAATTATTTTTAAAGACTGAATATTTAGAGTGAAGTGCAATGACAAAGTGTGTTACATTGATAACAGTGTCTATAAAACAGGAAAAAGGGCAAGGGCAACATAAACAAGAGCAAGAAAAGCTAAATGAAAAGCTAGTTGAGAGGGTAGCTTTTTTTTATTATGTTTTCCCTCTAAACATAAAAATTCAAGGATCTTCTCAGATGAATTAAGAAGAATAGGATCCTTTGACCTTTCCACCTACTGGACCAAAATATCCCAGTATAAATAAGATCAAATGAGTTAATTCACCTTGATTTGATAGATAATACAGTACTCCAGCACCTTCCCCATTTAGGAGTATCCTGTCAAAATCAAGTACAATGTCAAAGCTAATAGTGTTGCAAAGCCACTTTCGCAAGCGGTTACAGTTGGGGTGAATGCTGAGCGGCTTCCATGCTTGTCAATAAACTCACATTAAAATGAACACATCATAATTACTGCCTCTATTATCCTTCAAGATCTTGGCAAGGGGGGTCTGGTCGTAATTGGCTGACTAACGGCCCATATGGGATTGGACAATAGGAATAATTGTCCTTGTCTGCGGAGCTGACATGTTAACACAGTCATATCACAGTTTGTAACTAAAACAATCACTTCCAAGGTGCTTCCAACCAACACACTCCTATTGGCAATTATTGGCTCAATGCACGGAGTGGTGCAAACAACCACCAACAAAGTGCTGCATAGTGGAGACAGCGCAGCATGTTTATAGATCTGCTCCAGCTAAGTTTAATAATTAAAATAAAAAACAGCCTCGCAGGATTCATTCCCTTTTTAACAGTGACAAAGACTGGGAACAGCACCTGTTTATCATTACCGCGACAACACTGACAGCCTCGGCAATCAGCGAACACTGGGAGTTGTTTGGGTTGTTCTGGTTAAATTATGCACAGTATCAATAAAACACAATCTTCTCATACGTTTGACAAACAAGCAAAAAGTGGACTCTTTCAGATATGGCTTTCACTGCAATCTTGTCACATATATAAGCCGCTTGAGCAGATTTATTCACCATCTTAACTTTCTGAGTGGTTGTGGCTTAATTTCAACACTCCTGTTGCCACACACAAAAAAAGAGGAGATTAGGAGAGTAATGCTTTTAGAACAAAGTGAGGCTGCCAGTCTGTTGTGAGCTTTGACACAATGGAGTTTTAAATCTGCAGAAATGAAGAGCTTACAGAGGTAAAGATGTAGTAATTCTCTCATCTCCTAAAGGATTTAGAAGCTGTCATGATGAAGGGGAAAATGAATGTTTGATTAATAGTTTGGATAGGGCTATGCACAGATATAGATAACATCTTCCTAATCTCTTCTTCTAATGTGTTACGCGCCCCCCCCCACCCCCCCCACATTTTCTTTCGCTTGTGTGTGCAGAATAGCATGAAAAGGCACGATGGATTGGCGCATGTTTGAAGATAGATTGTTTTGGAAGCCAGCTGTGAAACAAGGATGATGTCCTGAATAACTCACACTCATATTTGGATCAGACCCCAAAGCTTGCCAGAAAAGATGTGGTTCAATCCCTGATCTTCTCCAGCTTCTAAAACGATTACAGTTTCTCGATATTGGGTGCTCTTTCCATTCTTTACTTCAAAAACAATCTTGCTTTGAAAGTTTTATCTTCAGGCATTGACCTTTCTACCAGAGATTT
>CAJRST010000001.1:20610228-20669084 GCA_907169785.1 Menidia menidia | reverse complement strand
TTTCTTCTCCAGAGGAGGCAGAATATATTCATTTTATTTTGAGTTAATGTTGACTCTCAGTTGAATTCTTTGCATTCACAGGATTTTTTTTTCAGGATGTTTTTAGCTGTAATCGATTATTTATTTCAATTCTATTTTCAAATCGCTTAAGCAAATTGTCATTGTAAGTTTTTTATATATAAACTGCTGAGTCTCTGTCTTTATTTTGAGAATCTCTATTTCCACTAATGTTTTTTTTTCTTCCATTTCTACCCCAGATGTGTTTTCGGTGTCCTGTTGGGACTAATGAGATTTGTAAATGATTGTTTTCAGTTATTTACATCATAGACATTTTCCCACCACCCACAACCCCAACTGGAGTTGTACACTTAGAGCAGTGTGTGTTTGTACTGGATTTGTCTTCAGTTCATACTACAATTATCAACAGCTCACAGTGTGATTTTTACTTAAAATGAATATCATCAGCATTTTGTGTATTCAGATGGTAATTCGTGTTTGAGGATAAAGCAGGAGCTGTGTGTTTTTCAGTGTTTACACACTGTGGCTCAGTAAATGGGCAACCGAGTGATGGAAGCTCATCAACTGACGGATATTCTAATTACTGCTCCAGAAAAAAAGACAGAGGGGCCAAAACAAACATCTTTGTGAGTTTTAATTCAAGGCTATATATAAACGATTATGTCTTTTGGAAGAGGACTGACCTTTTTATTCAAGTATGTTAGTTACTAAAGCCCTGAAATGTGTCATTTTTGGAATTGTTTGGGAGAGCTGATGGATAGGCCAGCTTCTTGTGACAGATGCTGCTCTTTAACTTCAACTTTTTTTCCGCCAAAAAAACATGTTTCTTTGTTTATGTCATGTTACTTAAAACAGTATATGAGTGCTGTCACTTGGACTGAGGGAAGTGAACCTCTATTGTAATGATTTTGAAGATGTGTAGAAATTCTAGCTATTTTTCTCATGTGAGACAGACTTTTCATACCCTCTGACTTCTGGAAAGAGATGGATGCGTGTCCTCACTCTGATATGCATTGCAGAACTGCCGTCTGACAACTGAAGGTCTCCACAGACTGATAATTGGATTTTTTTTTAAATAAATCGCAACCCTGTAAGGTCATTTTAATCAATTCTTGTAATTACAAATTACAAATCACTGTATGCCCAGGGAGCTGTGTGACATGGCTGCTGTAGAAAGGGTTCCGAGGCTGCAGATCAGCCTCACACTGTCTCAAATCTAAAGATTTGCTTTAAAATGTTTGCGAGTTTGAGTTTCATTTATAGATCACTTCTCAGGTCCTTTGCTGTGATTAATTAGATCCGATGGAGCTTAAATGAGTATGCTAATGTGCTGTAAACCTCTGATGCCACAGTTTTTTTATCTGACAGAGCGAGATGGCATTGAGGAAGCAACTTTTTTTGTTGTTGTGCTGTGTGCTATTTCATGCAATGCATTTAAAATATTTTGCTCTTGTTTCCGGGAATTAAGAAACTGGAAATGAGTTGAAGTTGCTTATGAGTTTGAACTAGGATTCTTACCGCAGCCGGACATAGAGTAGCAGGTAACTGATTTAGACACAAATTTGCAAAAGCAAAAACGTGCAAAATGTAATTATCAGTTAAATAAAAAAGGACACATTTTGCTACACAGACTTGGTCTACTGGTCACTCTAATGATTATTGATCATCCTTTTAATAGTAAAAAAAACTAAACATTTTAGTCCAGCTTACATTTGAAACATGCTTGCCTGATGCTGTGTTGCAGAAAACACAGAACTGTGGTACACGGTACAATCCGCCTCAAATTGCTCCCTCCAATAAAACGAGCAGGTATGACATTCAGAGGTCATGTGAGTGTGGGATTGCCTGCAGAGCTCAAGGCCAACAGAAATCCATCTTCCAGTGGTTTCACACCGCTCTTTCTCTCGCTCGCTATTCTGCAATAGACGCTGTTATTTTTTCTTCAGTAACTAATCTCGCTCTCTCTCTCTTTACCTTCACCTTTTCTTAGTCGTACAGCTCCTTAACTTTTTAATCCTTTCCTCTGGCTCGGCTGTTTTTCTCTCCAAATATCTTGTTGACTGCCCTCACAGGATATAATTGTGCTGTCGAGACAACGGCTCATCAGTTGTCCTTCTCACATCCACTGCCCGTCTCCTTCTCCCCCTTTTTCCCGTCGCTCTATGTCTTCCACCGCTGAGCTTACGGAAGCCCATTTTAGATGGAGTGTCCTTTTGCGTCACGCACCTTTCTCATCAGTGAGAACGAGATTTTTTTTTCCACATATTCTACAAGGCCCTCTCGCCCTGAGATTTATTGTAAGTGTTGAGGCAGAGGCTGACTGCTTCCTCTCTGTGATGTATTTTCATTGATGCTCTGACACTCCGGAGTGTAGAGATGAGCTTTTACCATCAATAAAACACACTTTTGTTGGTGTAGACATACAGGTAGATCAGTGGGTGCCACAAGACGTGTTCAGAATTGAGTGAATAAATAGGAAACAAGGCGGTGAATGCGTCAATTACTTAATACTGTCAGCTGCAAGGATTTAACATAAACGCTCACTACACATTTTATTGAATATTTTCATTTTTTTCTATCAAATCAGAGGTTTTGTTTCCAGCATGTTTTTCTCCTCTCCATCCCTTTTCATTCGCCACTTGCTTCTCCTCATTTGGCCCCTCTCTGATCATCCTCTAACTCTTCCAGCTGTCTTCCTCAAATCCATTGGATGGCCGTGTCCTTCACCTTGCCCTCATCTCAAGAGAAGATCAATAGAGTCTGAGCGAGGCCAAGCATCACTCTTTCAGCGATCCCCCTTTTCCCCTAGATTTGGTTGCATGAGCATGTACAGGTCCCTGCATACTGATACGTTTGTCTGGCACTGCTCCATGAGCTAATTTAGACCAAGAGTACAGTTTGCTTCTTTGTTTGGTCAAATTACTATATTGAATCATTTTTGTAAATATTGGCATGTTTGTCATTATGACATTATCCATGTTTTTCTCTTTCTACTTCCATACACTTTTATCAGACCATAAACGTGTTTCATCTCTTGCTTCAACGCAAACTTTTAATTGAAACCAAATGGAAACAAACTCACAGCTCTATCACCAAAGGGCATTTGACAGTTTATCCAATTACCTACATTTGTGGAGCTCTATTTATTAGTTTGCTGCAGTATTTTTCCTTGGTTCAAACTATTGGAATTACCTCCCCCCGAAAAAAGTTTTTATACTTCTCCCTTACCTTTTGCCGGCAATGTTTACTTTAAATTAAACACACTATTTTATCATATCTAATGGGTTTCTAGACTTTCTGTTAATCAACGATAAATACTAAATGCTGATTTCATTAACGTTTATTCATATGCAACTAAATTCATCTTAGGGTATCATAACCAAGTGTATTTCTAAAAAATAGACCTATATTCAGTGAAAGAAAAAAATCAGTTCAGTTTGAACTCAGTTCATTGCAGTCTGATGTAGTTTGATTAATAAATAAATTTGACCAAGCATAGCTAAGATCTTGCCCAATTTTCCATTCCATTGTGACATTGAGACTTCCTGCAGAACCCCTCAGAGTGAATGATTTGATGTAACATTCAGCTCCAAGAGAATCTAAATACTGAACACAAATGGGAAAACAAAAATGCAATTCCAAAAACTGGAAGCAGACCGAGCACAACCAAGAAAAAGTAACTGAACAAAATAGAAGCAAAGAATACCAATATACTAGGAGCCAAAGAGAGAGAAATTAAACTGTACACAAAAGACAAGAAGAGACTCAGATAAAAACTAATACATCCAGAGCAGATATTCACAAGCAGAACAAACCCACCAGAGATACATGAAGTAAAACATTAGTCAATTACAAAAAGCTGTAAAGGAGCAATGAGCTTGGATCCATTAAGTGTAGGCTACGAATCAAACCATCCTTAAAAAAAGCAATCCAGATCAGTTACGTGTTTAGACTTGTTTTTGTAAATGCTCATTGTACCCAAGTTGGTCAAAAGGACAGATATGTCACATACTCATGCTTATAAGCCGGGCAAATTGTGTACTTTAGTTGTTGTTCTCAATGAGTTTGGCCAATCCTTCTATCCATAATCCCAAGTAGATTTTTGTTCATTAATAAATAAAAAGCAACACAAAAAAATAAATAAAAACTGGCAGTCAAAAAATCTCGGATTAGGAAGTCAAAGTAATAATGTCCTCGAGGGCACTAATCTGCTTTAAAGCATTGCATTCGTGCCGTTCCACCGTCAGGATGTTTTTCTTTTAGAGTTTTGCCGCAATTAAATAAAAAGCAACAGATTTGTTTTAAAAATGGTTTTTTTGCCAGTTTATGAGAACTTAAGTGTGCTGAGGTGAAGACATCTTTGTGTTGTTTATAATGCCCATAACCAAAGAGGCATTTGTCAACAACAACCATCCATCGTTCCATCTTCTTCCATACATGACTCAATGTGGAACAAAGCCTATCAGTCCCACCTTGAAAAGGCATACTTAAAAGAAGCTGATGAAACCTTTGGGATCACATAGGATCAGGCCCTGCATAAAAGCAGAAAAGTCTATAGATATAGTCCCGTACTGAGCAGTAATTGCAAACTGGTGGCAGGTCCCATCAGTGGTCCTACATAACCAAAACGCTGACCGAGAAGAGTCACAGGAAAGGATATTGGTACTTTCAAAATTGTAAAGAACAAACAAAACGATCTCAGATAATCAAGATCTGAACATAAATTCATATCAAAGTGGACATGCTGTGATCATTACAGGTTGTTTAATTCGTAATCAAAGTACATTTAGATTAGCTTTTCATACTTCATAACAATCGCTGAATGGGGAGGTGCTTTCTCTTGTGGAGGAGAAGATCAGACAAAAAAGCATCTTTTGATTGGTCTAATGCCTGAGGCATGATTGTGCTCTATTCCATCTGTTCTAGGAATCTATGGCAACATACAGTATAAACAGCAACAGCAAACAAAACAAAAAACTTGGATCTTGCAACCTTGATTTGAAAGTGGCACAGCAGTGGCACGACCAAACAATGGCCCAATGGCAGGCTGTGTTTTAGCATTAGCGTACATCCTGTGTGTGTTTGAGCAAACATCAGATCCCAACCATCTACTATATAAACGTCATGATGAACTGTCACTGGGGAGTAAACTAAATGATAAAAAGCTCAGTAAATAAGCAATATGTTTATCACATTTTTATTAAAAAAGCAATCTCGACACAATAAGCAAAGATAATCAATTTACAGGTTAAACAGGTCTCATTTACCTGTGAGGGTGTGATCTCTACACCCAATTATCCAAAGTCATAGAAGCCTGGTAGAAGCCATGGGTTGTGAGGATAGAGTTTTTTGTCCTCAGCACATATAACTGATGTAGATGCAGTCTGCTTCTTTAATGCACATGTTCAGTTCAGTGCAAATCAAACAATTTTTCCTCTGTTTGTCACTCCATTCATTCTCCAGATCTTCTTTTCTAGCCAGCATAGGGCTAATTACTGAACCTCAAGACACGTACAGTATTTATACTTTTAAAGGCTCTGAAAGTTTCATGAATGTTCCTGAGTCATGTCTGGACAAATTGCAAGGGTAAAAGCAGGAGCTTTGAGAGTACCACCCAAGTGACAATCTTGGATTCCTAAATGTACAATTAGGCTATTTATTTTCTAAGAGTGAGCCCCCTACCAGGCTGGAGTGTGTGCATCAGTGTTACCAGTATGGCAGATATTAGAGATGTGAGAGTGAAGGAATTAAATGCCTTTGAGTCTTTCAGATTTAACATTTCTGTATAACCTGAGTCCTACTGCTTCTTGTTCATAACACTGTCATCTGTAAAGTTTTGAAAACAAATCCAAGACTTTTACCAACTGTGCTGCTGAACAGCCAAATAACAAATGGAATACATGCACCCTCTCAATCAACCATCACTTTTACCAAGCATGTCTCTGATGCGAAGAATAATGTACTGTACTGAGCATTTTAGATGCCTGTGATGGATAATTTTCATGATCTCATTCCTATGGGCATCCACTGCCGAGTATTCTACCTAAAAAGTAAATTTAGACTTTTACAGACATATCAGAGACAGTGGTGGATGTGGACACCATTTAAATCAGTCATTGATGCCTTTGCTTTGCCAAATTGAAAATGTATTTTCATTATTTAGGCATATGATATTCCAAATAATTCTAACCATTCATTTCACTCCAAGCGGAGTTAAAGTAGATGTTCCTTGTCACCTTTGTGTAATGAATATATATATTACTTGCATTTCTTGTAAAAAACAAACAAAAAAAATGATATGGGATAAGCATTTTACATAAAAGCTTTAAAGGTGAGAGTTCCCATCACAGATAAGTGTGAACATAAGTAGCAGGCCATGGCCGACTTTCAGAGTTTGGTGTTCAACCCCCCCACTCGGTCAAACATTCTTCATTTTCAGTTCTAATTGAAAATAAACATATCACATGGGAGTTGAGTGCAAATTTGATCTGCTCAAGTCCACTAGCAGTGTTAACGTTAAATATTGACTTTCATTTCATGCGAGATCTGCTGAGAGATTAATTAACCCAATTTGACAAGAGCAAACAACATCTAAAAGTGAGCTTTAACCTCAAATGTGCATATCGAACAAGGCAAGACTTTATTTCCTTCTAAATAACAATGCAACATGTGCTGCTTATTTCAATTTCTCTGTGAGTCAACATGTCGAATTAAGTAAATCACAAGCCTTTGTCAACTTTTCATTTACACTCGTGAAACTGTATCTTGAGTGATGAATTTTATGTTTGTATGCACACATTCAGTACTGTGCAAAGCTTTGGACTCATCCTTTCTTACTTTATCTATCACTTGGAAAAATGGAAATGAGTAAGGACGATTTAGTCAAACATGTTAAAAAATAAATGGAAATATAATTCATAAAGCTAAAAAATAGACTGTAGAATTCGGATTAGGCTAAAAGTCAATGTTTGATCTGACTACCTTTATTCTTCAACACAACCCAAACTCTCTTAAACAAGCTTTCTTATCATTTCTTTAAGCAGTCTTCAAGAATAGTTCTCGAGGCTTCTTCAAGGACATTCCAAAGATCCTCTTTTGATGTTGGCTGCCTTTTGTTCTCTGTCAAGATGATCCCACAGTGCTTCACTGATGCTGAAGTCTGAGATGTGGGTAGGACTCATATCTCCATATGATGCGTTGCCATTGATTATCAGGATAGTTCTAGTGTCCAACTCCAACATTTCCTCGGTCATTCTTTAAAAAATAACTGAGAGTGACCCTCAATAGGCAATTTTTTGAGAGCCGCCTTCTATTTCGTAAGGCTTTGGGAAATGGCATCGGATGCTTTCAATTGGCTTTACAGAGTTTCTCGGTCTACTTATTCTTCAGTCCCTAATTTATCCTGTTTGCTCAGTTTTACTGAGGGAATTAAGATATAGGCACATGTCATGTTTTCAGCTAAAAATGTTTTGTGAGTCAGTATTTAGTATTTGATGTGTGCCCATTACATAAGGGGAATGCAGCACGCCTGTTAGCACCATGTTAGTTTGGTAAGTTGTCTGCTTTGCGTAGACACAAAACTGATTCATTACCTCAGTAAAGTGCCTTTCAAAAATTTCCAACATGATTCATAGGTCAGTGTTAAGTGCTTTAACAAAGAAAAAAGAAAAAGCACATTCATTTTTCAATTCCCAATGCCCAGGTAGAGTGGCAGGACTGAAAAAAAATAAAAAAGGGAAAAAGCAGCCAATGTCCATCAGAAAGCTTTAAAAGATCTTTAGAAGGCCAGCGCTTTTGCTCCAAACCCCATCAAAAGATGACAAGATTTTGTTCCTTGGCAACAAAACATGAAGAAATGACAGATAGTTGAAGACTTTTGCCGAGAATTGTAGGTAATTTGACCATGCACATGTGCATTAGAAATTGTAACGTAAGTACTTGTAATTAAATTATTTGCAATTTATAATAATCATCAATAACACAAGAAGCTGATTGTCATTCTCACAATTAGGAAAGTGATGGACTCATAATACAAACACATCATTGTACCAAGCTTATGGACATGAATAAGTTACAGTAAACAGGAGTCTCTTATCATAAAAGACACATATGGCATAAATAAGATAAATAGCAGCAGCGCATTTCTGTTGCGACTATTTGCGTGACTATAAATGGGGTCAATGAAATTTTTGTGACGCCTGTAAAACGGGAGACTTGATTAAATTCTAATCAGAATTTATCATGACCCCTCTAGAACAATTTCTAAGAGGGAGTGACCTAGCCCCCAGCAAATTAAAATGTAATGACACAGTAAATACTGAAATTGTATCTTAAAGGCACGGACTGATAGATCAAGCTAAGACAGTATAGGGGAATGTATGCCTGTTAATGACAAATCTCAGAATGTGACATTCATACATTTTCATAAAGTGTTTCATCATATGGCTTGACTTTTTTCATCCACTATTAATAGCTAGTGCTTGCTGTCATGGTTTAATTGCCTGTTTTTACAATTTTCAATTTTTCTCGCCAGTCACAAATTAACCAAGACTTTTTGTTGTTAAAGGTTTTATAACACCTTGAGAGAGGTTACCCGCCTCAAAGTCAATATCGCAGACAGCAACAGTAGGTGATTAGCCTTTTTGAAATGAGTTCTATCCCGTTTTATTAAGGCCTCCATTAAGAATTTGATTCACATTCTTTCATAATGAGAGACATGGGAAAAGTCGTTGCATACAGCGCTGGCTTATACTGTTACCCATCCTGTAATGATTTCCATCGGTGAAATCAGAAGATGAATTATGCAGGACAGTTACAGCCTTAAGGTAAGCGGAATCTATATTTACATGTGTTTGTATAATTAAAATTCTGATGTTTCCTGTTTTTGGTAATGTGGGGGCTAGACTTTGCATTTGGATGAACTAATCCACATTTATCGGAACATTTGAAAATCTCTGTCTTTGTAAAACTAAATCTGTAGGTGTTATTCATATCAGACATTTCAACTCATCACGTCAATAAAATGGGCCCCAGAGCCAATGTTAACTGCCCCACATGTTCCAAAGTGAACAGGTGCCAAACCTGTTTAGGACCAGAAAACAAAATATGAAGCAGGTAAAAGGAATTCATCAAAAGTTTCGTCAATAACAACAGAGATTTCCCCGCATGGCTTATCATGTCACTTGGTTTGAGTAGTACAAGTTTTCTTTTGTATCTTGTCGGTTATTTCTATTTTCATTGATTTTAGGGGAAAAAAGCAGTGTAATTACAGACACATTGCTTTTTCAGTGAAAACTTCAATTTCAGTCGGTGATGACTTGGAAAGTCATTCATTCTCCTTCATCCAAGATGTAGGGAACGTATTCATAAGCTGACAGAGAGTTGCATATTTTTCTTAAGATGTAAGCATTTCCTGCATGATGATTTTAATGGGGCTTTTTAATTAGAGGGGGGCACATAGTGCGAGTCGATCTTATGTTGGTGGCTATTAAACATGCAAACAAAAACAAAAGCTTAACTGTGAAGTTAACAACTGTGAAAAATGGGGGAAACAAAATGTGTTTGTGTCCAAAAATAAGATTGACTCATTTTTACAAGGATGCGTTGCAGTGCTAAGAAGCAACACAAGTAGATGTCTTGAAACAGTGTATGTTCCCTGTTGCCTTCCTTATTATTCAGGATAAAAAATCTTTCTTGAATTCAAGTCGTTGAAGTGGAACATTACAGCATGCAAATATTTCCTTTTTCGGTAACAATCTGAATTATCTATAAAAGAAAAAATAATGACGCAAGATGGAGGATTGCAAAAATAAAGAAACCCTGAAGATTAAATATCAAATGGTATGCCTGTTTGGAATGACTTCAGACAACACTTTGGTTTCCCTTAAAAGTACAGCCTCAGGCTTCTCTTTAACTCTTTCGGGTAACTACTGATCCCATTTCATCAAACTTATTTTTGAGGATTTGAGCTTAGTGGGCTGAGAGTTGAGGCAAAGGGAATTTTCCTCCACGTGTTTTCCAGCTTATCTCATTGCATCATCATTATCATGATGAATATTTTTGCAGTTCGTTTTATATAATGGCCTCACTGAACATGTTCTTTTTCTCTTCTCTCACACATAGTTGCGATAAACAACAAAGCAACCACGGAATAATCTCTTAATATCCCCACCAGAAAGAATGCCCTCTCCTCTAGAGGACCTGGTGATTTAACACATTCTGCCTCTTTTTTTCATACACACACTCTACAGTCCCGCTAACATTAATGCATCCCACATACTGTAGTGGGCTGATTCTAGTTGGGGGGTTGTGATAACAATGATTAATGTGTTCATACTCCTGCATCTACTCTTTACTGAGAGTACTGATAATTGTTTGTCGCTGATACTATACTGCCCTTCTTGAACCATCTTGAAAAGTGGTTAGATGTTCCATCCAAATGACAAAGAGCCACAGGTCTCTAAACCGACAAATGAAAAAGAAAAAAAAGAAAAAGAAGCAAAACAAGTCTGTACCTTTGTAACTCTGTGTTGTTCCCTCTCTTCTGTGTAGATACTCACCTAGTAAGCAAGCAAAAAAGAAATGCTATTTCAGCAGCAAAATAAAAACTTATTTTACCTCTGATCTGTCTGTGGTTTATTTAATCTCGCCGAAAATGGAAGATAAGGATTATTGGCCTTTTTGTTAGAAAATACCATCTTTGGAGTTGAATGCAGAAAGTACAGTACCTTTTTCATCGAAAGCTTTGTAGCTTCATTTACAATTCACACACTTAAAAATTGATACTCTAGAAACATCCCAAATAGATAAAATTAACAGCTTAGTTTTACCAAAACTAGTAAAAATGGAGCATTTATCTATATGGTCAAATCAAGTACATTTTAGCTATATGTACATACGACTAAATAGTAGATTCGTTATCACACTGGGAGGATATAACATGGCAATATCATAAACATCATTACTAGAGCCTGTTACAGAAAATCAAGAGATCAAGAGAATATGCATTTCTTTGTAAATTTTAAAGAGGGATGTGACTTTAATGACCAAACCCAGCAAGCAGCAAATGAAAGTCCTATGAAAGAACAAAGAAACTGAATGCAAAAATCAAATGGTGAATATGTAATTGAATGCTGTTTATGCCTACATTTTTGTTAATTGGTTCAAAAACAAAGGAAGAAGACATGCAGACATGAATCAACACCCCCCCCACCCCCAACCTATGAATCATCATGACGTCAACATTTTTGTGACAACTTTCCATTTTACCTGAGACTATTTCTGTCATTGAACTACATCTCCATCACACCAGAGGGATGGATAAATAAAAAAAAGTGGCAAAAATGTTTTTGCTGGTGCCATTTATTCATTGAGTGTCATTATGACATACATTTCCAGAGCAACCTTCTCCTTTTTTTCTTTTCTGTCCTATGGTACTCTGTCTCCATGCTCTTCTCCTGTATTTTCCATGTGATTACGTCCTCATTGGTCAGATGCTTTGTATTGCCTTTTTATTGCAAATTCATCTTCAGCTGCCATCTAAAATCTTCTCTGTCCATCGACTTTCAGGTGACATTCATCCCTCCAGCTTTTCTGTAATATTGCTATAGTATGACTGTGGTGTGAAAATCTACGTGGCGGGGGTAAGATGAGGTTAAATGACTTGCCTCTGAGACAATGAGTTCATCATTGCATCTGCTCTATAATGAAGGTAAAGGATTGCTGGCCTCTTCACCTCTGGGGAATGAAAATTAGCACCTTCCAAGTACTCTGCCATTTCAAGGAAAGTAACTCACGCTGTAATGTGATCCCTGAAGCCTTTTACATAATATTCTTATGATCTTATGAGCCAGAATATTAGTGTTTGCCTATGAAATTCAAATAGGCCAAGACTTTCCCGTCTAAATAGGAGATATTGATAAAGGAAAATAATTTACCTGAAACCGATTAGCAATAATCCTGAAGCCAGATTCATTCTGGAGGTTGAGGCACAAAATGAGAATTTTGACATATTAAATCTGTCCATGCAGGTAAAAGTTTAAATTTTTTTAATTATAACTATTTGGCCTCCGGAAAATTCACACTGAATCACCCAAAAAATATTGACATTGTGTTGAAGAAGGCACAAAAAAGTTACAATGTCAATATTTTTTCCATATTTTTTTCAAAGGACGGAATACATTTCTCTGCATCTTCTACACAAACCTTCTCTGTAAAGTTTCCATTTCATAGCTGTCTAAACATCTAATTGGTATCACTAATGATGAAACTTAATGCCTGTTTTAATCTCATAAACATATTCTTACATGCAGGCTATTGACGTTCATTTAAATATTTCTACAACAATAATCCTTTCAAGACTAAAACAATAAAGGTCTAACATGTAGTTTACAGTTTTTTCAAGGATGTGAAGACCACTGTCATTCATTACACTAGCGTATGGTAATTGATCAAAGCCATAGTAAGAAAACCAAAAGTATGAGTGCAATGAGTGCTGGATGTGTCTAATTACCAGGCAACACGGTGTTTTCATTATTAAATATTGTAAGAGCAAAACCAAGAGCAAAACCAACTAAACGTTAAAAAAAACACCAGAGAGGAAAGAACATAATGCTGATGATTTGTCAGATTATACAGACTATTTACACCTACTCCGGTAACCTAAAGCACTGACAGTCAAAAGAGTGTTCCGAGTTTCTGTTGTGTCTCTGTTTGTTTTCAGACATCGATTGAGATTAAAGACATTTCTAGTTGGAAATTCTCATTTCAATAGACGTTTTAATGGCTCCCAGATATTGACTAAAGAAATTCTCAACAAATTATCTGTAAATCCTTATCTTTATTTGGTCTCATACTTGTGGAGGAATACTATCTGTAGTGAGTATGATATGATTACCATGTGAGAAAATATAAAGGAAAAAAAGACTGAGGATGCATTATATCCTACATAAATATATTTTCTAACCAACTTAACTGCACCAATGTCTGAACATATTTTTTTCACTGAACTATAGAGAAATTAGCTGATTCTGCAATTAACATGATTTGGTGCTACTATTATTATAATGACACAATTGTAATGTATAAATAAATGTAAGTATTTTAGAATGTGTAGAATCACTGTTCAAAATGATAAAATTACAAAGATGTAGACAAAATAAATGAATTCTCATGAAGTCTTTCAAACAAAACATTAGATAACCTATTTGGTTGATGTTCTTCCAGAAAAAAAACCCTGTTAATAGCAACAGACAGTGTTGCCAATTAGACTTAAGATACCAATGCTCATTTTGATTTGATGTTGCACTCTTAAACAGATGGCCACTACTATTATTACTCTCATGTAAAGGAAATACATATTTAGATAAAGAAAGACACATAATGTTACACGTGTTCAATGAAATAGTAAATGGTGTGCAATTTGATCACAACCATTTTATTATTAAATAAATCAAAAGTAATAATATACATCTTTCACATCAATAATATTGCTGTACAAATTAAATCAAATCCAGATGAGAATATCCGGGTCAGAGAGAAATATCGATATGATGATTAAATTACTTTTTTTCATTTCAGAGGGGTGGAGGTCAGTACTCTTTTCCTTGGAGCTGGGGCTTTCCCAGAAACCTAAATGACTCCCCCTTGTCTTTTTTCTATCTCCCTGACAGAATGTTCTGGAGACACTTTCACATTTTGTCCTGGTCATTTCCAATGCTACGCTTTAGACTCTTACACCACATTTCAAATTAAAGTTAAGAGTGAGATATCACGGGTTTCATTTACTCCTGGTTCTTCATCCTGAAAGCTTGCTGTTACTCATAGGTAGTGAATTACTATGTGACATGGTAAGGGAAAACTTCAAGGACCCTATTTTAATGGGAAGTGCAAAATAGTAGGTCTTAGTCATATGGACTGTGTGGGCATTCCTGAGAGCAGCAACTATTTCATGTCATATTTGTGCAGCTGTGTACAGCTCAAAAGGGCTTGCTGAAGCGGAATACAAATTAAGGTGTATGGTTATTAATGAATAGCATCTTAGCCAGGCGCAGCACTGATTTCATCACTCAGAACAGTTGATGTTAACACCGGTGTTGACACCTCAACAAGTGGGAAAAGGCCTTTTGGGAAATGATCCTATTGTGTTACTAGCGTCATGGCTAGCTGAATACGCTACACTTTAATATCTAGGCATAAGAGATTGGTGCTTTGATTCATTTAACTTAGCTAATCATGAAACACAAATAACATAAAAATATTGATGAAACCGCTTTTATGCCCTCATTACTGTGAGCCGTTTCAGTTTTATTTCTCCTGCAGCTCTCTTCATAAATGGTCATATCAGGCCATAAAATGGGAAACAACAGAAGTGACATGGGATTGATGAGTCTCTATTAGAAATCTTTTCCCACATAAGACCTTGAGTCGTACCAGACATGTTAAATGGATTATGATTGAAATAAGATTATTCTGTTGCATCCTGGTGTCACATGGATGTAGTTTGCAAAGAGTTAAACACAGCGGAGACATCAGGAGGCTGGTGGGATTTAATAGAGTGAAGGAGTATAGCAGCTGTAGACAACAGAGTCTGCAAGAGTCACCTCTGCTACTGTCATTTAGATCAATTAGATTAGATCCATTTAGATCAATGCACTCTGATGTTCCTGCTTCAATGACAATAAATGTTAATGTTTGCTGCTTTAAAAGCATCTACCAGCTGCAGAGTCATTAGAATATTCTCATTTCTAAGCACGACCCTATCATTTTGGCCCATTTGCTCGGAGAATACAAAGCAGCGGTAGACTGATATTGCACAGGAAGCAGATCTGCTTTTGAGATGTCTATTCTCACGTATCCAAAGGATATTTTACATCAATGTAAAACATGGAATCATAGGTAATTAAAGGAAGGCTCCCACCTCCCACCGCCGGTGCATTAAGCACGACATATCCAAATATATCACAGCAAATTCATTTCAGTGTCAAAGCTCACAAAACTTTTAGAACTGCGCTTGCATTAACACACATACACACAAACACAAACACACAAATCTCTGCAAGGCCTGATATGTTAGTTCAAATACATCACGTTTCTCACCAGTGAAGAGAATTATAGAAAAGGTATGTAAATATGAAACAAAGATGCTATAGTCAAAAACTGAAGAAGGCTTGAAGGAGCTAAAAAAAGACAAATGCTTTGTGTTTCTTAACTCTGTAAACAAGGCTGAAGTTATTAGTGTGTGTGAGCATAAATTAAATGTATGAATTTTCTACCCTACATTCTAGCCTAGGGCTGTAAAATCAGCCACTCTGAAGCTCTACAGCTGAATAAATATGAATTGCCATACATTCTCAGTGTTATATATAAAAGCAAAATGACCTGACGTGTATATAATCTCAGAAGGAAAACACTCCAAAGACTCCACTCAATGAGATCCATTTAAATCAGGGCTATCTCCTGAGGCAAATCCAAATCTTATTCAACAAGACAGTATAACAATAAGTGCTCCAGCATGATTAGTTTTAGAGGAATTTGCAATAATGTCAATTAATCAAGATGAATACTTTGTTTATTATTCCTTTAGTATTCCCAGTGACTTTTCAATTGTGCGTAGGAGAATCTTCACCAGAGGCTGTTTTGAAATATTAAAGGTGACTTCCAGAATTGATGTATGAATGGGATCGTTGGCAGGCATAGACTACCAACATTGTATGTCATTTCTCGTTTGAACCTGAGCCCTCTGACGCTTTTGTGGGGAAACATCTAGGTAACAGGAGGGAAGATGTTGATTAAACTCAGTACAGAAATTATATTGTCGGCTATCTATCTCCTATTAATGAGACTAAAATAACAGTGATTTTGTACTAATGAAGTGAAGTGAATATTCTTAGTTTCTCTTATAATAAGTTAATCATGGATATGATTTATACGCTCAACAGAACTCATTGATTAAAGTGCATGTGCTTTTTTCCCCAAATGCATGCGTATAGATGTAAAAAAATGTGAGAAATAGGGTTTAAATGCTGTATTTTTCTGCTCTTTGGACATCAGGGGAACAGTTGTTTGTCTACTTTTTTATGAATATATTTCTTCTGTGATTTGCCAATCTGTGCAAGCACACAAACAAAATGTAATAATTCATTAACTTATATCAGGTTTTTAAAGAAGCAGTCAATGCTTGGTGCATTCTGTGACATGTTGGCCAAATTTCAAATAATTATGCACTGCTGTGAAGGGGAGTGACTAAGATGGGCCACTTACTGTACATGGGAGGTAAGCTGTTTGTGATGTTCAGAAGCACAAGAAGCAGAATGCAAATCTGACTCATATGGCCATCTCCATATCATACTTTCTTTGCCACAGGATTTGTGTTCAGGATGAACATTAAGTCACATTCAGACTACAACAACATAGATCTTTCTTCAAATCTGTAGCTTCCTGGCTTGGTTTTGACATTTAGTGCTGCCAGTTTGTTATAGTCTGGTTTAAATAGCATTCTATTTACAACATAGCCAACAGGATTTTGAATGGCATTTTGTGGTGAAAGAATCAACAATCAGGCGCATTTTACATGTTATGCAGTGCTGAACACAGAACTTGGGTTATGTTTTTGTCTCTAAAGTTCAATTAAAAGATTTCAATTCTACATTTCGAAGATTGGGACAGTTAGGACATCTTATTCTGAGGCAAAAGCAGCTTTCTTCTCTTGAACGTTTTACTTTTTCAACATCAAAACATTTTAAGGACTTGTTTTGTACTTTTTAAGTGGGGTTGGATAAAGTATTTCTGAGTTGTCAGTACCCTGCTCACAGTAGACAGCAGACAGCTTGTTCTTTCAGTCAGAAGCTTTACATTCTTGCGAGCAGATGAGTATCAGAAGCTGTACTGGCAAGTTAGTTAAAATCTACACAGCTGTGACTACCTGAAGAGTCATTTATTCCCTTTCAAACAGCCCAGCAAATTATGGCAATATGGACCCACTTGGACTGTTTCTATCTCATGCAGAAGTGAATTGGCATAAAAAAGCAAACAAACATTTGCTTAAATTACTTTCTAATTTATTAAGTTTGAGTTCTCCTTTTAAGGATGTATACCAAGCAGTCAGTGGCTACCCAGAGGCCTAAATGGGCGAGCTGATCTTGCCTACTGTGAGGGCCATTCAGTTTTGATTGAATAGAGTTTCTCCTCATAATAAATAATCACAACTTAAACCACCTCCGGGCACTTTGCATACTGAGGTTTAAAGACTTTATCCAAAGCTTTTACAGACATAGAGAGCAGTGACAGAGAGTGAGCCCCAACAATTCCAGCCTCAGCAAGCGTTTGGCTACTTTGAGGTCCCCTCCCGACCAAAATGAATTTCCTCAGACAGAAGGAGGCTCAGGGTGGGCAGCCATCTGCTCTCACCAGTTATGGTGAAAAGAGACCGCAGTGAAAGGATATGAGCACTTAAAAAACACAAGGCAGGTTGTTGAGGCCAATTATTAGAGAAGCAAGTGTGAAGATGCAGACGAGAGCAGACGTGAAGAAAAGTGAAAACAACAGGAGTGGACATGATGCATAAGGGACATAAGAGTGGAAGGTGGTTTCATTGCAAGACAACCAATAGCTAAGGCCTCCTGCAGTATGACTCAGGGAAAGCCAATGATGACCGGAAAATGTCTTAAGGTATTTGATTTGGAATGTAAATAATAGACACAGGAGGGAGTCTCTTTTTACCTGTTTGCATTGCCACTCTAACTAAAACTGAACATTCACTTTGGATGATGGTTTGTTCACAGTTTTTGAACAGAAAATGTTTGCTTTGGGTCAACAAGCCGAACTTACACTAAATATCTTTAAAAAAAATACTCGTGGCTAAGTGATTGTTGTGGAGTATCTGGTGCCGTTTGGCAGCTGATAACCACTGAACAGCTCATGTGAAAAAAGCCTGTTTTTTATGTCTGCCATGGTGATTAAGCAGCTACCTGTTGGCACACATCAATTAGAGTGTATTCACTACAGTATTCCTCTCAGTTTTTGCCTCGTTTTTTCCCTGTCAGCAACATGTGACATAGCAGATACTTTTTGGTCGCTTTTTAACAACACAATTAACTCTGAATGAGTCATTTTTCCCTCCTGTTCACTGAATCCTCCCTGTTCCCTGCCTGCTCACCTGGTTGCCTGTCACACACATACACACACACACAGACACACACACAGACACACAGACACGTACATTAAAATATGAGCTTGGCATACTCAGTTTCTTCACCACCAGGTCTAAGTAAGCCATCTCTGCCTTCGGGCAAACACATCTCCCTAGTCAGTCCAGCAACCCCTAAACTCACCATTTTCAGCTCCACCATCAATTATAACTTTCTAATTAACCACTTGAGCTGTTTCTCAGAGTACCAAGCCGCAGTTCTGGGGTTTAGCACGCGCTGTAATGTAACACCTGTGATATGTGCTCAGTTAATAAAGATGGATTGGCCAGATTAAAGAAGGGAATTAGTTAAGGTGAAGACATTCTAAAGTACAGGTGGGATGGGGTCTGAAACATATGCTGTTGGAGTGATCTCATTGAGGAGAAAAGCAATCCAATCAAAACCTGCTTCATGAGCTGTTTTTAAAGGTTGCATTGTGAGAACCTTTTTTTTTCAAATTTAGTTTTAGTTCTAAATTGACGTGAAGTCACGGGATCATTACCACCGAAAATAAAGGAAATAAGTCCGTAATGACTTCATAGCACCCTGTCTAGAGTGCGGAAAAGAAACTGATGATGCTTATTTTGAATTAAGATAGCTTTCCAGAGTTTTTTTTTTCCTAAATTAGCGATGCACCACTTCCTTTCCAACCACTGATGTCTGCATTTAAGTTCACATTTGTAAACCAGCCTCCTGCATCATTGCCAAGTGTGGTTCCTAACTGCTGCGAGCTTAATAAGATGATATACTTCTGTTGGGAATAAACCTGCCGTAGCACACTTCCATTGCATCAACGCAGGGAGCTTTGAAGTGAATAATACTGAAATTACTTAAAAGCATTATTATAAAACCAGCAACAATATTTTTTTCTTTCTGAAAAAGAGGTTCAGTGCTCTGGTAATGTTTTCACAGACACTTTATTACCGAATCCTGAAACACAACATGAAGTACTCAACATAGCAGATATTCCTTTACTTCAGGAAATAACTTATTTATAGTTTATATGCACAGTTGGTTTTGTTGTTTGATTTTTAATTGTGTGTGTTGGGACAAGTTGAAGTATATTGATTATCATTTAATAAAGGTTATGTGTTGATTTGGCATGCAAGTCAGTTTTACTGACAAATGCCACACTGGGCGTTTCACATGGTAAGTGACAGCATAAGGATGCTTCCCATCGTCATTCACAGTCCCCTCACACAGATGCGGAAAAAAAACTCCAATAAAAGGTTGTCTCTTAGTATTTACATTATTTATCTATCGGCTGTCACCTCTGAGGTTCAGATTGTTTTTCTTGCCCACCGGCCACAACTGGGAGATTTCATTCATTTCAGCTCAAGGTGCATTGGTGATAAAGTTCTGGAATACCACCTATATCTTAGGCTGTCATTGTTTCATGCCTAATATAAATGGAGCATAGGAGTTTATTGCATATCCTCAATGTTTGCCTTAGGATAAAGAATTTTCCTTGTATAAATCAGTTATCTAGCTGGCAATCTAGTAACCAGTTATTGTCTTGGCATTTGCAATTTATTCATTAAATGAGTTTTGTGTCATTGTATGAATAATTATTAAAGGAGGGACAACACGTGAACATTACAGGTTATTTTCAGTCCATTTAGAATGCTGGTGTACCGGTCTGCCTTTCCTCTGTCATGACTGTTTGTGTGTCAGGAATCTTGGTCCGAACATGGGCAGCAACTCAGTGGTGGCACTAAAAATGTCTGTGGTGCCGATCATTTCAGCAAATTTCCCAAAGCTTCTTTCAACCCCACGTGTTCAACCAAATGGTTGAACAGGATGTGTTCAACCATTTGGTTGAACACGTTATTCAACAGGATTTTACAACCAAATACGGTTAAACAGGATGTACACAGTCAAAGGATACACTAGAGGAGATGCACTTACCTAAACTAGCTCTAAAATTAAGTTTAGGAATGTGATGTTTAAATTTAGAATGAGTTTTGACATTTATTTTTTTAAATGTCGTACTTTTATCATAAAGTGTTACCCCAACTATCTCTTCAAAAAGTACTGACTTAGGTCGTTATTGTTCCAAAGAAATTATAAATACATAAAAAGAAATATTTTCCCATCCTTTTTTTCTAAGTGTAGACATTAAAGGGTAAAAGTGACTGAATGTTATTCATTGTTCTGCTTCATTTTTCCCACGTTCCCCATGTTCACAGCATGAATGAATGGAGCCCTCCTTCTTTCATTACAATCAAACCCAAATTAAAGAAAAGGACCTACGGACCATACAGACAGACAAGATGACGCTTTTTTTACAAAATTTCAATCAAGAACAAACATTAGGAGGTAAATATGATTTGCTGACTTGCAGTCTCCAAATCCAAAAGGTGAAGCTTTTAATTTGCTGGTCCATATTTGTTCCAACCCTAATCACTAAATTTGCATAGTGATTGAAAAATTTTGATGGGAGAAGCAAAACGATAAAATTGATTTTCCTCATATGGTGTCTGGGCTCAGCCTTGAAGACAGGGTGGCGAACTTGACCATCTCCAGGGAACTGCCACTAATCTGCATTGCGTTATCTGAGGTGGTACGTCACACAAGCACGACTGAATAAACAGTCAGTATGTTGATTTCTACCAGTCTTTTCTTCCTTCCACAAATTTTTGAAAAAAGGAGTGTCACTTTTTATTGTTATGGCAAACCATTTATAAATTCTGCCTGTGGTTGTGGTGACAGGACACCAGAAACATCTTTGCTACTTTTGTAAGAACTGCAGTGACCTCCACTTGCTTTTACCTGTATTGCGTTGATCTTTCTATTGGAGGATTATGTAATTTCCGCTGTAAAGCTGTAAAGCTCTGAATTTGTGACTGAGTTTTGAAAGTCAGGGATCGGTGCACGCCATCTCTTCATGAATGTAAATTCTAAACTTGTCAGCAAAACTTGCTATTCATAGTTGTAACATCCACAGCTTTCCTGTCTCTGTGGTTATATGTGTGGTTCACCAATGAGCAGACATGTATTCTAGTAGATTTCGTAGAGACTATTGATGCAACTCCTACTTTCCAACAGTGAGGCAAAGGTTGAGGCTGGATTCACAGTGTGAACAACCTTTGGTTTAGAGAAGGGCTAAATCTAAGCAATATGTCAAACGTAGCTTACCTCCTCCTCTTTTTTCTCTTGGGTTTTCTGCAATAAAAGCTAACAGTGCAGTGGGCACATTTATCTTTGTGTACTTATGGACTGGTGCAACCCAAACCTATCCCTCCAATGGAGACAGTCGGAATTCTCTGCCTTGTTGGAGGGAAGATGTAATACTTGATTATCAAAAATGTTATTCATTTTTATTTTTGTAATAAGTAGGGATTAAAATGTCTCATTGGAATTCA
Organism: Menidia menidia; assembly: GCA_907169785.1. NCBI lineage: Eukaryota > Metazoa > Chordata > Actinopteri > Atheriniformes > Atherinopsidae > Menidia > Menidia menidia. The sequence goes on along the minus strand of CAJRST010000001.1, from coordinate 20,647,516 downwards.
TCAGTTACAGTCACTCATTTCAGAACTCCAATACTTCCAATGATTACTGTTGATGTGGGGAATTTGATGCAGGCTTGACATCAGTTTGCTGTCTGTCTTCAGTGGAGGAGTGGTTGTTTTTAGATTGACACCTCTGCCAACACAGAAGAAATGTGACTTCATGTTATCTAAATAATTTTTTTTCCTTGAGCATTAGTGTCAGATATTGCTGATTAATGTACCCAGAGGCAAGGGTTTTGTGATATTTCTTCTACAGCTTTGGAATTATGTGAATACTGTATTCCTATATTCACATTTTCTACAGGAGCCAACATTAAGCACGAGCATGATGGCGGATCATTATCAATACCCAAGTTCTATGAAAACAGGCTGGGATCCAATCAAACTTTTTACATACTATTAAGTATCAGACCCCCTGCTTAAATTTGATTGAATAATATTGCTTTATTGATACAAGTCACTTTTACATTGAAAACATAGCCTATAATTAATAGCCTTGATTCACTGTGAGTCATAACAGCATGCTGTTAAACAATAATTATTAGACACCACATAGTGGACTCAAGAATAAAAAGTGAGTTAACCTGGGACTGAAAAAGTCTACAGTCCATAGTCAAATATATGAGCAAACCTGAACCCTTTTGTTTGTAAAAAGTAAACACTAGTCCCTATTTTATTTTACACATCATCATCTCATAGCTTCTGAAAAGAGTGGAAGAGAAACATGCCTGTGAAATTCCCAGAGGCCCACAAAAACTACAGAGGCCATCTTTTACTACTTGGAAAAAGACAGAGTTCCCATCAACGCAACACACTACAGGGGATAAAAGGAAATGATTAATACCTTTCACAAACGTTATATAATCCCCTCCTCAATTGTTTGTCAAAAACTGTGTCGCATGCCCAATATACTATCTTCTCTCAGAAAAGTTTCAAAAGATCAAAAGAAAGTATAAAAATTTTATGATAACCAAGCTTTGTGTGAGCCTTACAGTTCATTATATCAGCAGTGAAAGAACAATGAGCCCTCTGTAAGCTGCATTTTAGCCCCAGGAGTACAAAAAAGAAGCAATTGCAAAGGGACTGAGGGAGGTTTTGGAATAGATTGTACAGCCAGATGGACTGCGTTAATGGATTGGACATTCGTTTGTCCAACAGAGTGATGTTATTAATGTGTAAACAGGGCATAAAGTTTGAACGTGAAGGTACACACTTGTACAAGTAAATATTTATTGGTTTGTGAAAATGGATATTACGGATTGTTGGTGTTGTACACACTGGCTAGCCATAACAATTACAGAAAACCCACACACCACAGGTCACATGATCAAATGGTTTTCCAGTATAAAGCGCTACAGAATGTCCTAAGATTTATTTTTTTCTTTTAGACTGTGCCATAGAATACTTTGCGGCATTTGAGGAAAGCAGTGGCTATCAGGTGGACCATCTATTTAATGCTTGTATAAACAATTTACCTCGGTGCTCATTTTGTATGTTAACCTTTGTATACATTTGTGTTCAGGTTTGCATGACCATTAAATGTCAAGGTAATATTCCTCATCCAGAAAACAGCGCTCCCACTTTCACACCGTGTGAGTGTGCTTCAGCAGAATAAACACATCATTTGATCAATGCATATTCCCCTGACAGCATATCTTCATAAAAAATCTTTTCTTTAGTTTTGTTGTATTTTGCGGAAAACCTGCTAATATAAATAGCTTTGCACAGGAGATTCAGTTAGAATAAAGTTAATTAATTAATGTGAGTTTGAAATAACGTTTTGTTTGAAAACAACCTGAGCTCACTTAATGGGAGATGAGCCAAGAACAATGAATTAAACCTCAAGGTTAACATGCAAAGTAATTCATATTTATTTATGCTTCCACAAATAAACAAAACAAACATATATGGCTTTTGTTACTCAGTTATATGACTTAATATGTGCATTCAAACCCTGCCATATGGTAGGATCACCATGCAGATGATAAGTTAAGAAAAGGTCAGATTTTTCCAATTAAATGTGAATGAATTTGGGCATTTATTAGTACATTTATGCTTGTTGCACAGGCTAAATCCTTTGTGTAAAGATGTTTTTCAGTTAGAAGCAGGCACAATTTGGATTATTAGTTCTTGTAATAAATTCTATACGAATCCCAGGGCAGCACTGTATTCATTTCACTTTAGTCCTAAAAACTGGAGAGAAATATTAAAACTTTTACTGGCAGGGGCATAGTTTTGGGGATAGTTGCCCATGTTCAGGCCAATTTCATTTCACCAGACTTACTAATATTGTCTGAGGATCACTTTCAAAGGATGTGTGTATATATTGTAAGTGTGTGTCTGAGTGTCTGTGTGCATTTGAGCACACTAATATTGGAAGCTGCTCATTTTGGAAAGCTGCCAGCTCCGAGAGCAGCCAGCACACTATGGGGAAGGTGGAGAGAAGAACAAAGTAAGCAGGGTACACCGGAGAGAATCCTGATTTGAGAGCAACATCAGGACATGCACGGCTACAGTACACATGTGAAAACTCCCACACTCATGAATACATCCCACCTCTAAGCAAGCACGTGTTCTCGTTTCCCGTGCAACGTTCCCACACTTTCATTTTCTCTCAAACTCATAGAGGTGGAGAGTTATTATTGCAACTGTGCTTGTTTCAGAGATTTCAGCTTCTGATCTTTATTTGCTTCAAGTTTTTATATATTTCACTCAGAAATAAAAGACAAAAAAGGGAAAAAAGTTTTTTTTGAGAGTTGAGGAAATTATTTGTCAATGAGTAATTTGTCAATCCAAAAGACAATAAAAGAAAATTGCTTTTGTGAATTTGAAACTCTTATACGCATGTGAAACATTCCTAAAGAACTAATGAGCAGCTAGCAGCCGACAGATGGATGGGAGTACCGGTAGTCAGCAGATGTACTATACATTGAAAAAATATCAGAAAATGAGGACAACGTAAATAAAACACTATCTACACCTCACTTCAGTGATGACAGGTATCCCTTTTGACAACTTGAGTTTATAAAAACCTGCTCGAAATATAGTGGTTTGTTAAGCCATTGAATCAGGAAAGTAAGGGTGTCAATAGCATCCACGGAAACGGATCAATCGGTTTGTTGACAAAACACATGAAGGACTAGAGCCAAACCTATGTAGAGCTGGTGCTAAGCATGATCATTGGTAGAAGTACAAAATAAGAGGTCAAAGGGATCGGTTAGCATTTCAAAGGAAATATCAGTGTTTTCCAGAAAGCCCAAATCCAGGCATTAATTGAACATGTATTCTGTATATAGATTCTTTCTTTGGCTACCTTCTGAAAGTTTAAAAAGAATTAAAAGATCCGTGATCCTGAGCTGTTTTCCCCAACAAAAACCTCGAAATGTGGTGTTTAATTTTTAGAAGTTTTTGAGGCTTCTTTTGCAGTAAAATGTCTTGGTCTAATGCACATTAAATAAAATACAACAGTGGTCTAGTTTTAAATCTGTGAATCATATTGCATGTTCTTTATTCTTGTTTTCCTTTTTTTCTTTTGGTTAAGAATCAGCATTAGTTATGTCTTCTCCAGTAAGTGCTGCTTTAACTGCTGCCTGAACATCCTCTTCCCTCTGTTCTCAACACCTGATAATATTGCTGTGACAGTTGGCTGTTTCATTTCTATGAATTACTTCACATTGATTGACATTTTGACAGAGCCTGTAATTGGCTGCCTGGTCTGTTCAGTCACCGAGTAAATAATAGATTTTCTGATGAGAGACAATCCTTTCATGTCTATTCATTAAAAAAAACACATATTTGTGTTTCTTAGACATTTCCCTGCATTATTCTTCCATTAGCTCAATTTGATAGGCTGTTAAACAATTCTAAGAGTGGATGGATATCCAGATGGTGGACCCTGAGGAGTCGGTGCGTGGCAATTTGCATGGTTTCAATGAGCAAATCAACAAGGTAGTCACTGTCAAATGTGGCTTGAACTGCTTGAATCTCAGAGCTCTGAAAGCACATGATAAGTTGTATATGTGGGGATGTAGACAAATATTTGAGCTTAAATATGCTTCAAAGATCCAAGGGGAAATGATGGTCTTTTTTCATGTACATGAAAAAAGACATTATACAGAAACAGGACAGCCAATTCTGCCCTGACGCCACATAATGTAATGATAGAAGCTTTGCTCTTCTATAGAGGATATGAATTACCTTGAATGAGTTATTCATTTGATCCTGTTTCCAAAGTACAATATTTCCGTCCCAGATTTCTACATTACTCGATAGTTCAATAACCGATAAAATGTAAAAAACAATCTGCCATCATATTCACACTAATTTGACTGAAATTAAAGCACAATTTATTTTCATAATTATCAGGTATAGGATACAGGTTACATCAAAATGTTGTCAGTGTACCAAAGGTGGATAAAAATCTATTCTTTATCTGATCCCACCCCCCCCAAAAAAAAGAAACTGAACAAAAAGACACACCATCTAACATAATCAGATTACACAAGAACAAATTAAATCTTTAAAGGGGAAGTGAAATAAGACTCTTGGGCTCTCTGAGAGACAGATAACTATCATCAAATTTATCAGGCAAGTTATTCTAGAGCCAGTTCATACCAAGCCTGTCAAAATGATCAGTTACGAAATTGTAATTATTTAAGTTAGTCAAGAATTAACAGAGTTGCGTGATTGTCTTATTCGTCCTCATTCATCCATATGAAATCAGTCTGATGAAACTTAGCAATAACATATTTAAAAATTCAATTCAACTATTCAATTTACTTGACTTACTGGCCGACAGAACGGATTACTTTTTGATGATATCAATGTGTTATATGCCTGTCCTCAGTAATGGACGTGGACATTTGTTTAAAAAGCCTTCAAAGCAAACCGACAATCATGCATTTCTTTAATTCATGTTCCTTTGCTCGTTAAGATAATGGAACATTGTCTTTTAAACGTATTACATCACTGATAGGCTTATTTACATTAATGACGTTACAGTTTCTGAATAAATTCTAGCAGGGCTTTGTGTCACAAATAATCATTCATGAAATGTGATAATAATGAAAACCCGACCTGTAGCCTTTCGCCGTGGCTGTTATTAAAGCTATGATGTGGTTTTTAACATTGGTTGTTTTTCACACAGTTGCTACTGATTTATTTATATGTATTTGATATCAGTTGATCTGAATTTGATGGGAATAATACATAGACCATAGCAGAATAAGTTTGAGATTGAAAGACAGCCTTGAAGGGATGACTTTGGTGTGCTTTTCAGCTACAACATTAAAGCTGTTGACAGGTGGATTCAGTGTTCTCTTGTAAAACCTGCATTCTGGCATTCACTGGGATGGTGCCCTGCCACAAACCTGCACATGTCTTTCAGACCAATTCTAATCCAGCGGAATCTGTTGAAATCAAACCAAACCCTGAAAAATTGATCCCCCAGACTTCGGGGTCCAAATCACACATTGTTAACATCCTGGAAACAGCTTGTCCAGGACATCCCCAGACGTGTTTACAACCTCACTGCTCACAGCTTGTTCAGTGACATATGAAGGAGTGACTGAACGCTGGGCAAGTGGTCAAAAAAGAATAAAGGTAGTGTCGATAATGTAAACTTAACTTAAAATGAAAATGTTCAGCTTCAGAGGCTGAATGAGAAAACTGAAGCGTTTTTTTCTTGCAAATAAGTTTAATTAGAAGGTGACAACAAAGCGATGTTCTAAAAAGAAGTTTGATAAAGTTTTATAAAATGTCAAGCCAGCAAGGCTTTGTTGTGAACTAACGCAAACTTTGACCAAGACATATAATCTGCCCTGACATTTTGGAACAGACATCATGCCTGCCATCTGTCAATAACACTACCCATGCTGGCCTCCCTCTAGATTCATACAAACCAAATGACTCCTTAGAAACACAAGATCAGTAAAAATAATTAGCTGACAAAGGTACGATTCTAAGTAAACTGAGTTATATTAGTTATTCTACCACTTCAAAGAATCACAAAATGAATAAAGTGGAGAAGTTAAAGTGGAATCTTGTTGTGAAAAATCAGCATAGAAAAAACGATGCATGTTCAGTGGTTTTAATGCATTTTTGCTCCATCTGCTGAAAGTTGGCCATTTACTGTATGAATCCAGCCAACAGATAGGCAACGGAAAAAAATGCTGCCAAAGGACATGAAAATCAACATAGAGATTTGGATGATTAGACTAATAACAACTTAAATGTTTTTGGTTTCCAATAGTAAATGCTAACATTTCTGGCATGCCAATGAAATTTATGGCTAATAATACAGAAATTTTACTAAGCAAGAGCCAGCTACTTTGTTAACCATTCATATATTTGCTAGATTTTGTGTGTCTCTAGGTTCCCTGTCTCCAGAGTAGCATAGCCAAATTCTAATTGTTACCATCATTACTAATGATATGCCGATAAGGCAGGCGGCCAGCCAATACTTTTTCTCTGCTTTCTGCAGATTCTGCACCTTCCCTATCTTGATTGTGTCTCTTCCTCTCTCCATCCTACTCTCTCCACCAACAAAATGACCTAAAATCAGAACTGAAAAGCAGCTGTTGGTGGTGGATTTTTAAAAAAAATAGCACTTCATGTAATCAGAAGGCCTTGCAAACACTTTAAATGGCATAATGATCAACTTTTCAGTGTTCCCACTGGTAGTTCTAAAACCACTGTACTGTACAGTCCAAATATTAGACAACACAGTATTAGTGTTCCGACTGCGCATGTGCCTAGGTCTACCGCAATTTATCATCTCAATTTTGATGTGCCTTTGTCTGGGACTTTACAACTGTATTTCTCCTCTACGGCCCTTAAGAGACCTTTGTTCCGCACAGGATCAGATCTTCCTCGGCCGTGACAAACCTGCATCACATTAATGGGTCATTACCAGGCTGCAGAGCTTGAGGACAAGCTGAGAGCACTCTCACCTGACTCAGGTATGTTTGAGTGGGGAAACATCTCAAACACTGCTCTCCAGCATAAAATACACCAATTACACCAGCACTAAGCCTCAGTGCAGCTGACTTAGATACAACAGCGTGAACAAAAGGGAATGGAAACCTTGAATCTGACCTTAATAACTATAACCCTGCATGTTTTTATGAGCTATTTTAGATGTCTTTGGGGTTCATTTTGTAAAAAAGGTTTACAGAAGGTACACTCATCTGTGTCTAAATAGAGCAAAGAAACCTGCATAGCCTATAACACTGTATGGATGACAACATTTTGTATCAGTCCACTCGTGAATTGGGGAATACACTGTGAGTGGTCAACTCCACTAGAAGTACCAAAACATACGTACTGTCCATTTGCGATATGATAAGTTCATTTATAGACTTGTAGATCCGTGAGCATGAAGAAGGAAAAGTACATAATTAGATCTAAGCCATTTTTCTTCATTAAATATTAAGACTTCCATATGAAAATTTTATTATGATCTCTGAGATTTCAGAGTTTCAATCAATGTCAACAGAGAAAGTTTAAAGCGAAAACTCCAAGGAGATATTTTCATGTAAAGCCTGCATACATCACATGTAGATTGACAAGCAGTATGTGTCCTAGGAGCCTGCGGGGTTCCATAAACACAGCCATGTCCCAGTATTTATTTATCTAAAGCTATTTTCAAATGTTATCAGCTTTTTCTACACCAGATAGCAAGGATTTATCAGTAATATGTTAAAATAAGTTCAGGTCTAAAGCACAGCGTAGATGAACCACTATGTCAATCGTTCACAATGGGACCATTGTTAAAATTCAATGCTGCCCTCCCACATGATAATTATTTTTCATCAGTTTATGCAACTGTAGTGTACAAATCAGAATCATACAGTTCACCACATAGGAAAACATTGCCACTGTAATCTATGTGTGTACATGATGTACAAAACTTAAATCTCTAAATACTTTATTCATTTCAACTGTTAAACTCATTAAATAGATGAAAAGAGGGAAATTCAAAGGGAGAAGAACAATCGAACAAAAAACTCTGTGGTATCCTTCAACTGTGTATTTGATTTCTGTGGTCTGCAGACACAAATCAGAGCTGTGGTTTGAACTAAGCTGCAGACCCCAATAATCACTGTCATTTAAAGATCCCCTTGATCTTTGCTCCTCAAAAGCGATGCCTTCAATAACGGTGATGCACATTTTTGTTGTAAATTACTTTTAAGTCACTAAACGTCTAAGGCAATGCCTCGGTACAAAACGCACATGATGTAACTCATAACAAGGCCATCTGATTACTAAAGATGGCAAGCACTCGCTTGCCATGAAATCAAATTAGATTCCAAGTCTCAGTTGCTCCGAGAAATTCCAAAGGGGCCACACACCAAAAAACACAGCTATTTTGAATCTCTCTTTCAAAATCAATGTATACATAGAATATGACATTATACAGCACAAGGAATGTAGAGATACACAATTGACAAGTTCTCCTTCCTTGACTTTGCCTTTGAAAACTGGGTTATCGAGACCTGAAAAAATAACTCTCTCAGCAGCTCTGACTCAGCAGGCATCAAAGAAAGTGCCAAAAGCAGTTTCTTACTCTTGGATGTTCTTAGTGAATATTCTATTTATTTGATTTAAAACTGACCTCTCGCTTGCAGATTTTGACACAGGTAAAAACACAAGCAATTTAAGCTGCTCAATCATTTAATCATTTGATTTGATTTTATTTTTTGTGGTTTTGTGGTCCCTTTTATAGGGAAAGCTAAGATCCAGTGACTCCATCATTACCACACACAAGCTCAAGCCACACTAAGGGACAAGCTGAGTATATATGTGTGTGTGTGTGTGTGTGTGTGTGTGTGTGTGGGTGGGGTGGGATACATTCTTGTATTTAGATAATTGAATGTATTCAAATATGCTTTTTGTTTGTTGTTTGTCAGCAGGTTATCGAGTGCAGAAAAAGACCAACTGATTGATCTTTTTTTTTTTATTTAGAAGGCCATTGGTTTATGAATATGCAATTTCCATTGCGGAAATACAAAATTAACCCTCCTCATCAATTAGATTCAGTAAATATTGAATTTTTTGTGCTACACATAATTAAAAGTAGCCAAATCTACTAAAAGTCATGCAAATCAAATAAGCGCAATTAAAGTGAAGAAAATCATGTATTGATCTGAATCCTTGTTTGCTTTAACACTAGCAGTATGAGTTTAAATCCTGTGCCGTGTTTCAAATTCCATAGGATGCCGTGCTTCAAAACTTTACTTTTATGAACAAAGTAGTAATGGTTATCAAGTACTGTGAAATGTGCAGAAAGTCCTCCACAAAATCATAGCATCAGTTGTCATCAAACATGCTTTTCCCCAGAATTTTATGGTGCCGTAAAAGAGAACAGAACTATCATTGTTCTGATGTTTTTGGCTTTATGAGAAGCCACACCTTATCGTCCTTTTTTTTTCCCCATCCATCATTTTATACCCCAAAAAAAGATCCATATGACTTCTTCAACCCAAGCGCTTGAATCGTTACAGCTGACTCATTCAATTATCTGACTCACCAAACCACTCAGGTTTCCAACTGTGGGGAGCATGTGGGACACTTTCCACATAGCTACTGTATATTTATACATACTCACACAAACACACAGTCCCTCCTTGCTCTGTGTCATGTTTTACGCAATCACGGCATCTGCCTTTGCTGCCCAAAATAAACCGTGTGCTACAAATAGCTTGCCTTTGTACATGTACAAAGACACAAAGATGCACAACCTGTGATGCCATCTTTAGAACATCAAGCTGTCGTGCCTGTTGGCAATTCCGTGTCAAATGGGGTGAGGGAGGTGAACCATTTTATTGAAATCATGGGCATTGCTGTTCCACTCACTAAGTGCGGTCGTGACCAAAGAGTCCCGTAGATGTCTAAAAACACTTTGAAATTAAATTAAAGCCAATGATTAATTTGAGCATTAGGCAGATAGCAGAAATATCAAAAATATTTTTCTTTTTACCTATTTTTAATGTGATGATCAAAGTTGGGGAATAAAGAGCACTGGATGTAAAATACCGTTTTTTTTTTATTTTTCACAGCATAATGAATCAGGAATGAGTTGTGTTGCGTGAGACGGCAGCTCAGTGTGAAAAGGTTAACCGCTTTCTGAGCATCATGCCTGCATGTTACATATTGTTAATTATATCTTTGACAAACGCTGACTGATGGATCCTGGCAGTGCTTTGGAATGCAGAGGATGGTAACTTCTTTGAAATCGCTTGGTATAGGAAGACTGTTGAAGGGCATGAGATGTATAAGGTTGTGCTGAGCTGTTAATCTCAGAGCTGTGTGCCTTACCTATCATGCAAGGCAAATTCGTTTGGATATACACAAGAGTTTTGAGCTTGAGGGGAAAGAGCCAACTCATCACTCTTCTTAAGTTTTACCAGGAACAAGAAAGCATAGTCATTCAACTTTACAAAAACCCAGTGAATAAATAAGTCACACAGATAGTGATTTGCTTCGCCCATAGAGTTCTCTCTTATTTATTAATTCTCACATCCTCATAAGGATGATATATGATCAGGAGACTGGCCCCATGAAACGCCAGATTGTCTGCCATTGTCTGTAATTAACATGAGCAGGTACACAGAGAAAGCCCAAAGATCTGACAGTATTCCCCTTGAATGGGCTGAGAAGGCCCAGGGACACCATTACCCTAACTGATGAGGGCTATTTCTCATTCCCGGCCAGTCACTTCACAGCCATTAGTGTGTGCATTATCGACCTGTGGAGAGGTCTTTGTGCTCACGGGGAAACACCTGCAGGTCAAATCATCTCACCTTCTCTTCCCCTCCACAGTCCTCCCTCATCCTCCCTCAGCAGGAAAGAGATCAGGAAGAGAGAAGAGGAACTGTGTTCCTCTTGTGGGAAACAATAAGAGAAGAGAGAGCAGGAAAGTGAACGTGTTTTGAGATACAGAGTATGAGCATGAAAACATGTACACTTTGTACTTAAATGCAATACACGATTAATGATTAATGACAAGAAAGACTTCAATGACAGCCCTGCTGGGCTTGTTTCACACTTTCATCACTTTAATGGATACCTTTTTTCCTCTTCCAATTATTTGTAGGGTGGTGACTGAACAAATGACAGGTATGTTTTGTTTTTTGTTTTTCTGAGTGGAATGTGTACTTAGATAACCCTTGATCACGTTGCAGTAATTTAGATTTCAGAATTACATACATTCAACAATATTAATCAGGCGTCAACAATCCTGGTGCATGTTTCTTTTGTTTGTTTTTTGGCTTGTTTGTTATCTGATGTGTGGTTGTTTGGCTCTGTGAGGCCCGGCTATGGACTGGCGACCTGTCCAGGGTGTACAGGAGAAACTCTTAAGCATTGAATAAATCATTCAGTGTCACATGACTAGATTTAAGGCACTGAAGAAGATCATGTGGCCAAAAAAGACATCAGTAAATAACTTATAGCTTATTATTCAAAAACCACTGCAAATAAAGTAGGGAGCTTAAGTTGCTTGTAGCTAAGCTCCACTTTGTGTGTTTAAGACAAATCTCAAATGGCAATCTAATTAGGCAAAGAGTCATGATAACAAACAATCATTGAAATGCCAGATAAACAAAGGAATAGCATCACAACAGCTCAGTGGCTTTCTCGTTTGTTGTTCACTGCGTGCTATAACAGACAATATGTGACTGAAAGTTTTTCGTTGATGAATGTGTTAGCCTGATTCTTTAGTTGGAAGCCTGAGAATAAACCAGAGTAGATCAAGAGTACAAATATGATATTTATTGGTCACAGGTAATCATCGCTGGGCTCTCACAGACAAAACTCCCTGAGGGTCTCAGTCGCCAAGAGCCCTGAAATCTGGGTGTGATGGATAGTTGTCTTTTGGGCTGGGCCCGCCCCCGCCCCTTTAAAATGAGGACTGGACACAACCGAGTGCTATTGGCTGGTTACCTCTGACATAAACAGGCCAGGTCCTAATTCATGCAGATGACATTACAATGTGGTAACAAAGTGTAGGTGTGTGTTGTGAAAGAAAATCTGTGGGAACAGCCAGAGAGTTTAACACAAAAATACAGTTCTAAAAAGAAAAAGACAATCAGAACAATGGGTTATGTAATAGCATACAATGCTAAAGTGAGTAACTATAACCCAATGCTAACAAATGATACCAGATAGTGCATTCTATACACTTAATCAGCATCTGCAACACAAACAGAAGCAACCTATGCACCAGAAAAAGAGTCTGGGAATAACTGTGGCCACTCAGTAGGCCACCTACACAGAAAGGCTAGGAGCACTGCTGTCAGTTTCACTCAAGTCGTCACCGTCATGGAATAGTGACATCTGGCAATCACCCTGGATGTGAGGGAGACTCCACCACAATGAGGTGCCTGAAGCAAGGTAAAGAAGCTTTCCACTAACAGGGCTGGATTTCTAGCTTTTCTACCTTTTTCTCCAAATACAGTGTGATCATAAAGGTGCACAACACTTGTTTTCTACGACAGCAAAATATAATGAACCCCTCCACTCCCCCGGGATCACACAGCAATAGATCCGAACATTGTGAATATACTCCATTATTAATTTGCCTAACCTTTAGATATCACCCTTTTTCATTAGTCTGTAATGTTTAAAAAGAAAAAAACATAAACATTTTTCTTTTTTAAATAGCTTTTAGAGGCTGAGGCTTTAAAACTGTTGAGCTTTAGAGCTCAACTGTCATTTACAGTAACATGGGTTGCCCTGAGAACAAACAGTCAACTAGCCTTTGTGTGGCCTCATCTCACTCTCCACTGTCATTCCAACTGACAAGTGACCTAAAATCTCACCTTGGAACCACTCACATCACCCTGTTTAGACAAATACCAGCTCACAAACTGGCACGCGAGAGACACTGTGCGCAAGTTTCAACAGCCCCAGGCTATTTGTCTCAACATCCCCGGGGAACCGTTTAGATGGAATCATGTTCTCTTCTGCCAAGTAGTCTGGTGGAGGGCAGTGGCTAATCTCATAACTAATGTGTCCTTCTAGCTGCTGGCCACAGCATCACTGGCCTGCGTGCAGACAGAAGTAGTCATCTTTTATTCAAATTGAGTGTCCTCAGACCTGCAAAAGATGTTCAGTCCTTCATTTTATAGATTCATTAAATGCACATGATTTGAATGTGAAGATCCTCTGCGACTGATGCTCATCTTTATTAAAGTGCTCGACCACCATAACCATGCACATGTTTCAAATATAAAAATTCCTTTTCTCTTTGCCATGTTAAGCCACTAACCGCTTCTAAGACAAAAGGATAATGCAGCTTTAGACTTGTTTGTGCAGGTGTGTGTGTGTGCAGGTGTGTGTGTAGGTGTGTGTGTGTGTGTCTGTGTGTGTATGTGTGTGTGTGCACATCTAGATTTCTCTTTACTGGCAGAGAATTGTCCTTCAGTCATGATCCACTGAACTTTTACCTATGTCTAATTCCTTTTCATAGAGTCTATAATTGTTTTCTCATGCACATTAGGTATTTTAACGGTACACATTTCCTGAAGTTTTTCCTCTGTTCGACGCAGTACCAGGAGGAGGAAAGACACATGTTAGGCTTTTGTAAGGACATGCTATCCATTCTCTGTGTGAGCAGATCAAAGCTTTAATGGCAGACAGGTAGGAGACCTGAATGAAATGCTAATGCTAATCCTATTAACATTCCAGGCATACCGTTTGACTCACTAATGGCTGCCGCTATGGGTTGGATGGAAGTCATCTTATTTAGGGGAGACCGAAGTGAAGGCATTCATCAGAGCATTGATATCATCACACATTATATGAACACCTGCATATATTTTTCATAGGGTTGACATTGTAGGGAGATGCAAGTGTGGCGCCACATAAATCAAACTGACAATACAATGGACCTGAATGGATCAGGGTAAGACAAAGAGGATGCGAGACGTATCATGCATATTCTCTTGCACTTCCACCAACACTCGTACACGTGCACAAACATGCACATACGAATACGCAACTCATTCCTCCTCTTCTCATAGTTAAATGCAAATGTTCTGCATTTTCCACGGTTGATTTATCCAGTATTTAATTAGTCTTTTCTATTACATAAATCACTAACTGAAGAATTTTCAACTGATCTTTGACACTGGCAAGTATATGTTCCACTGCATTTAAAGTTATATCTACTTGCAGTTGAAAAAGTATGTCATATTTCAAATGTTATCAGGGTTCATTTGTGGATGCATGCCCAGCTTGATGATCAGAGTGCAAAATTATATATTCAAAGGAGAGCAGCTTTAAGATGGAAAATCCTGCCACTAATAAGAATCCAAATAATTGTTAGCAACGTAATCCCAATGACTTGAAGGTCCTCAAAATGGCTGCAACCCACTCACTCCTCAGTATTCCAACACAGAACATACTTCAATTATTTACTCGATTTCCCTCCCCCTCCAGTTGAACTACACTCTATGTCTTGACCGAACCAGGAATGTCCCCTCTTCCAAATTCTTAAATAGATAACTCAATATTGATAACAGCTCTCTCCTCACAAGGTTATATGTTATCTTACAAATGTACTCTCTTACTTATAATGTTGCTACAGCTAATCTCTTTTGGGGACAAGTGTATGGTGCATGTCCTAGATTTTAACTGCATGCATTTTAGAATTGATTAAATGTCACAGACACAGACATGATGGATACTCACTCATCGTACAGAAAATGTATTTTAATTGTATGAGGCAACTTTCCGATATATGCTTCTGAAGACTAATTTATAATAATCAATTTAGCTGAATTTGTGCTTATTTTCAGTCAACATAGGATATTGTAAAAAATAATTACTTGACACAACGAAAAACTGAGCTAACTGATACTACTGCATATGAAGTACAAGAAAATCAGCATTTGCAGGAAGCAGATGGTGGGGACAGTCCAGCAACCCAAGTCCCACAACCACTCATATGTTGTTGATTCGAAGACCCCAAGTAAAATGTCTTACACTGTAGAATTAGATTGTTAAGAGTTTGTCAGAACTAATAAGCTTCAATGTCACAGGTATAGTAGAAATTCAAATGGGCCATTTTTTGCATTTATTGCACAACGGCAAAGCGGTTATCTTCTATTATACAATTATCAGGTGTTGAAAAGTGAACAGCTGTTAAAGCTGTCAAATGAGGTTTGTCTCTATCGGCGTTACACTCACACATCTAACCATGATAGGTAAACAAGACAGGTGGTTGAATTATTCAATGAACTAAGACTGCAATCAACTCATATCCACTTTGTTGTAATATCATACATATGGTGGTTAATGCTCTGTCACTTTGTCATAATCATACATCAGCACACATGCAAATCAGTGCGTTTGTCAGCTCATATGGCTCCCTGCTACTCTGGAGGACATATCAAAAGAGTTCCTTTCACAGGAACTTTGCCAAAGCTAAAATAATTTCCGAACAAGCACGTCTCCGTAGATTTCAAGTCAAGGACACTTATTGTAGAAATTCTCTTCTTGGGCTGTGGCGCTGTACATTTCCAAGAACAATCTATATCATTCACTGTCTTTGGCCAAAGAGCCGGGATTTATATAAAGAACAGGCAGACAGGCGGAGAGAAAATAGATGGCATTTTATTTCCTGCAGGGTGAGAGGGAGTGTGTGCATGCAAGATGGAAAGAGTACGGAGTGCAGTATTTCTTCTGTCTCTTGTTCGTTGGAAAACACTTCTGGTGCAGAGGTCATTATTTAGTCTTCTGATCTGGATAGCCAGTGCTGCACAAGCCTAATGAAAAGTGCCTTAAACCCCTTCCTCATGTGTCACTTTTTGTTAGACAGTATGATGGATGGTCCATTTTACAGCCTATTTCATCTGCTGTGCTGTTCTAAACTGTATTTTCAGGGTGCTTTTACTTGAAACATCCATTTTTTGTGTGATGTGGTTATTCATCAGGGAGGAGGCACAAAGGCACCAGGCAAGGCTTTCAGGAAGGGTGGGAAAATATGTAACCAAAGCACTCCACGTCCATCCCTCAAGCTCTGCCATTTTCTTCTCATCTGCTTAAAAACTTTGAAAATCCTCACGCTCTCACCAGAATCAGCCTACTATACTTGACACAAGAAGATGTGGCCTCGCATATTCAATTTCTGACCTTGCTGATGGCACACCGGGGAAGCATTAGGGGTGATGATAACACATATTCAGCATTTGTCAATAGTTGAAAAAAAGTAGAGCTCAAGAAGAGGAAAAATGAGCAGCTGTGCGTCTCTTTCATGGTTCAGTCACTGCCGCCTGGACAGCATCTTTTCCTGTTGATAAACTAGTCCCTCACACGTTGTGACACCCTGAAAGGAGGTTTGGGTAATGAGAAGACCTTTGGGAAGATGTGGATATCTAGTCAGCCAGTCACTGCTTCAGGTCAGAGTAACACGGAGAAAGAACATTAAAAAAAAGAGCCCAGGGACCTCGAGGGGGGTTTAGGTGGTTATAAGGTCTCATCTGTGTCCAGCTGTGAAAATTATGGCTGCAATTTCCATTCTTCCTGATAAATGGCATCTACAATTTTTACTTGGGTGATTGCCTTCCATAAATCTCCCCAGATTAAACAGTGTACTCTGTACTGATAGCACTTAAAAAGCAATCTCCCTCTCTAATGGCATCCTGCATACTAGGTTCGTAAGGTACAGTAGGCTACAAATAGTCAAATGGTTATTCTTTTCAGAGTATTTTATGGTGATCGGTTAACTTTTCCCGGCCACGATATTAATGTATTCTTTTTGACAGATGCTGTGAAATCCACACTGAAGTTCTGAAGACGATGCCCTGCACTTTCCCATTAGAAATCCTTTCTTCTGCCCTCACGGAAAAGCACCAGTGCAGTCCCCTCATAGACACACACAGTACCAAGCCAGTGTCCTGCCCAAAGGGTAGGTCATGTCATCCAAGGCCATAGTTGATGCATCACTGAGAGGCATTCACACATCTGGAGCCCCTCACCCTGCCCCCCTACTGGTCCCCACAGGGTGAATAGCCCTCCAATTGGCTCGTGGGCACCAGTGTGTCACAGCAGCTGGGGACTACACTTTTTATTTCTCCATCCCTGACAGCCAAAGGTCAGGATCCAGCAACACCAACCGCTCTGCGCACACACAGACCTACACAAACACACAAAGGGGCATGCCCATTATTTCAAGTGGGCTTCCAGAGTATGTGAAATGCTCTGTAACGTTTTTATAAGAGCATGCAAATGAAGTGTTCTGCAAAGCATGTGTTTTGACTTGCTAAAAAAGAGCCAGGCACACCATAATGTGTTACCTTGATCTGATGCCCACCAACATACAGTACATACCACCACACATTTTTTTTATTTCTCTGGTCCCAGTTGTTAGCTGGACACTAAAGCACCACGGGGGAGTTGTTGACCCTTTTTTGCGCTGAGTAACCCCTGCATCTGTCTGCCTTTCTACATCATCAGCAGAAAGCTCGCCACAAGGTATGTAGCAAGCCCTGCGAAGCAGACATTTAAAAAATATAGGTGCTGCATAACTATGGATAGTAGACAGACATCGGAAGGTGACAATGAGTGAGAACACAGCATTTTTTTCAAGTAAAAATAAAGAGTATATGTTGTGGATCCAGAAGAGAACAACTTTTGAAATTAATACTTGTGATATGAATAAATTTAAGGCAGAAACTTAGTTACTTAATTTTCTGCCGCAACGTAAATATATGGAAATATATATCAAATAGGTTCTGTAAGCCGTTGTTCGAGCAATAGTCAGCAGAATTGCTATCCTAGATATTTTACATTAATTGAACCCAGTGGACCTGATATTCAAAGGTATGAAGTGATAAGTGGTTTGATAGTAGATGGGAAATTAAAAGCATTTGAATTTTCCAGTGTTAGGAATTTGGCAATATCTGTAAGTCATCAAATATTTGAACACTGCACAGATCCATAGTTAATTTGTTCCCATAGTTAACATTTCATGGGAAGGTCAGGTTAAAAAGAAGAAAAAAAAGAAAATATTAATTTTTCATTTGATATTGTTTAGAAATGTTGTGCATTACCCAGGAAGTCTTTTCTAAGTATTTATTAACACCACGCCAAAATCATTAACATATTCTAAAACTAACAGCTTAAACACAAAAAATGTTTTTCATTTAAATCCTTTTAAAACCTTTATGCGTACTTTCAAAACGTGGTCAGGAATAATAATCTCTGCTGTTTTTCAGAAACCACAAGGTGTAAGGCAGTTTTTTCAAACTCTGTGTTTCAAGAACATGACGGAGGTCAGAAAGGGTAAGAAATAAATGTCTTTGCTTTTGTGCTCTGACTGTTCGAACTTGTTGATTAGGTACATACTGATTTATCAAAGTTGGTTGAAGCAGATGGTGGTACACGATGGAGCATCAGTGACAGGATGATCAACTCTTTTATGCTCAACTGCGATGACTCACTTGGCCGCACCTTTGGCACAAAGTTCCTCAGAAACACTCATGGTAAGAATAAGTCTGTAAAATTATTTAGAGACAGCGCAACTGAGAGCATAATGGAATATTGTCACTCACAGGGACAAAAAGTGTGATTAATTCAATTAGTCTCTATGACAATTTGGACTTTGATTAAAAAATAGCTACAGACAATGGATTTGGTGCCAATGCTTATTTTATGAGTTAATATACAAGACAAGTAATCCTATTGGTGAGGGGAGTTTTATTTACGCTTTCAACTAAAAATGTGACATCCATGCATAATAAATGTGGTTGCTAATAGGGATGTATTGTGAATAGAATATTGGGACATAAATAATTCCAAATGATTTGTTTTGTTTTGAAAGAAAACAAATAAAAGAGGCAATTATGCATAATGAACTCACTCTAAATTGCGGCCGTTGACTTCATTACGTTGAATTCACAAGTTTGAAAATGGGCAGTTAATATAATGCAACTGTTTATCTCAGAGGCCAATGTGATGCGGGGCCATTGTACTTTTTCCCGTCCCTCTGCTCTTTCCTCCAAGTCAACTTACTCCACTCCCCTCCCTCACAGTCCTGTGAATAACCTCCAGTCACTTACAATAAGCTGCCCTCAGAGCAGTGAGTAATATGATGATGCTGTATTTCCAAAACTAGACGGCATAAAACAATAGCAGCATGTAAAAAATTGAGGAGAAGGTCCCAAACAGAAGCTCTGTTTAACCATACATCACAGTTTAGATGCAGGACAGGGAAATATGCTGACATCAGGCCTCTATCTGCTTTTCTTACCCTCCACGGACACTTCATAAAACAAACGGTGGGTGTAAATTTAGAGGATGCAGCCGTAAACAATAGGCCACTGGGAAAAGTTTAGAGAGTTCAGCTCGGATAACAGTTTAGCCAGGACAACCTGCTGATGATGAATAGGTTTGTTTGTCACCTTTCTTCCCTCTCCCGGGAACAATGATATGGATCACAGAGGGAGAGAGGGGCACGGGATACAAGGGGGAAAAGAAAAACAGCATCCCAAGTAGAACCGTAATACAGTCAGCACAGAAAATAGCTGGTCTGTGAACCTGCAAAAATCACCGTAATGTGACATGTCAGATTTTGTTTCTAAACATTCTCAGTGGGAGCCTTTTTTTTTGGCTTTTAGTCCAAATTAAAACCACAATTCCACAGCGAAAATCATTATTGAATGTTTTTTCCGCTACTTTCCTCATGAAATTATTGAGGAATGCTGAGTGAAATATGTATCCTATTGCCGGCGTGGAAATCTATGAATACACATGAGCATTCACAGTTGTAAAAAAAAAAAATATATACACAGGCACAAACAACCTTTGAGTTTATACGAGTCTTATGAGCGCACTACTAACAACGTACACAGATAACAAACAAGGTCCCGAGAGATTTCAAATGCACTGTTCATTTGTTTCAGGACCGGGTGTAGTTAACATCCCTGTTGCTCAAAATGAATGATTGAGTAAAATAGGAGTGCCTCGGTTTGGTGTGGGGTTGGTGGGCGGAGAGAGAAACCAAGTCTGCCTCTTTGGAAGTGCTTCAGGGGAAATTGGGTATTTTAGATAATGACAGGTCTCTTGCTTTTGCTGATACCTGGTTCTTCATTACAGCAAGAACAAAAAACTCATCACAAAATATTGTCCCCTTTCGCGCCATCATTCAACACTGAACAAGCTAAACAGGCTACTGTAGAGCTGTAAACCAAATACAAATCAGCTATGGCAGTGATGATGGAGTGACTCTGCCTGAAGTGTAGTTGTTTAAACAAAAGTAGACCACGCACAAGTCTATATTTTATAGTGTGGAAAAAATAAAAACACATCCAAGGAGGATCAGATTCAGTCTGCTTGCTGTCACCTCTTTAGATTCAAAAGGTAAATACGATTTTAAGTAACTCACTTGAAAGGCTGTTGACACGGAATTAAACAGCATAAAAGCAGTCAGTCAATGCTTTGGTTAAATAGGATTATAAGTT
The DNA here is from genome assembly GCA_907169785.1 of Menidia menidia. Taxonomy (NCBI): domain Eukaryota; kingdom Metazoa; phylum Chordata; class Actinopteri; order Atheriniformes; family Atherinopsidae; genus Menidia; species Menidia menidia. The sequence continues at coordinate 20,627,051 of CAJRST010000001.1, read as the reverse complement.
TGTAGACTTTGCATAAAATGGATCACTGGCTCAATAATTTGAGACAACTGATTCTCCAGATATTTGAAAGGTTTATATGAAGGTACAAACACATTTTAAGGTGTAGTCTTCTAACATAAATCTAAGAAGTGGTGTAGAAATAAACTTGGGATGCTTGTCCTTATGATGGATGAGTGTTCCATCCTGGAAAGGGCATGCTTCACAGTTCCACCGACTGCTGTTTTGAGAGGCACATCTATAGCAACACAGTAAACTTTGTGTGTGCATGTGTGTCCTTAAAGACACAAAAGATTCTATGTTGATTTTATCAGGAGGTTACAGTCTGAAAAAAAAAAATCAAGGTCTATGAAATGTTACAACAGAGGGAAGGGCGAGCTTGCTTTCACATCCTGGATCAAATCTGAGGAAAGCTGTTTGTTCTGTCGGTCTGTGTTAAGATCAAATGTCCGCTTGAAGGAAAGATGGGCACTTGGATGCAGGAGTCACAACCTTGCCCTTTGCGGTTTGTGGACTGATCATGACAAAAAGCTTCTTCTGTAAATCCGAAGAAAAGGACAAGTCAGGAGACAACACTAAAGTATAAAGCTCAAAAACACAATGCTGCAAGAATCACAGAAAACTGTTCAAATACCTTTCACTCAGACGATTGACACACAAAAAAACACGCAACGGATGCTCCTTTAGACCAGTGACACAGTGTAGTGCTTTGGTTTAATGAACATCAGCAACATGCGGAGAATATTGAGCCAGATTTACATTTCATAGCTCATATCGTTCATGTTAATTGGAGACTATTAGTGTTAATACATTACTGTTAATTCATTAGAGTTGGCGAAATCATGAGTTACCATTCCAAGCATTTAAAGAAAGCTAATCGAACAGAAAATAACTCTGAGCCAAGACGAGATTAAACGGCGCGATTTCTGCAACAGACGCAAACTGCCGAATAAAATGCTGTCTCACAGTCACATCGAAAAAAGCAGTGCCAGCACACACTGACACACACACAGAAGCGCAGAAATACAAATTAAAGTGTCTTATCATTGGTTCATCTGCTCATACTGCTATACCATTTCCTTGGGCGGTCATAGATTCTCTTTCATCCATATTGGGAATGACACAGCCAATACAGCCTCCAGAGATCAACAAAATGCCTCACCCTGCATGCGCACACACATAAACACACACAGGTGTGTACGTTTTCTCCTGCGAGGTAGCTGACTGTATGACTTAAACAAATCTCCAAATCTTGTGAAAAGGGATTAATGTGTCTGAAAAAACGCAGAACATATCTGTGTTTGTAATTATACTTTAGGTTTGGGTTTTTGTTATTTGTTGTTTTTTTTGGTGGTTATTTTGAGGCAAGTCAAAATGTGGCTATGATCGGGAAAACACTGTGAGTTTTGTTGAATATTTAAAAAGGCAAAGCTGGAGGAGTAGTTTATTTTTCTCCGTAATGTGTAACTATTTGTATTCCTGGATTAGAAAAAAAATATGAATGGAACCTAAATCATACTTTCCTGCAGAGTGTACAAGGGTTATTTTGTTCTTCTAAAATAGCATACTTTACTGTTACTGTTATATGTTGGTGACCAACAACAAACACAAGTTAAAAGCAACAGAGAATATTCTAAACACCCCTTTGGCATTATACGAGTTGCCTTAATAGTGTGGCCCTGACTGAACCTAACTGTTGACCTCTAACAGACACCATCGCTTCTCCTGGCATTTTCATTATGATGAATCCATTCAGTGGTGATTCTACACCTGCATGTCAACAAAGCTTCTGTGACGCACCAGATTTGTCAAACTAATGGAAATAACGTCCAGTGAAGGTCAGCAATGTCACACGGTGATGAACACCGGGAGGGAGGAGGATGTCAGGTGACAGCTCCAAACCCGGGCTGTGATTGGCTGAGGGACACAGAATGAGGCAGAATGATGAGAGGAAGAGAAAAAAAAAACAGTAGGCAACAGCATTAAAGATGGATTAAGAGTGAAAACTGATTAAACTCAGATACAATTGAAGTTATCCGTGAAACAGTGAGCCTAATTTAAATCAAGGCCTGCCAAAAATCCAGCTTACAAACAGTCCATATAATACATTTGTGTATTAAAAGATAAAACACAAAAAAAATAGTTTTGAATGAGAGTTGTATCTAAAAGGTGTGATTGGACTGTTCAGTATGGAAGAGAGGAGAAGCCAGTCATAATACGATATAGGACCGTACGGCACTTTTTTTGCAGAACAAAATAAACTATAAGGGAAACTAGCACAAAATAAATGGCAGTGCTGCATGTTGTGTCTTGATTTTCAGCTAAGACGGCAGACTTGAAAAGTTCTGTTCATTAGCATTATAGTAAAGATTTATATCCTATTAGGCTTCATGATCACAAGATATGCTTTTGCCAAGATGTTAATGCAGTTGTTTTTCTGTGTTCATTTTATTCCTGTCTGAGGAAAGTGCTTTATAAAACTATCTCTAAAGTACATGGTTTTGCCTCTAAACTAACTATAGAACGTAAGACCATATGGTAAGACACTGTGCAAACTGTACAATTCCTTTCCTATCAAGTTGCCTGTGCATTTTTCTAAAAGCTAGCTCAACAGTAATTTGACATTTTTTAAAGTAGATGCGCTTTTTTAGAAAATAACAGTGAGCGAGTCTGAAACATAGGTAAATCTGGGCACTGGTAAATTTGCTAAGTTAGAAATAAACTGCTGAGAAGCTGAGATTTGACTGGTGAGAGTCAGATATTTTTTTTCAATTTAAAAATGTTGAAATGATTTCCTAAAAGGCACAAGTTTCTCTGAATGATGGAGGAGACTAAATCTAAAATTAGAGGATTTGTGATTGACCATTTTACAGTTTATTCTCAATATCATCATAACACAGAACATTGTAATTGGTTTGATGCAACTTATTACTGCTCTGTGTATCACTAATAGTACTTAGTGTATAAAACATCACACGTGTCAGGACTGCATTAGGCTATAATAAAGGAACTTACAAAAACTTAGTGGTGTGGTAATCACAATTCTGTGAGGATTTGTGCATTTGTATTATTCATCTCTGGCTGCTTAATGGATTAGACTCTTGGTGGAATAACTATGAGCTCTGTTTGCAGGAAGAAAAAAGCGGAGTGTCTTAAAATTTAGATCAATGGCTCATGTTAGGACACGTTTGTGGAGATGGACTAACAGACGGGGAGAGTAACCTCCGGCAAGGGTCTTGGCAAGGATTCATAACGACTCCAGGGCAGATTACCAGCCATCTGTAGATATCTGCAGACTTTTGCTTCAGCGGCAGAGAGAGGAAACATTGAAGATGTAAGAATGGTAGATTGACCTTTGGGTGAATGAGTAAAGAGACAAGGCTCATAAGACAGACACACTGGATGAGATGGACAGAGGCAAAAGAAACGGCGGGGCGGATGACAATGATAGATGCGGACCCTCACAATCTGGAGGAAACGGAAGGAGCATGACTTACGCCCGGCCATGTCCTACAGTATATCACTTATGCCTGCTTGGCAAAGCCCAAGGCTTGGAGGAAGAGGAAAGGTGAAGGAGTCTGTCAGTTCCATCTTCTCGCAGGTGCTTGGAGACAAGCCATTTGTCAAAGTTTGTCACTGGCTCTGAGGTTATCTAGCCTCTCTGATAGAAGATGATAGGAGAAACATCAGAGCTGTGAGCGTGTTTGAAGGAGGGGTATGTGGAAGTGTGTGTATGGGGATCTGAGGGGTGACAGGAGGGGTGGGGTAGGGTAGGGGGGGTTGGTTCATTTGGTCTCTATATATAAAACATCCATCACCCATCAGATGTGTAGGTGTCACCTAACCAGGCAAATCTAATGATGTGATCCTGTGGAAGTGAGGTGGAAGAAATCGATCTCCACAAGTTGTGAGTGAAGTTCAACGGTACTGTGCTTTGGAACAGCAACAAGGCCACATCAATCATTAAGGAACAACATTTTAAATAAATAAAACTGGTCTGATACACACACGAGCCCCACATAAGAACAGCTTTACATAAAATTAAACTTAAAACAAACAAAAGTTGTCTAAACAGAATTCATTTTCTTTGAATGGCTCATAAAATATATATGGAAATAAAATCATAGGTAAAAACATAACTATACAGTGTCATTTGAACATTTTGGCTTTATTGAGTGAAGAGCTTTGAGAGTTTCTGCCTTCGCTGCCGCAGAAGTTTTACATTCTTTTTGTTATTGTCGTCTTTAGTTGAAATGCTTAGAGGGCCTCTAAGTTTGCCTCACTGTACTGCGACCGAAAGCAGTACAGCAATTGCCTGAACAGAAATGGCAGAGAAACAAGAGAACAGTCCGTCTAAAACCACTGATGTGACTTTATGTAGATGTCAGTGCCCTTTTGACCACACGTCTCGGTGGAAGAATGATGTCCCTCGGAATGGTTAGCAACACCAAAGCTGTCAAAACGCATTTCACAGTCACGCTTCAGCTTCTGACACAGCATGATAAAGAGCTACATCTGACATCCCTTCAGTATTTACAGCGAATGTCCAACACGACTGATGACATGAATGTGACTGATAACTGGCGCCTATGCCCAATCCTGATGGCCGTTAGACTGCTTGTATTTTATTCAGTATCAGTGTGCAACCGCTGTAGTCATGTCAGCTGTTTGTCTTCGATTCACACAAAACATGGAGGTTAGGTTGTCATTAAAAAGTGTCACTTTCTCATTAGTGCTTGAAATAAACAAGAACAAATAAAAGTGGCATATGGACCAAATTCTACATTTTGTTTCAGTATACACAGAGCATTAAATGTCATTTTTCAATTGTCTCTGACTTGGCACCATGCCTGAAAACAGGTTGGCTTTCTGTTCTCCAAAACAGAATAATAAAAACTGGACTGACCTTGAATTAGTGCAGACTGGCTCTGGCACGGCTGACATGAAGTCTAAAATTACTGCTGGGGGGTCAGTGAGGGCCCCTGCCGGGGGAGTAGGGAAACACAGGCCGTGTTTTGCCAGACACTGACAGATGAATGAACGATAAAGCGTACGACTCCATAGTAGCGAGCTTTTTCTCACTAGATCTTCCCTATCTTAATCTCTTTATTTTCCCGTCCAGATTGGCTATAGAAAGACAAAGAAGAGCCAAGGTCAGACCGAGCGAGCATTACGGACATTAACGTTAAAAGCCAGAATAGTGAAATCCCGCTGCTCGCTCATTTCCTTTATGGATGCAGGGAGCAATCCCCCCAAACCATTACAATTAATTGAAAATGTTTAGTGTGAGGGTCAAGTCTGTACACTGATCTAAAGAGCATCACAGGTTTGGAGGGGATTTTGTCAAAGGACAGACTGACGAGTGCTTCAGAGAAAAAACACACATAATCTTTTAGCATGTTTGATGAGACAGCCAAGTTAATGAAGAATTACTCACAGCAAAGTTTAATTTCTGAGACACTTGAGCAGCAAAACTGTCCTAAGCTTGGTCCTACAATTTAATTCTCTAAAATTGTTGTAATTATCTGAACTGGAATTTCTTAAATTCTCTTTTTTTTCTAGATTCTACACAGAAGGACTGAAATAAAGCAAATTCCAACCTCAGCTCACCATGTGCCGACATTAAAAACACACTATTTGTTGTACCACGCATCTTAACCTGAAAGGCTTTGTTAAATCATTTAGGCTGTCTATAGAAATGTTACTCCTTAGTTCATCTTCTTTTGACCTCGTAATAATGTTCATGGTTTGTGCAGAAATGGAAGTCTCTGAAATATAGAAAATAATATATTTTCCATACATATTTCTCCTGTACAAGTCTCCATTATATATTATATATATGTCTCAGGTTTACCTAGAATTTTGTCTGTTTAATTGTTTTGTTTTCGCATGATTTCACATAGTGAATTCAACATGACGATGTGTCATTCTAAATCCATATATCCATATAACTTACCATTTTCCTGCACGGTCACCTGAATTCCAATGCTTTGAAAGATTATCTAAGTGTGTGTCCCATTCATTTCTGACCTCTGTTTATTTTTGCCATCAATCACTTGCCAACGTATATGCTAAATACCCATATTCCAATACGACTGCAGCTTACCAAACACAAACGCAATCAATATCAACAAATATGACAGCGTGAAAAACAACCATTTCTTAAAAGGTGTTGACAAGGACGCAGCGCGCTGTTGCTCTTGACCCCGTGGCGCTTTCCTCACTGTCATGCTGACTGTTCTGACATTGACTCACAGCACCTTTCCTTCCCGTCCTCCCTCAAAGATGGAAAGCTTAACCTGCGATCGAGCCCTCGACCTTTGACCCCTGTGATAGTGCGGAGCAGCTGAGTGTGGATGGATTTCAGCACATAAATGAATTGAGGGTAGGAGGGTATTTGGCTCCTAATGGCGTCCGTCTGGAAGATCACAGGGCAAATGACCACGACTGGCCCTTTGCCAGCAATCTAATTCATTAGCTATGATTGGAGAAAACGCCGAACACACCCCCAAAGAAGGTGGTGGATATTTTAGTATTTTGGGTCGGAAAAGAAAAAAAAAAGGGGGAAAGAAGGAATATTAATGTTTTAACATAAACCAAACACATCATGAATGTGTAGAACACTCATCTAGACTTTGAATGTTTTTTTTATCTGGTTTGTCCCATAGGTGCAATAACTCATTTCTAAGAAGAGGTGATATTGAAGTGTCACAATGGCTTCACAGAGCCCTGAAGCTATCTGCAGTCTATCTCCATTACAGTCGAGTGCTCTCCTGAACCCTGCCTCTCCTGATAAAGCCTTTGATCAAGGAGCCAATTCCCTTTGTCTCTTTTCATTTTTGTTTATTCACAGTTAATAAAAGCAGTAAGGGCTGTTAGTTTAAGGAATCTTACGTAAGAAATAATATAATATGCTGCTACAGACCATGCAGACTATAATTATTAATGCATGAGGAAATATGAGAAAAAAGAGATGTAAATGATTCATACTGAATGTTTGGCAGTCCCATTGCCCACCATAAGAATATTGATATCTTGTCAAATGTAGGTCCCTTAAGCTCTCATATCTGCTTCAATGAAGGCACATTTTTCATACCTGAACAAACAGTATTGGCAAGTATTGTATCTCACTTCGAGTTTTAAAAAGGAAAATGCATCAAAGATGGTTAGCTTGTTTCACTCACAAAACACAGATGCACACAAACGCGGTTCTCTCACTTTACATTCACAAAGGTTTAAATATTCATGCACTTGATGCATTTCTTGATAAACCTGACACTTTCAGTGCTCTGAAGTTCCATAAAGAATATTTTCTCCAAACACACATGCTCATTTTTTGAGAATCGGTTTACCGGATGAAAGTGGCGGAAAGAGGAATTTTCCATATTCCACTGCAAATTTGCAATGAGTTATTTTTATCATACACAAGCCTGCTTGGTATCAGATGGGTGGTAACAACCAAATGCCAATAATCTCTGGGGCTTTTACTGAACAGGCACTTGTTCATTCATTCTATTTGTTAAGTTGATTTGTTTGTCAATACTATAATTTTATATGAGCATTGTGAAATCACAAATGTTTCTCCTGGTTTGATTTTTTTAATGTGAAGGATAGAGATTTCTACCGCTCACCTTGTTCACACAGTGAAAAAAGAAAGTTACATTTGTGCATGGAGAAGAATATTGTATGATTCTGCAATCAATACATTTTTTGAAAATGTAAAATTGTGACATTTTAATTCCTCGGTTCTTTGCTCAGATTCTGACCCCTTGCCCTACTGACAACAATTCTCCTCTTGCCATGGCATGGAAATATTAAAGTCTATGATGATACGATTGCAACAGTTGGCACCTTTGACAAATTAAAGATTTCCACATTAGGAGATGGAAAAAGCTGTTGAACCTCCGACCTTTGAGTGAGAGATGGTTGATCCAAACCTCATCCTGCACAGTTTTATCAAAAATCCTTTCCTTTTTCTGCTTTACCTCTGAGATTAAATGCGTCTCCCTTTTAATCCAACCTGAATAAGGTTAAAAGCTGCAACTACTTTTTGTTAAGGTTAGATATAATGTCCGTGTTAAGGTTGATTCTGAAGAAACTCTTTTTTGTAAGTATTCACCGTTCCTATTATGTCACATGGTGCTGCCCGACACAAAACATTTGCCCACCAAAACTAACAAACCTAGGCAGTGAAACTATGGATTTTTTTTTTTACATATGGTAAAAACATTTCTATTTTACAATATTCTGATGAAAATGTGCTTGAATATCACATTGTAGACCATACTTTTTAGATGTGTACCATTGTAAAGACAAAGAATTACTACTCTAAGACACTGATCATTCTGTGCACTGTGTAAACAAAAGCTCTTTCATGCGTCATTTATGTATACTGCCACCTGCAGTAGGAATAGTGCACAGTGAATAAAGAATACTGGTGAATACAAGGATCACAGAGGATCACAGTCACAGTGTGCTTTAGCATCTTTATATTATATGCACAGATTTGTAATGGTGATCAATTCGCTCAATTCTATTCACTCACTCCTGTTCTTTCATTAGGATTCTCGGTGGGGGTGAGCCATTCTCCTCACTGCCTTGGGTATTTAACACCTTCCCCGACACGCCTTCGAAGTCACTGCTGTTTGTTGATGCTTGACCCTGTAATCTTCCCCACTAGCAGTGTCAGCCTGTGGATGACAGAGATTTCCAGAGCCGAGTCGTTTTATGATGCAGAGCTGCCTGTGAACACGGGGCAGGTCAGTGCCACGTCCAATGACAAACCCACCCTAGTGCTTCACTACTGAATTAATAATGTTATTAATGCTATTAAATCAGGGCCTTAAGCAGTATTAATTATGCTATTCTAAATAGTATCACATGCAGGGAGATATCACATTTTCCCTAAAGATTTGCTCGCGGATATTGCCAGTGTTGGAAGCATAAAAAAAGGACATCTCATATTTTGCTTGAGGTTTTCAGAAATGTCTCAGTCGGGCTATAAAAATCAAACCATGCATCCTCAAGCAATCGTGTCAAGCAAAAATACATACAGTGTCACTGTGCCGCTGCAGCCCACGCCATGGTCAGACACTAATGTGTTTAAGCTCTGGAATTAGAATGCACACACTCGATGCATTGGGAGGGGGCCTTGTTTGAAACCAAAGACAACTGTAATCACTTCCCTGGACCAGAATAGCAGAGCGCTTTGCTTCACAAAATTGGGTTGAACTGCCAATATAACTTTAGGGAAAGTATTATCCAGGCAGCATCTAGGGAACTTCTTGACTCAATACTGTTTTGAAACCAAAGGTTCAGGCTGGACTCGTACATTGTGGTGATTGATGATCTTCAAAACAGCTGAACAATGTCCGGTATTGTTCTCACTCCCTTAAGAGTAACTCAGGACTATAACTTTTACTGAAACTACACATCTTTCAGGTTATTCTGTTGGTAGTTAAGCAACATACTGGAGCATTGAAAAAAAATCATGGATAAAATGCTACAATAAATATCATGTTAACTCATGTTTGTGCCAGTGTCCTCTTTCTGGCTCTTTCAATCTGCGTGTCTACTTTCAAGGTCTATTGTTTTAATTTGGCCAGATGAAGGATACATATAAAGTACGTCTGATCGTACTCATGATATAATGGCTCACAGCTTGAGCAATTCTGAAAATTTAGTATTATCAGTGGGAAAATACCAGCTGGGACAAGGGCCGATCCAGACTGGAGAGATTTGTGGGAGAAATGTACAAAAAATGTCTCCATAGTTTCTGTTCACATATGCTTTATTGGGAGATATTTACCGCTTGAAATGTGCTTTCAGAACAAGAAATTGAGGAGAGGTGGTGCATTTACTTCAAAATGTGCATCATTTTCATAACAGTTTCCCTGAAAGAAGTCTGAGGTGAATGATGTGGGCATACATATTATCAGTTCCCATCACTGCCAAATATTTGAAGGACATTTCAGGACAAAACAAATTTGGCTGACATGGGCCTTTGTGTGGTCACATCAGAAAACATAGGATGCTTGTTTTCCTGTTGATCCAAAAACAGCAATGGCAAGCAGCTTCTCAATAGCAGCGGCTTTTAGCAGTTAGCCCGTTTTCCCAAAAAGGTTGGAACAACACATCGTATTCTTCTTCCCACAGAACCAAATGCAACAAGCAGGCACTTTTCTATCATTGATCATTTCCTGTAATTTACATTCTGTGAACAAAAAAAACTGTCAAAGGATATTACAAGGAGATTTTCTTTTTAAATAAATTCAGTGAATTGCCATATAATCTTAATGGAAACAGTTTCTGTAAAATGGATCAAATTAAAAAGCTGTGCTGCGTTTACAGCTGAAATTGATTAATAGTGAGTTTTCAATTTGATCAAGCGCTCCTTTGTTAGAGAATCTAATTCAAATTAAAGGATGTTTCAGAGAGATGATAATCAAATAATTAAACTAAGACTTGAAGGTGGAACTGTGGTCAACCAGGTCTGAATCAAACTGTGACTCTGAATCACAGAGGCGATAGTTGCTAAACAAGCTGAAACCTGATACGTATCTGAGAAAAACTAAAATGTAATTTAGTTTACCAACTGCAGAGAAACAAACACAAACCTCCGCCTCTGCACATCGTCTGATTATGTAGTTTCTAAGTTTAAGCCTTCAGTGCACAACAGGAATTGTTACTTTCAGCCAAACTGCTGCAGACCGTCCCCAAATTGAATTAGCGAAAGTCCCATCTAACAACTAAATCAGATACACTTTGAGGCCATTAATTAAGAAAAGTAATTACATATGTTCCTTCCCTTTGGGCAGAGTACTCTTTAGGCATGTGTTTCAGAGAGGCTAGTATTAATTATGGTAGCGAAGGACTGAAATGACTATGGCTGCAATGTCATTTCAAGTGTGCCGTGACTAAAGAAATAATTGTTTTGATCTGCCTCACTGCATTCAAAATCTCTAGACATTTTTAAATGCACAGAAATATTCTGCTGTATTGTATATTCCATCAAAAGTGTCATAAAATGAACAGTAAATATTTGTCCTGACCTGGGTTTGTTCTCCTTGATCTTCCTTTACCACATTCATCCTGGACTGAATTATACTAATCCGGGAAATGACCGACAGCGCCTGGTCAACAGAAAGAATGTTGACAATAAGTTATAAAAGAAGAGGGATCTGAGCTTCTGTGGGCATTGGGGGTTTAGCCTCGAAGGCATTAGCTTTACTTTTTGAAGTGGAAGAAGATCACACAGGAATAAACCAGGCATTCAAATTTGACCAATAGATGTGTAGTTAGTACAGTTAAAGAAAATATCTATATTGAAATCGGAATTCCTATTGTAACATATAATTGCTGATAAGACTGACCCTTCATCCATTCATTGTCTGAGTTCCATTTGAGTTCTGGTTGCAGAAGCAGCAGCAGTTCAGGAGGAAACCCAGACTTAGCTCTCTTCAAATGTACCATCCACATCCTGGTGCAGGAAATGAGTGGACTGACTGTCCATTAAAAACAATTACCTTTATTTTCCTGAAAAAAATAATAAAGAATGAGTTGCACTTAGACAATGCATTCTTTATAATATCAATACCCATCTTTTACCTTTGGCAATTATGTTCAATATAAGAAAAAAATAAGTGAAGAAAAAAATAATATCCTGAACTATTTACCATAATTGCCAAACCCTGATTATTATAAAGGTTTTCTATCACTTTGTGTGGTTCTCCGTCTCTTTCCGAATGGAAATCATCTGTGACACAAACAAATTAACTTCTTTAAACAACTGTCCGTCATGCAGAGATGCAATAAGTTTCAGACCATGCGACAGCGTGAAGTGTCAGTACTTCCTGGACAGCATTACTCAAGAGGTCGGACCTGGGTCACATGCAAATGAGCGGTGTGAAGAATTAGATTTGTAATTTAACAAGACAGAATACAGACATCCTTTTCTCTTCATGCATAATTGGTTAAGGCACGTAGTCTGTAATATGCTTACGAGATTAGGAGTCACAGAATGAATATGTCATCTACAATTCAGAATGAAACTGTATTTAGCACGACAATTATTACAACCACAAAATATTGGTCAATCTGTGAGGTATTCTGAAGTCAACAAACTTTTTTTTAAGGGTCCATTAGGTGTATACCTGAGCAAAATGAAAGAAAGAAGAGCATTTAACAAAAACATGGAATATGGCCACCAGGGCTTTATACAGGACATTCTGGTATGGGTATTGAGATACAAGCAGCCTCTTCTTGTTCCTGAGTGCCATTCCATGTAGACCTTTGAAGTAACAAAGAGTGATCAATAGCCATACAGATATTAGCTTTCATATGTTAAGTCTAATCTAATAAATAATTTTAAAAAGACATACAGTAATTTGTAAAAAATAAATAAATAAATAAATAAATAGAACCACGTGATATTCTGGCAGCCATATGTTGTTGGATTTGCATCTACTTAGTTTTTTTTCTGTTTTAATTATTTTTCCTTCTTAAAAAGAAAAATGCAATTAAAGAACAAATGAAACAGGTTTTTAAAAAGTGTCCTGCCAAACACTGCCAATACTTTAATCGAGAAAAAAAAAAACTTCAACCCAATTACTGAAACATTACAGGCCAAATAATCACTTTCATTCGCAGCTCTTAAGTAGGGGAGAAAAAGGGTAAGAGGGTAAGATAACAGCCGCTAAGTCAAATAGCAAAACAGCAAAAGCATAAAAGAGAAGGTATTTTTCCCTCTAACAAAACACGCACACAAACAAAAAATGAATGCGCTGATCTAAAACAGGAATATCAAGTAAAACTGTAAATATGACAGTATGAATCATAAAGAGCGTATCAACTTGTTTGGGCTTTTTTTGGAAAAGTCTTCTCATGAGTTAGCGCTAAAAAAGAAATATAACTCTTTTCGCTCATAGAGATCCACAATCATAAGGCCAGTAGTATAACTTTGGAAAACCAGATTCCTATGTGACTCAAATGCAAACAGCAATGCAAACTATATTTCCAACACCACAGCATGACTGGCATGACAACAAGGCATCAGTGTGCACATCTTCAGAGCACTGAGCAGGCATAACTCTCATTAATTATTTGGGCTGAAAAGACTGATTGAGCCATTGACACTTCAGTCACTCATCTAATGAATATTGGCACAGATCTACAACACATTTCCGTTACTGAATTTTCATGCCGTTTCGTAAATTTCTCTGCTCTCCTGACTATTTGAGAACAGTGATGACACAAATTTCCCAAAAGATTTGATTTTTTTTTTTTACAGTAGCTTTCAATCAACACTTTTTAAAACTCAAGTTAATTTCTTCATCCAAGACCTCAAGTATATGATTTGGTCTCAGTCTGTAACTTTGGAAGTTTTGTAAGTAAACAATGGTGATATGCAAGTTTGTCTCACCTACATTAATACAAACACATTACCTCAGTATCTGCAAATTTCCAAGTCATGACTTAAATGGGAGAGAAGAAAGTTAGAAAGTAACTTTTACAGCACTCTTGATCCAAAAACCACCAGATTTGTAACAGAGGGATGGTGAGAAATTACATCTCAATACCCGATACTCGTAATTCAGGTCTTGATGAACTAAAAGAAGTTCAGAAACCACTTTCGGGTCAACCATGAAGTTACTTATAAGTTTGTGTCCTGTTATTTATGAACATGTGAAATGAGGTAGAATAACATGGTTGAAAATGCATTCTTCATTTCTGGGAGTTTGAAATATATTCATAAGTGGAGGTCACCAAACTTTGTCCACCTAGAGGAGGAACTCATGTCAGCTATAATAAATCCAGAAGGCGAATCTCATTACGTTCAACCTTGTCACTGGATCTGAACCTCGATAAGGCAGTTATAATGAAACAGTGACCGACTGTGTAAAAAGTGAAAAGTCAATTTAAAAGTATTGGAAAAAAAGATGAAGGCTCATGGTCAAGTTCCATTCACCCCCCCCTTACATGGGCCTAAATGTTCCGTTTCTACCATCTGTTGTGTATTCATGCATTTTAAAGGCAATATTTGTTCTCGACAGCACGTTACTGGCATTTGCTTTGCCATGTAAGGGCATATTTACAGAACAATGTCAAATCCCTCTCTTCGGGACCTAGGGGCTGTGTTAACCAAGCCATTTGACTTATTTTCAAATATCAAGTGAATTTGTTCTATTACTTGACAGTATTGCCTTTGCCTGAATCATTTGAGCCAGTGTTAAATATTTTTTGACTCCAACATGTTAATGAAGAAATGTGTATGTTGTTTTGCCAATAATTAACACCCCAGAACTAAAAACACGCTTCATAAAACAAACCAGTCATGGGAACATTAATCCTTTTTATCATCAGCATCTCTTTGCCAAATAAGGGCTATGAAATGCTCACATTTTCCTGTTTTTATTTTTTCATTCCCCCCTCTCGGAGTTAGAAGGTGCCAAGTAGTCTGGTGCGACCATCTGTGTGTGTCTATTCTGAGGGGTCACCACCGTGATGTAAAAAAGAGATGTTTCACTGGTAAAGATAGAAAAACATGGACAAATCACAGTCCTAAATTGTTCAGAAGCTTTTCTTCCCCCTTTCAGTGGATGGATGGTAGGGATGGTTTTCTTCTGCAAGATTTTAGCATGTGTCTATGGCTAAACACCCCTGAAAACATGTGGGGTGTGTTGCCCTATATTTAGACTATATGCACACTTAACATATCTACAGAATGTTGGTCTGAGATATGAGATTACCTAGCTACCACCAGGTATAACATTGGTTTTTTAACTTTTTTTTCTCAATGAACACAAACTATAAATGCAGCATCCTGTTCTGTGCAGTAACCAGTTCAGTGCCAATTCCAATTACCCATACCATACATTAATTTACTTCACAATCACCCCTGTTGTAGTGCCGTTAAAAAATTTTAATCACTACTTTATAGAGGCATCAAACTTTATGCTCAACGTCTTGGAGAACAGCTTTCTAAAGCTAAATACAGAAAATGCTAAAGTCACTAAAGTCATAATAGTCCTCAAAATAAAAATAGAAAACAAAATAGAAATTACACAAAGAAACAAAAGTAATGACAGCAAGAAACTAGGTAGGGCAAAATGATATGCTCTGAAATGTGAGGTGAAAAAACAGAAGGTCATCACAAAAACACAGTGCAAATGCAGATTTTTCAGCATACATCACACCTTGTGGATCAAGTTATCTGGAAAAAAAAAGATCAAATAATTAATCTATAGGAATTCACAAGGGATTTGTTAACGTTACGACTGAAACCCCAGATACTCTCGAACCTTTGGTATAGTCAAGACACACAAGTACCAAAAGTGCACAGTTGTCTTAAATAATAACAATGTTTGTAGAAATGAATCCAACAAAAATATTTATTCCACAAAACTAAAGGACTGAGGAGCAGAAGCTGCTGGTGGGGAAGCAGATTACCATGGTGGTGCCCAGGAATATAAACACTCACCATCACTGTGGCTACACAGCAAAAAGTCACATTAAATTGACTTACTAAAAACCCAGTGCCTTTAAGTTCATGCTTTAATAAGAGACTCTTCAATGAGCCAAGTTAACTGAATGAAAGCAGCAGGATCCAAAAAAATAGCAGTATGAAAATGCATGGGACTAAATTGAATAAAAACAGCAGCTGGCCTGGCCATTTAGGAGAACCTGCAAAGGGGAGAGCCTCAGTTTTCAGAACTAAATAGTGGGTAACATCCACTCCCCATCAAGGAAGCCTCACAGGTCAACTTTTAAGGTGGAAAAAGGAAATTCAACCATTGCTCTAAGTACAGCTACCTACCTACCAGGACGCCAGAATAGACAACAGATGAAGGAAAGACAGGAAGACAGGGCTTCATAGCAGTTGGAGCCAGGCGTATATTCAAGAGCCCCACACATAGGAGGAAAATGCACAGTGCTCCTCGCGATTCACTTTGACTTATGACAATATCTGGAATATTATATGACACCGGGGATGGTAAATAATTTGCCAGCTCAAAAACAAAAACAGCTGGTGAGATACTCAAAATTTAACAGGTCAGAAATGTCTCGGGAAGTTGTTTTCATTACCCCCAATATTCATCAGGTCTGTTGTGACAGGAGCAAAGTCACTACAAACGCTTGAAATAGCTGGGTTAGATAGCTAACCTGCGGATCTGTTGGGAATTTTTACCATTTTAGTTCCCCTCTTCATATTTCTTTTTTTTTTATTAAAAAGGGAAACAGGGTTGGGAAGCAGGTATGTGCTGCAAATTATCATTTCACTTTGTTCTTTTCTTTTAAGGTGTTTAACTGTTGATTTGCCTTAAAATGATATACGATGCATTTATTTTAGTCTTACCAAGACTTTATGGAAATCATGCAGTGTGACAGAAATGTAAAAAAATGGTTACCGCAAAAAGAATCCAAGCAAAATAAGTCCTTGCTTATGGATATCCATAATGAATATCCTTCCCTCTTGCAAATGGAAGCTTAATTTTGACAATGACAAAAATGTCCTCATCTGATCCATGGGCAAAAATTACTTCAGCCAAAACCCCTGTCAGTAGAAATGTCTAATGCATTTAAAGTGGCGGCACTAAAAATCTGTAACAAAGATGGAAAAGGCGAGCCGAGGCCTTATGAATAGGGATCACTTTGTGTAGCCGCCTAACTTAAGTGACTTAAGAGAAGCCCGTGGCTTGATGGATCATACCAGTGACAATGATGAATTAGAAAATAAATGACAATCTGTGATCCAGAGCTGGAACTGTGCAAAAAAGTAAATAAATCAAATCTATCTATCTATCTATCTATCTATCTATCTATCTATC
>CAJRST010000001.1:20526697-20610218 GCA_907169785.1 Menidia menidia | reverse complement strand
GTGTGTATATTTGGGAGACTTTTCTTTTCAGCCCCACCAAACCATTACAAGCAATCCTAAGTAAAGTGGAGTCTGAGTTTCTCCTGCTTCTATTGGCTCAAGTAGTGTAAAATGGGCCCAGGCACAATAAATTCTGATTGAAAAGGAGCCCAAAAGACCACATGACAGTTTACCACTTCCCAAACATTTTTAAGTTGTTGCTAAATTTGAATAAAATCCAGATCACACTGTAATCTGACAAAAATCACCATTCAAGGTATTAATCAACATCTGTGCACAGAATCTAGCAACAGAGCACTTCGGAATTTTGTTATGGTGATAATTAGGTGTTAAACACAAATAGGTGTTTTTTTCTGATTCTTTTCTCATATCTTCTCACTAGTGGGCATGATCATCAGTGTAAATCCGATCCTTTAAATCTGAACCTCTTTTCTGTTAGAAAAACTGTTCAGAATGCAGTTTTTGGTCAAACATATTGGAGCAGACTTGTTTCATGATCGAAATCCTCCCCTCATGCTAATGCACACTTTTTTAAACTGTAGTGCGTTTGCATATTAGGTGTAAAAATGTTATTCGCATCGGGTAAAATGACTGTGTAAGTGTTTGTTTCACTCATTCGCTTTGAAAACGAAAGACCAAAGAGGCTCCAAAAGCTCTACATTCTTCTCTGAGGAGAAATGGGAAGAGAAAATACTTTTTTTCCCACATTGAGTGACTCAATTTCATGCTCCATTGGCATATCTGGGGTGATGCGCCATGAAATCAGTCCAATTTTGGGATTTCAGAGGAACGGTATTTTGAAACCTCCTGAGATATGTGGCCATATTACTTTCTTCACTTCTGAACAGATTACACTGTTATATGACAGTGGCCAAAGGTGAAACTATGGTGATAATACACTATGTTCCTTTTTTTTGGTAAACTGGTTTATAAAACTGCCTGAACAGTGACTGTGGAGCAAGTCAAAAACGTTTAAACCCAAAGCATGACTTCATTCATACTTTATATTTTATCTTTACATGGAAGTCTTGGAAATGATCACTGTGAAACTAACACAGACTTGATTGTGCTCTTTGTCTGCAACGTGATTTAAAATCCCAGTTAATCAAGCGGATCTACAAGTATTTGAAATCAAATGAAAAGGGGCATCACTCTTCAGCCATTGTTTGTGAAAGCCCACAGAGGAAAACAGTCCCATAGTTTATCAATGATCCAGTTTTTCCTTCTATAACCTGACAGCAGCACGGTAAAACACACTTTGTTGAAGTATATCTCAAATATTTAAGAGGTCTGCACTGTGAAAGTCTGAGTTAGACTTGCAGAAAAGAAAGGGCTACAACTGAGTAGTTTAGAAAATGACAAGAAGTTCTGTAGCACTATATGGTATGATACAAAATCTTGTCATAACATCAGAATAAACTCCAAATATGCTTTCCAGTCATAAAACAGTGAAGTCTCTTAAACCGAAAGTCTCCATTTTCTGCCATGGTAGTACAAAGTGTCTCTTTTAAAACTGGCCTCGATAGCAGACGCAGTGTTGGTTTCAAATAAATGAGTCAGTGGAGCAAAACAGTAGAAAATCAGCATGTAGTTGACTGAAGACATGGAGGAACAAGCACACTGCTGAGAAAGACAGCAGGCGACCGAAGAATAAAAGTCTAAGTTTAGAGAGCATTCGCTGGTGATATACCACCAGGTAGCAGGGCTAGATTCGGATGGAAACTATAGCATAATCTTGGCAGAAGCTTCTGAAGTGAAAACAACAAGACTCAAAAACAATCTTATGGTAGGTCAGAATTTCAGACAGATTTTGATCTTCTTAGAAAAAACTGAAAAAGACATGTCAGTGCTTTAAATACTCTGGCATGTGTAGCAGCTGCTGAGGAAAAAAAATCAAAGAGCTACACAGCAGCTGGGGCTAATGCAAAACTATGGCGCACATTCCGGGCTCTCCTTATTCCTCACTGTCTTCTGCAACCCTGTTCCCTTTTTTTTCTCCATCCTCCATGCATCTGGAGGAGATAAGAAGACACACACCTTTCCATACACAAGTTTATCCTTTGTGGAACTCATTCCAGCAGCCCCGACATGCAGAAGAGGCGTGTCGCATCGTACTGCATTGTTTTCCTGTCAAAAATTGACAGATCAGAAAATACAGGACAGTGACATTAAAAACAAATTACTGATGCAGCTGTGTCACAAAGATCTCTTCCCAATTTCACATGGTATGCCTACCTTCCATCCAAACATATCCCGTCTGAGAAGATTGATCTGAAGATTTGATGTTCTGCACGAGATGCTCCATCTGTGTTGCTCTGGTTACGTCCTAATCAAAATGGCCACCGTGGTTTTGGCCTTTTCCTTGGGAAAAAACAGATCAGTTTTACAATTTTCTGACATATTTCTCAGCTTGTTGGATACTGACAGGCTTATTTTAGATCAGCCCTGTTCTCATGTCAGACTGAAGTGATATCGTCATATTTCTATGACTTTTATTACCTTCATAAACTCCCAAAGCCTTTCCTCTAAATCCGCTTTAGATTATATATATATATATATATATATATATTCTAAAGCGGATGAAACTGGAACTCTCGAATTTGAACATTTTTGACTGGGCATTTGAAAGATGGGCTCAACGTTTGGGGCTAGAGTCTAATGATGATGAATGAAAAGATCAATTATCAAATTCAATCACACTTTCAAACATTATTTTTGGTAGTTCCTGTAATGTATTTCCACAAAAAGGGCTGCAGTTAACAAGAAGTTCTGATAACTGTTCCAGTGCCTGTTACATCTTAATAATAGTGTCAGACCAAAGGAAAAGATCATACACAAACTTGGAAAAGAGTTGGTGTTCACAAATCTTCACGTCCTTTTGATGTCTATAGCTAAAACGCAAAAGCAATAATAACTAAAAAACTAACTTTTTGATTAATGCGGGACTCAGACATCCGTGTGTATAAATATATATGTGTATACACACGCACGTACATCGTTATGTGTTTGTAAACCTGCATTAAAAATTCAAATCTTTGTATTTTTCACTGTACATTGCAAAAATTTAGTATGTACTGTATATTTGAATTTTCTTGTCTTTGTTTCTGACCCGACTTTAACCTAATGACAGATGTATTGAATAATTCATGGACAACACCCCCACATGGCAAGTTTTTAACCACTGCACTGAGCTTACCCTGACTTGTTATAATATCACTTCGTCACTGGCTGTACTCCATGCTCATGTTGAATTCAACAGAGTTCCTGGAGTAAATCCTAAGGTTGTGGGTTCATTCACAATAATAATAGTACTAACTACTAATAATATGCTAACTACCTTTTCATCTGTCTTTGGATTTAACCATTACAATCAAATTTCTTTAGTAAAACTGCGTTTGCTCAAGAAATTAATGCAAGGTTACACTGTGTTCTCTTCCAGAGATGTCAGAAAAAAAACATACAAAAGGGTTCCAAGTTCTGGTAGCATTGTTATAAATTCCTAATGCAAGTGTGTATAGGTTGCTTGCAAGTGAGTGAACGTGTGTGTTCATTTTTAAATGTAGGCGGTCATTAAATAATCATCTTGTGTCTGACTTTGTTTAAATCAGATCTGGGAAGCTTTTTGTCCTTCATGACATTTTGATCTCTGCTTTGTCATTAAGTGAGGGGATGTGATGAAATTTACATAGCCCTAATTCTTCAGCCTGCTGACAACATATTTTTATAGTGACAGCTATCTTTAATATTTAGAAGAGTACTTTCCAATGCCCTTCAAGTGTGCCTGCAGTATTAATGTATCCTTAATGGGAGAGGGTCCATAAATGAGCCTCAAATGGAGCTAGACATTTTAATGCTCACTAGAATGGCTGTTATTTCCACATTCTGCCATAATAGTCTTTATTGCATATTTGATAAAGTGTAGGCTTGTATTAATTGTTTAGCAGCAAAGGACTTCATTAAGTGGTTGTGATGTCCTGAATGGGTTTTCCCAGACTTCATCTCTTTGTCCCACCTCATCTGTTCTAGCTGTGTAGAGCAAAGCACTGATTATTCTAATACATTTTCATAAACTCCTTTCATGCAGTCACCGAGGATGAATTGCTTCACATGTGGAGGATGTTGTTATTGTTGCTGGTTAATAACCTTCCTAATTAACTAGTTTTGGAGAATATTTATTTCTACGGCAAAAACATGTGAGCTAATTTTTCTGTGAACACATCTGACAAAGACCAAACACCTTCTTTGTGAGTTCTGATCTTCTCTGTCTCCTTAAAATAATTCTTAAGGTTACCTGATGCTTTTAGCCTCAATGGGAATTTATCAAATGGACAAGTCCTCGTATCCAAAGACTCTTGCAGGTTCATATCTTTAAATACGACCCATATAGGTGACAGTTAGTATCAGAGCTAAACAACAATTGCATTAAATGTGACCTATTGAAGTGCTCCCACATTAATGCTGCTGTAAACTGTGGTCCTCAAGGTAGGAATGAAAATTAAGGGCCAGACCAAGATCCACAACACAGCAACTGTTTTCCGTTTTCATTCTTCTTTATATTTAAATGACCAAAACTTGAACGATTAAAAAAAACATTATTTTGTCGACTTAATAAATTGCATATTTTCAGCTGTACTGCTGACACATCAGTGTGTATAAATTTCTTTATGGAGTGTGAATCTGTTACTCCTCTACTTCTAAGACAAACTTACAACTGAAGTCAAAGTTTTGAACATCCAAAGCCTTTATTTTAGTTCACTGGAACATCTCAGAGAAGTCAGTTATGTCTAGAACACTACTGTGTCTAGATAATTCAACTATTGCTCACAATGAGTGCTTTATCTAATCCTGCCCTCCTAATGCCTGCAGCTGAGAGAAAAGACATTTAGAAAAAGCTTTCCACCATTTTGCTTTCTTAGGCCACTCTCGTTATTTTCAACAGAAACTGTGTACATAAAGAGCTGTTCAGCTTGTCCAACAGTGCAATTTTAAAAGCAACGACAGCTCCATATGGTCAAAAATAAAGTTATATTTTTTCTTAAGACGATTCAATGGAATTGATGCAACATAATAACATTAAATAAAGAACTGAATTTAAACAGACATTTCATTTTGAGATTTCATGATTTTTGTGATAAAATACATATAAAATTTCTACAAAAGTGCATTCTTTTGTGAGACATTTTCTTCTTCCAGATCAACAAAAAGCCACTATTCTAGACTTCAAAATGTGTAAGAACCATTTGATTATATAAGAGCTGAATGGTACCATTAGTCGACCCAAAACACGAAGGCATATTGCCTCGCAAAAGGTCAAACTCAAATAAGTGGGAGGGCCATAATTTTATAAAGCATTAGGAATTGACTGGAAAGAGTTTTGAATCACAGCTCTTGCCTTTTGAACTCACTTCAAAGACATAAGAGTGCTTTGCCCTGTGGTTTGACAACTCTGCACTCATGAGGACAGTCTGATCTTTGTCCCCTTTCACCATTTAACTCCCTGAATGGACTCAAGATAATTGGAGATCATTATCATGATGGTATGATTCATCAGAATGATGTTGCCCCTCTAAAAGACTAAATGTATTAGAATAAAGGGGGGAGGATGTTTAAACAGTTATAATCAAACAATTAAAAAGTAAGCCAAATATCGTGTCTTCCAAAGTTTTAATGCATGAAATTCGTAAAACAAAGCAAAGTGTTCAGTTGGTTCTTCATTCCTTTGGTGCATACTGTAAAAAAAAAACTACATGCAATAGAGCTTGGCCAGAAGAAAAGACTACGCAGCACTGGTTCTTAAAGAAGGACTGCTGTTCACCTGTGTATTCCTGTGGGTGCAATGGATCCAAAGTTGATAAACACTTGAGTTTGCTCCGCTGTGATTCAGCACACAGTCTAATGTACTAAGTTTGATAAGTGAAGGGCAAAACCACACTCATGCATTTTCATCAGCAGCCCCTGGACAAGGCTCCAACACACATTTCAATACCTCAGAGAGCCCTTACACAACAGATAGGCAGACTGTAGCTGCAACGTACATCCCAGAGCAGCCATTATCGGAAAGAGGTTGTTAGGACGTTGTATTGAGGAGACAGTTAAAAGTGTTTAATGAGAACTTGGATACTTGCTTTAAAAAAATTTACAAGAACGAATAAACCGAGCGTCCATCGATAGACAAACCTCAGCAAAGGCCAAATAGAACACCTAAATTTGGATTAAGGAGAAAACATGCCACTGTCAGAGGGTGCTGTGTGTTTCTCTTGTACAGTGCATTACCTTGCTGGAGCTTTTTAATGGCTGTAAATACCTTTTGCTTTGCAAAGCTTGTGTAAACCTGCCACTGTATTGACTATCTCTGCAACCTCTGAAAGGTAAAGAGGCCAGCTATAAATGCCACTGGCCAACTTCTTGTCAGAGTCCTTGTTCAAATATACTGTTGTGTTGTACAGAGATCAGCAGCTGACTGAAGTTAACTCGTGTTGCTTTGTTTAAAAAATAAATTTCTCAAACTTTCTATCCATCCAATTCGTTGCCTGTGCCAGAAATTGAGGGGACGCAGAAACAGAAGATAACAGTGACATTATCCTGTAGAAATAAGAAATGAAGGAGCAGTTACTTAGTATGATGTTTCATTTTACATCAGGGACACAAAAGGAGCAATCAGTGTTGGGCCAAAACCGTACCAAACCAGTTGTTATTTTATGCGCTGCTAAGTGATTGGGTGAGGATAAATCAGGAATATCTAGTGAGGAAAAATGGGTGTACAAATGAGTCATGGACAATTACAAACCAATCAATAACTAATGATTTTTTTATTATTACAGTCTCAGACAGTTCCTAAATCCTTATCTTCCACATAGTTCTGTATTAGAAGCAATTAGTGAAGTACTTATTCACCAGGCAACCACCAGGCCAGGGGTCATTCTTAAGTGGTTGCCCTCTAACAAAAGTCTCACATGCATTTTCGACTTAAATTTTCACGGTTTATCATTTTTCATTTGACCATGTGTTACTTTAAAGTTTGGTAATTTTGGAAAGGAAGATAAGACTTAATAACTCATTCTGCGATGTGACTGAGGAATGCATACAAATGAGCAAATCTCATTAATGAAAGATATTGGAATAGCACATAAAAACTGAAAACAACAACAACAAAATGTCACAGCAAAAAAAAATTCAATGACTAATTTAAAAATGAGACCATATAGATTGCTGAGACAGGCTTCCCCTTGGCAGATTAAAATTATTATTAGCAAATGTCTGTCAGCTTTACGTTCCAACGTGCAATTAATGTTATCATGGAAACTCTAAACTCTATTGTTCTATATTTGAACAATTTTAGGAGACCCACCCTCAAGGACAGCACTATACTACAGCCTAGAACCACCAGTTAAACTTGGAAAAATGCTCATTTTTTCTAATGGGAGCAAGCCAGAATTTATGGAGAAAAACTCGTAGAGAGTCACCAACTACCTAACCTTATTACATTAATACACAGAGACTGTGCTTGTGCGCTGAACACAGTAAAGACACACACAGGAAACTCTGCAGAGCAACACTGATTGAGTCTGTTTGTTTCCCATCTGTCTCCCTCTTTCAGTCCAGTGAGCTGTTCTCTGTCTTTCCTGCTAATAGAATTCCCTCATTCTTAATTGATTTATAATTATGTCTTTGACCATCCTGGAAAAAATGTGTTGATGCCACGCAAGTTTATGCCTTTGATTATTGAGCAAGTCTGTGTTCAAACGGTTGGAGGCTTTTACAGCTCTGAGGACCTTCCATTTCTTACTGGCTGCAACATGTTTCACCATGTTGATGTTTTGCTTAAAATATATGATGAGGGCTACTAAGCAATACTTGATATACAATTATTCATATAGGATTTTCTTGTTGAGTTAAAGGTCACATGGTTAGCACTGCAAGGGCTGTGCAGGAATCCATACACCCACCGCTGCATTCATTTACATTCAGTTTCATGTGGTATGCGTGTTTTTTTTTTCATGTTAATCCAGGGTTGTTGTTTTTTTATGAGCAGAATGTGTGTGCCCTGCTGTTCAAACAGCAATTTCTAACCAACATATGAATATGAATATAAAAACAGTTGTGTTCCACTGCTGAGTTTTGGGATTGGAAGGGTCGCTCATCTTTCTGAACCACATTTCACAAAATACAATGCATGTTAAAAAGCCCTTATGGGTTTTTCTCATTGTTTTTTTTTTATTTTCACGCAAATGAGCTCAGTAATTCACTGACTTTTTTGTTAACTTAAAGAGTCATGGTTGTTAATTTTTTTTTTTTATTGTTTTTCTGCACAGTTCAAATTCAGAGTGCAGCGGAAAAAACATTTTGAATTTGAAATGTCAAGCTTCCCCCATTAAGTCTCTGCTTCTGTCGCACGAATTGATTGTTATTGATCCTGACTGATGTTTATTGTTCAACTCACAAATGTAATTTTCAATCTTCTATTTAGCATTTGGAAGAGAGACGTGACAACAATATCAAACAGCATCTTTCTATCATGTTTATGTCTTTTGATTTTTATGTGGACCGACACACATTAAGGCACTCTCTTGACTCTGTTGTGTTACTAAAACTCTTCATTTTGAGTGACCCAGAGCTTAATCACCAGGCTTTTTCCCCTGCAGATTCTAGCTCCGCCTCGTCTACCTGGAAGTCCTCCACATGCACAAATCCATGTTATAGACTGCCGTCTAAGGGCAAGGATGTAATTCAGCTGCATCTGGGGTTTGTGTGCACCAGCCCATGAAAAGGTCAGCATGCAGCTAATTTACTGGTGTGTAACTAATTTACAGTACTAATTTTTTAGTCTCATCAAATGTTCAATGTTGGCGTTGACTAATAGATTAAATATATAATCTAACATCCCTTATATAATGTTCTTGCAGTCTGCTGAGTGAGTCAAAGGGCTGCCTGTGAAGGTCTATTAAAGACATGATTCAGACTTTTCTTGCTTGTACAAACACAATTCATATAACTGTGAGAATTATAATTATTGTGTAAGTGGAGCAATAAGAATGTCTCAGTACATTAGTACTTAGTCAGCATATACAAGGCCGGCAAATATGAAGAGGTGGTGTGTCCTCAATAGTAGTGACTGAAGATATTGCACTAGCTGGAATTGGTGCTAAAAATGGATAGATGAAAAAATAATAATAATTACTCGAATCTAGGCTGGAGTCTATGCCAGCTGTTATTGGGAAAGTGGTGAAGTACCGCCTGGCAGGTGATCAGTCCATTTCAGGGCCACACCTAAGGTCAATGCAGGGTCAGTTAGCATTCTCAATTAGCCTTACATGCAAGGTTTTAGATGGAGGGATGAAGCCAGAGTATCTGGAGAGAACCCACACATCACAAGGAGAGCACAGAAAGGCCTCCAGCCAGGAACTCTCTCTGCCACCGTTGTCACCATTCAAGTTCTGGTATGATGATACATTTTAAAGCCTCACTCGTTACAATGTATTTCAAATTAATTGATCAGCAATCTTTCTTTTTCTTTTTTCTTTATTTGCTGGCATTTCCAGTTGAGTGAGACTTTGGATTGATTCAAAGCACCACTGGAGCAATTGATGGACCCTTAAAAGTAGGTTTTTCTGACTTGTTTTGATGTTCATTGACCTTTGTAAAGCCCATTGTCTGGGATGGAAACTGCCCTGAAGCACCCAGGAACGGAGAAACTCCACCTCAGAACTTTAGATTCCCCACCCCACACTGCTGGGGGTTACGGCCAATTGACATTTTTGTGAACTTTTGATGGCCTTCTCAGCGTGACACAAATTCACATATATATCTGTACTGGTGCAAGGGCCGTGTTAAGATTTGTTTTCATGAAAGTGGTGTTCCATACTACATCTGTAGGCTGAGACTAAGAGTACAAATGCCACATTTCTGTTGTTCAACTTTAAAACTACAAAAAACTTTCAAAAATATTTTTATAGAGATAAGAGGAAAGTCTGGAGCCAGTTCACACACAAACCCTGTGGTCAAGGTTCATTTTAACACGAGCCTTTAAGACATTGGCTTGAAAATGTTTTGGTTGAGATTCAATGTAAAGATGTTTTTTCAAATCTCAAGACAAAATCTACCTCCACCCTGCACCACCAAAATATGTTAAGAGTGTTAACCTATTTTACAAACCACACTGGGATATATGTTTCGTGAGTTAAAAATAAAGTATGTGTAAAGGGTAAAGCCACCCTCAGATGTGTAATGTTAGCTTATTACTGCTAAAGGTAATGTATATATATGTATTTTTCTCACGTTCAGTCAGTAATCTTTCTGTACTAACCTTCACTTACATTGACTTGCCAATGGCAGGTGTTTTTTATTCCACAGATCGTTATAGTTAATCTGTTACACTAATAGTTCATGCAAATGTAAATGTTAACCAGCTGAAAGAAGAAGAATTACAATTTGATAACTCGGCTGTTGAAAATGACACATCCCTAAATCCAGTATTCTCCTTTTGACATGCATATGGATCTCTTTATTATATCATTTTCAACTCTGTCAATAGTCTCCTTGCTATGAATGTCTTTACAGCATCTATGAGACTAAATCATTGTGCTTCACAGTGAAATGAAACCAGCTTCATAGATTCTGTTAAGGGCCAGCAGAGATGACAAGTACATTCACTATGATTTAGTTCCACTGAAGTACACAACCGTCGTCAGGACAAAGATGTCTGCGTACGTGTCGGCTGGTGTGTGTGTTTTTTTTTTTATGACTGCGCGTGTGAGCGTATGCGCTTTTGTAAGGAAGCAAAGGGTCAAGGTCACACTCCAACTCGCTGAGAGCCCACGGGGAATAAACTGAGCCTGTTAGAAATAGTGCAGAGACAAGCTTAACCTATTTTTAATAGTCTATTCCCCTCCATCATACCCTTTCCCCACCTGTCCTCTGTGACAAAAGGCTTCTGTTTTGAAGGTTAACATACTATCAATAAACTGACATTGAAAGGTTCACGTAGTATTTTCAAGACATGAAACTACAGTAGAATTTTAAATGTGCAGTGGATATCACCATATGCCTGTTTTCAAGAATGAAGAGGACCTTGTGAAAAGTTTGTTAGCAAGTCCAACATGACCTCAGTGTAAATCTTGACTGGAGGGTACAGCGCCAGCAAAAAGTTTGAAACTGCTACCAGTTTCAGACAGCTTACCTGAGATAATTAATTCTTTATAGTAGCTCTAACATGGGGGATGCTTTATATTTAACAGCTCTCAAACAACAGCGCATTCGAAAAATACGAGGCAAAACTGACAGCTGCAAATTATGACTGTTTCGCGTTGCTGGAATAATGATTTTACACTACATTACTGCAGGTATCTATAATTCAGAGATTCTGGATGCATATTTAACTACATCAATTAAGCCAGTAGTTGTTGCGATGTCGGATACTCCACTGAAGCAGATCTTCAGCAGGCAGGGGTGTACCATGTGTTCTGCCATGACACCAGCTGCAGCGGCTTCCCAATGGGAAATACTTTTGATGTTTTCCATAACTGCCACTCTTCCGCTTCATCAGTGTTGCTCAAAAATGTTTTGACAGCTAAACATAAGTTAACACACACCTCAAGCATGGGACATTTGCACAAGTTTGGGAAATATTGTCAGAGATGCCTGCTAACAAGATTTCTTTCATTAAAAAAGGTGTTCCATTTGTTTGTGATTTGTGATGTTATAAACTTGTGCTGGCAGTGATTGGTTAGTCCTTACTCTGCATGACTATTTAGTTTAATTTAGATTTCCATTCCATTCAGATTTTCACTAACACATACCTACACCTACAAAACATGTAAGGAACGTTCATCTGTAGGACCGGCACTAAAAAAAAGCCTGCAACTATTCAAACTTACCCCATTATTATTCTCTATTTCATCAGTTTTGTGATTTCAGTTTTTCAAATATCACATTTGTCAAGCTTTACGATTATGACGGTCACTGTATATCCAACAAGTTGTTTTAAAGTCCCTCTCCAATAGGGCTCCAAACACTTAATCTTTTTTTCTACAAATAAACCCACTTTTCCAGCTCCCAGCGAGTCTCTAAAAGAGAAAAAAAAAAGTTTCAGATGGAAACTCAAATTGTAAAGAACAAATGCAATGAAATAATAATCAGGGCTTCTAACTTACTCATGAGATGCACTTTAACCAATAGTAGCAGCAAACCAGAACAGGTCTCACCCAGGGTGGAGAGGAAGTCTGCCCAGGGCTCACTGGTCAAGATGTGTTGGATGATTGAAGTCTCAGCCTGCCTCCTTTTAAGGTTTTTGAGCCATGTGCCACAGACATAGTGTGTATCCCCAGGTAAGAAAGCCTGGAAATAAATCCAATTTGTGGCCAAGCTGCTCGCAGCAGCACTTGTGGCTGTTTCTCATGCAGCATGAACTGTGAGAGACAATGAAACAGAAAAAGCTCATTTGAAAAAATGGCTATTGAGATGCCTGCTCGTGATCACAGACTTTCACAGATAAATGGCTGAAAACGTGAGTCTTCATAACAAGTACGCCGGCAAACTCAGCTGTTTTGGAGCCGAGGAGTTGCTGCTTGTGAAAGAGCTGTCTTTCCCATGGGTGGAAAATGCTCCATATCATTTTGCCATGATCAGCAGAAGCCAGACTATCTACCAGCGCAGGGCTATCTGACCCAGGGTCTTATTTAAGAACACATGTAAATAATATAGTTATCATACTTCTTTTGCTCTTTTGCTGGGTATCTCTCAGATATGTAGTAACAACAGCATATAAAATTATTTAAGTTGCAGACCCAAGCTGTTTGTGTGTGAAATATGTGTAAAATATTTTCAAAAATGAACTGTGCGCTTATATTCTTATGTGACACAATCTCTCATAAAAAAGTATCAATTTCAGTTCTTGTTTAACATGTTCAGATAAGCCATGAAAGCCATAGGGACACAGTCTTAAACAACATGATACATGTTGCTTACCATGGAAAAACACACACCTTTTTTCAGCCTCCATGGAAACTTAGGAAATTAATGAAAGTGGTCATAACTGCTTGACATTAGGAATTGGACTGCCTGACTCTTTTTGTTGTTTTTTTAGACAATAAATATTCCCTGCATCTCTAAATCATAAATCTTAAGTTAAAGCTGATTTTTAAAGTAACACATATAAAAGGGGGAAGTTGTCATAAAAAAAAGAAAGTTTCCCTCACATCTGCTGTTGGTTTTTACAATATCTGTTAACAAGAACATCATACCACACTTTGAAAAAAAAGATGTGTTCAGTAACGCATAATACCGCTGGAAATAAATCTTGTCATGACAGTGTGAGCATATACTGGGTTTAGCTGCTCCTGTATCAGGATGATTGATTTATCATTTGTGTTTTGTTTCTTTAACAGAAGACAATCAGGAGCACACGAAAACACCTTTTTTTTTTACCCATCCCTTATTAATACCGGTAATTATCAGACAAGAAAGTATAAAATTGTCTAGTTTGAAAATGGCTCGCTGAAAAAAATGTTGGAGTCTGTGGTTCTTTTTTATATAAACCTTACCTGCAGACAACAGACATTTGAAAGCAGTGGTGGACTGTTAGTGACAGAGGCAGCATGTTAAGGAGGTGCCAGGAGAAGGTAGACGCAGAATGCACACAAGTGTTAAGGGGCGTCATAATAAGTGAGAGGTGGAATCGAGAAAAGTGTCAGAGAGTTGAGGGGAACTGTGAATGGAAACACTGGCCCTGCTTGTCCTGTCATTTTAGCAGAGTCTCTAAGGACTGCATTGTTTCTGGGAGACTCAGCTTCCTTTTCTTTGCCAGTACACGACATCCTCTCTACGCCCGTCGCCACTAACAGACGCCATCAGTCACACTGGCTCAAAAACCACTCGCTTCCAATCTCACCACTGCTGTGAAGGCAACTGCTCGAGCTTGTCTCACAAATCTGCTCCTCCGTGTGCTCTGCAAGCAAAGACATATATTTACACATACTCACAACACACACACACACTCACACACACACGCACACACACACAGATCTTTCATCATTTTGCCAGAACCAGAAAGTGCCAGTGAATTTGTCATTGTCCTGCTTTTTATATCCTTCTCTCTGCTGTTGGATGCTGGATTTACGATGACAGATTCCACCTCATGTCATTCATGTTTCATAGGCTTATTGTCTTCAACAAAGCATTAAGGGCTCACCGAGCCACATATCCTCATAGATGGAAAGTTGTCCAAGATGTTTTCAGAAGGGAGGGTAATTCTTTTTTCTCTGTTAAGTTTTTCACCATTTCATTAAAGAATTAGAAGAGAAGTTTGCTTGTTTGCAACCTTGACCACAAATGTCACCTTCACAAATGAAAAGCTTTACCTTCAATTACGTAACTGTATCTCTAACCAGTAATTCTTAGAATGACAGAAAAGGAAGTCGGAAGTGGGTGGTAATGATTAAATATTATCCTAGTTTTAAAATGATTGTCCTTGTAAACTTGCTTATATGTTCTTTGTCTGTTTTATTGTTTCCCTTAGCTTCTTGCTCCTGAGTGATTGTATGTATGCTGGTCTTGTTTTTTCTGTATAGATCAGTATACTTAATGCCGTTGATATTGGAATATTTGCAAATATGCCTATATGACTCTAAACATTTCTGCATTCAATGTTAAAATTAACCAAGCTGCAGTCAGTATTCCAAGAACATCTAAACTTTGGGGAAAGTTCTGATTTCTTCACAAAAACTGTATGGAAAACATTCTACAGTACAGGTTTCATTTAATCCCTTAGCCTATCTCTGGGCTTTTTTCCTACAATTATACCAACCAATACTACAGCCTTTTCCAAGAACTCGTTAGCAGTAGAGGCACCCAATGCCTTCTCTGCTGTGAATCACGGAGGTAAGCCGAGGCTGCAGTCTGCTGTAGGCAACTGTTAGCCATTGGCACATCTAATTCTTTCTTGTACAGTGATTCACTTTGACCAGCCAGGGCTGTCTTCCTCCCACTTTCTTGTCATCTATTAGCACATCAGAAATTTCTGTCCAACATTTCAGTCAGTAGTCTGGTTTCTTTTCAGATGGATGAAATCTAACAGCAGAGCCAGAATTGACACAAAATAAGCTGAAAAAACTATATTTTTTTCTCACTATGTTTGTTAAAGCAATCAATTCTACTTCTCTTCTTTAGATTGTCAATACAATAATCAACAACTATACATCTCATGAATCTTTTAAAAGTCAAATCAATATAAATTAATCGGGATGGATGGTGCTAAATGTAGCATGAGAGAATACAGCATAAGAATTAAATTAATTACACTGGTACTATAAGCAATAGAAAATAACCTTTTCTGATTAAAACATCATTTGAAATGTGAATCTTTAAGCATTTACAGTCAACCTTGATATAGAGAAGCAAACTGGTCCAGCAGAACAAATTATTCTACGCCAAACATTGTTTTCTTTCTGACTATTGTCAACCCCTTAACACTTGCATTTAGTATAATTGAAATATTAAAAAAAACATTAATGCCAATGCTTTGAAGCTGATTGGTTCCAGGAACAAACCTGTGCTTGAAACAGACTCATAGATACATATTTAACATGCATAAACCACTACTGGAGGGAATAAACAAGCTGGTAGTGATCCAAAACTAACTAACTAAGGTATAGTT
This sequence comes from Menidia menidia, assembly GCA_907169785.1. Classification (NCBI taxonomy): domain Eukaryota; kingdom Metazoa; phylum Chordata; class Actinopteri; order Atheriniformes; family Atherinopsidae; genus Menidia; species Menidia menidia. The sequence goes on along the minus strand of CAJRST010000001.1, from coordinate 20,594,569 downwards.
TACACACTGCAACATTTTAACTCCAATTAGTGGTCAGAGACGAATAGCAAGGATCAAAAGGCATTATCCGCCACGTGTGAGGACTCCAAAGACATGGCTGGTGAAGGTCACAGGAACTTTCCAGTCTAATCCACCGTTATTCCTTCTAACTAACACCTGCAGTTGTAGCTCATCCCCCAATGGCTGTGCGGTTAGACTCATCAAGCCAGAATGAGCAGAGAGATGACAGTGTCATTGGATAGAGTGACGAGTTTTACAAGGCCAGATAGACACGGGTGAGCTCACATGAGAGGGGATTATTTCATCCCCTGTTTCAACCTCCCTGCCAACACAGTGTATCAAAGGTGTATCAACGGCATATCGACTTGGACGCCCCCGGTCTGTCTTTCAATGACTGAGACAGACGGACAGACAGACACACACACACACACACACACACACACAGGTAAATGGTTGGAAGATGGTAAAAACTTTACTTCACTGCATCTAAACCCAATGGAAACACTTCCTGAAGGGTAAACAATGATGCATCAATGCTAAAAACCTTATTCTGAACTGAAATGGCTGGGTGTAAATCTTGTCCTATAACCTACGCGGTGAACAGCCTATCGGGCCAACAGGGAAATTTGTGACTGATGAGCTGAACTGCAGTCTTCACCACTGTTATCAAAGGAGAGAATGAGCAAGTCCCACAGACTTGAAGAATCAATGCCAGTGCAGCTCACTGAGAAACTTGATGCTGTTTTTTTTTCCCTTTAATTTGTCACCTGCCTGTATTTACAAATAATTCATCAACCCTACTTATAATCAATAGTTATTCGTAATAAATAAAACATGGTGAAGCGTCATATCAATAATGAATTTTCCAAATTATTGGTCTTGGCTCCTGATACTGTTTTATTCCTTTCATTCGCTGGTTGCTACACTTGCTGTAAGGGTTGCAAATTATGGTTCCCATACATAATATAAATCTCAGAGTCAGTGGGACATGAATATGACTACAGAGGGCTTGATCACAACTTTTCCTCTTGAACCTATCTCTCCCTCTCTCCCTCTCAGCTGCTATCATTTATATAGTTTGTTTGGCGGGACTCCGTAGCCACGGCAGCCCCAGCTTGGCAGACCTATCGAACTGTGGCATAATAGATGTAATACATCAATGTGTTTGAGCTGAGAGCCTTTAATTAGGCTTTCCTGCTCGTTTCATCAATTCCCCCCCTGCCCTCCCGGGATTTAAGCAAGAAGTGGGGGCAATACAGAGGGGCTTCCTGCATGTGAATCACTGAACCTCCACCTCCCCCCGGCCCATTCCGCCACCCGTTCAGTGGGCTCTTTGTCCCCGAAAATGATCAGCCATGTTCCTCCCATATTGCTCCCCTCCCAGCTTACTGCCACTCGTGTCTGCAGGGTCAGACAGCATAAAATGGTAATCCTCACCTGAATGTCAATAATTAAAAAACGGTGGGTTTCAAAAAGGTGTGGTTTTATCTCTGAAAGAAGCAGGGATGTCCAGTGTGAAATGAGTGATGCTGGGAGTATTGCATTACCTGTGTGTGCGTCTATGCTTGTGTTTGTGTGAAGCTGTGACCTTGCTCCCCCGGTGCTCTTGAAATGTGTCACATTAAATAAACGACAAGCAGAGCCCAACAGTGACCCGCAGCATATATATTTGCAAACACAGGTCAATCTCCTGCTCTATTCGCTATTTGCAGTTCACTATTTCTAATCATTTGCTATTTGCATGACTCATGCATGAATTATCTGAAATATTTTCCACAATATGAACTATAACCACACCAGTTCATGTAACAAGGAAGCACTCTAATCTAAGCAAGCATTCAGTAAGGATAGTTGCGAAGTCTCCATTGGTATATGCAAAAGTACTGATTATTGAAAATGATCTTTCATTCTAGATGCTAATGAATAACTTATAATGAATACATCCCAAAAAAACAGGTGAGACAAAAAAAAAAACTTTCCCAAATTTAGGGGGGGAAAAAAATCCTACACGTAACCATTTGGAGTTTAATACCTAACTTCAACTATGCAGTTTGCAATAGATTATACAGCAAAAAAACAGTAAAAGAAAGTTCAAGTCAATAGAAACTGAACGTCATTTAGGACCTAAGGGGACCCTTGATTTTTCTACTTGGTAATCATATTGTATGAGTATGGTCATCCCCCTGCTCCCCTGATTTCAATATACTGTATAGCGTGTGTTGAAGTACATGCCACATATTGAAGTACAAGTTTTCAAAACACTCAATTTGCCAACAGTCAACGTAAGTCCTATGACACTGTTGAGAAGGTTTATTACCAAAGCTGGATGTGAGGAAAACTGAGATGGACAATTTTTTGTCTGCATTTCCATGATTGCTTTGAATGCAAGGTCATGGAGTGAGAGGCAAGCAAGATTGAAAACAAGAGAAATCATTCAGGAATTAGGGAAAATTCCTTGGTAAAGGAATTATCAACACATTGCATCAATCTGTGATGCGTCTTTTCCTAAATATATTTTCCATTGGAAAAGAAATAACAAATACTGCACATGAAGTCGGCCGGCATGAATGTTCATAGAAAATTCTCCGTGATATTGGTTTGTGAATATAAATATTGTATAGTACCTTCACTTAGCATGATGAACTGCCCACAGTCTGTTAATTCCACAGGAGCTAATCTCTTCAGTCTTTTGCTAATATATCCATTACATGAGTGATGCTCCCATAAGCCAGCCCCAAGTCAGTAAATAATTCTGGTTAATTAAAGCCAACACATCCATCTCTGCCTCTGCTTTGTGAGCAGACTCTGCGAAAGACATGTTTCATTAATAAAACAGTGGTTATCACTGCTGCTGATGTAGTTTCAAACCTGTTAATTAGACTGTAGATTTCAAGTGAAAATTAACGGCCAATAATTCATCAGAAAGGTGGCAAATTATGCTCTTTTTTCGTGATGGAGAGCCAATCAGCGCAGAGTGACAGGGTCAAACAGAGTAGTGGTAGCAAGCTATCTTCTCTCTGGAGAAGCTAGTTTTTAATGACAAGCAAACATGAATGAATCCCGTGACCTTCCATTTTAAGTCACCCATCCATCCATCCATCCATTTTCTGAACCCAAATGGGGTCGTGGGGGAACTGGAGCCTATCCCAGTAGTCAATGGGCGAGAGGAAGTCTGACAGTCCAACGCTGTCATGGTTTTTAAAATGATTACGGCAGATGAACTGAAAAGTTGCTAGAGGAAGTCAAATGGTCAATATGTCTCAGTATATATAAAAGGATTATTAAGAAGTCTGTTGGTAAAATAATTATATGTGGTAAACACACATGCTCCATCTACTTATATACTTAATATACTATACATGATAATTCTATTTGTATAATATTTTTGTTATATGTTACAATGACTTTGAGATGAGAAAAAGCCTTTGGCGGAAATGAGTGGGTGCTGTCATCATGCGCTGTGGCAAACAGTGACATTAAGGTTTATTGCTATAATAGAGTAGCAGTTGTAGCTGTAGTAATGGCAACTTTCCAGAAAGATGTCAACAGTCTATACACAGGCTGAAAATAAAAATATTGCCGATGGAACTGGGATTCGTCGTCTGTCCACCATTAATATCTGTGCTAAAATTCAATGCAAAAAAAAAGAGTCGCAAGAAACAGAGAGAGATATTTCAGAATGGACCAAAATGATAGACAGTTCTTCACACAGAGAAAAATGATAATATCACTACATTCCTAGATATATGTTTCTAACCCTCTAAGAAATAAATAAATAAATGTTTATTGGTTTTCCAAAGACAAAGATTTGGGAATTGATCAAATTTCTCCATATGTTTTAAACAACTTAACCACAAGACATAATTATTACTCTGTATTACAACTGATTGATTTTATAAAAGAATACACGGCACCCCACCTTGTTAAAAATACATCAGCTTGTGTTGAACTTTAATAGTAGGGACATGACAAATGCCTAATTTGTCATTCTAATTATAATTTGCCATCTTTTAAAGAACAAAAGGGTGTCTAGAGAAAAGAATGTACTCTCTTGTTTTTACTACAGTTACAGCATAATGGTCATTCAATTTAAAGATTAAAAACAGCTCGAAATTCCTGTGTGCAACTATAAGAATTATTTTAAATCTAGATCCAGAGTGCTTTGATATAACAGAAACATATTATAATTAAACAATATCTCTGTGTGACTGCAATCAGTAATCAACAGTTTGAAAATGTCAATATGTCTTAAAATTAGAAGCCATTTTCTCATTCTGACGACATTCTCCACAGGGAAGATGCTGCTAATGGGAGTTTGGGCAGGAAGCCTTTGTAAAGCTCTTGCAAAAATCATGTTATGAGGGGAAAAATTATTCACTTTTGCAGGCTGAGACATAAGAATGATGTGTTTTTTATTTTTCCTATTTCAAAGTATTAAATATAACAAGTGGAGAAAATCCTGATTTTCATGCTCGACTTTGCAAGCTATTAAATGTTCTTTGAAAGTGGCATAGTTCAACCAAAACATTTCTGTTGTGTTTGAAAACCTCATTTCTGTGTCAGCAAAATGTCTTCGTGTACGATGCACCACACAAACCGAGAAAAGATGTGCCTGCCTATTTTGAGTTGGTTATTTTGTTATCGTGGGATAAAATTATTGATGATTTGTCTTGCCATCTTATGAAATCTGAATTCAAGTATTGTTTGATTAGATAAAATAACCTGATATCTCAAGATAATGAGCTTTGCTTTTTCAAGATCATGGTTTAATTACGGAGATGTTGGTTACCGTTGCGACTGTTGAGTTATGTGGAGTAAGACATCAAAACATTAATGTGATTATGACCAACACTTCAGCCTGCAGCTGGTGATCTAAAGTCTAAAGACAGCTATAAGTGCTAAAGATATCAGGCCATTTTATTTGCCTCTGACATTTTCAGTTTTCAGTTGCCAGAGTTGTCAAGGTTCCATCCAAGCAAGTTGGTATGGTACTCAAAACATCTGATACTCATAAAGGAACATGCTTTTGTTTTCTTGTGTAAGTCAAAAATAATTAACTATCTATCAAGACAAAATTGCTTTGTTGTCGCAAAATAATGAGATAATTAACTTGTGATCTTGGTATAACTGCTTCAAAGAATATTTATAAGGGTTCATGTCCTCAGCTGCCAAAGTACTGGACAAACCTTTTTGTTCTTTCCTAAGAACAAATCAAGTTTGTCTAGTCTGGCTTTATACTACTCATTACACTCTTGATTTTCCATTCTTATACCTCTAACAGATGACACAAGTGGATAAGTGCTATGTACAATAACCGAGAACAGAAAGGAAGTGCACGTATTTGGACCCTTAAAACCAGTAAACCCTAACCAGTATGTGTGTGTGCACAGAAAAATATTGCATTTCCCTAACTCCTACAAAGCTATGTAAGATAAAACAAAGTTAACTTTTTCCATTTGGTTTTTTATGCATGGTTTGAAATAATTGTATTTCTCCAGAAATGATTTTTTTCATAAATGCCATCCTCCCTGTCAGAGTTAAATGAATTACCTCTTTTTCCCAATAAAATTTATATGGTGTTATTGTAAGTCGGTTAGTTTTAATTTTAACACTTTGAATTTCTGACTAAAATAGTTTAGCCAGCAATCAAAAATAACCTGTGTTACAAAATACTTGTTTTTGTGTATGGATTCAATATATTGTCAACAAGTCGAACTCAGAGACTTTCCAGTCTGGACATTGTGTATCATTTGTGAGCATGCACCATTTTCAGATATAGCAGCTCATAAGGTTAACGACACACACAATAATTGTTGGAGCGCTTGATGCCTGGAAACCTGTCCAGGATGTACCCCGCCTCTTTCCCAAAGAGTGCTGGGATATGCTCCAACACCCCCACGACCATTCTATAAATAATTCAATTTCAATTAAATATGAATAAATTGTATTTATATAGTGCCAACTGAAAACAAATGTCATCTCCAGGCACTTTAAAAAATACTGTCCAGGTCAAGTCAATTAGAATGCAATTTGTTGTAATACAATCAAAATCCAATCAGTTCAAGCAAATTAAGTTTTGAATACATCCTGCTTCCTGTATAAATATTGCTGGTTCCATAAGAGAGGGGACTGATAACTAAACCCTCAGCCTCCCAGCCTACAGTTATTACTGTATGAACGGTGTGGAAAATAAATGGATAGGAAAACATCTATTGAGTAACTATTTATGAGACAAAAAGAAGAAGTTTGAACTTTCTGCTCCAATGAAAATAATTATTCTTATTCAAAACTTCATCTTTGGAAGAAAAAAAGAAAACACTTATATACTAAGCAGCAAAACACCAGTGGACCCACTTCATAAACTTCATTCTTTAATACTGAGCGTCTATTGCAACAACATTATGAAAACAGCGACTGTTTTGGGACTGTGTGGCTCCATTAATATAGCATCATAAAAATAAAAAAGAGACTTAAACCCAGATGTTTAAAAGAATTGTGCTAATATGTCATTCTTCTCATTTTCAAGTCTAAAGAATATAATACAAAATCAGTCAATTATTCACGAGGGAAGACGTCGACTCTAAACAGTTTACATCATCTTATTCGCTTGGAAGCCAGTTAGCATAATTTGGTAAGCCCTTTCATGTGTCCATCATATTTGTATGAGCACGTCTGATGTCTTTGTTACCTAAGTGCACTTGTGTTTTCAATTTGAGGTGGAGCAACGACAGCTTCAGCTGCTATGGAGACACCAATAATAGGATATCGGGGTTTATATTACAGCTGCCTGTTAAATAACATGAAACAAAACACATGACAGTGTTTCTATTGTGTATCCTACCTATGTTCATTATATCACTGGGGTGGAATGATCATTGAACATGTCTAGTTGTGCTTTAAGATGAAAAAAGTGTAATTGTATTTGTATTGTATTTCTATTCACCATTCAAAGTAACTTACAAAAAACACACATGCAAATAAGTCAGCTATATTTATATGTAAGACGATATCCTTCAGGAAAAAAATGACACATTTCAATATGTAACTACCTCACGGTCAAGGAAGGGGGTCTGGTTAAACTATTATGTAAAGATTTAAAAGTAACTCAGCTCAACTGTGAATTTAACCGTACTGAATGTTATGTGCAAAGCATCTGATTAGATATGCCCCATGATGTTGAGGCAACACCATGCCCTAAAATGAGATTTTAAAAAAACAGCAAAGAAAACATTGATTCTTCTTCAAGATGAGTGAAACAGACATCTTAGGACGAAATATTCAGAGGATATGTGTCAATTTAGCGCGATACAGAGAGCTGAAGGACCTGCAGTCACTTGCCCAATAAGCCTTGTATGTTCTCACGCTGTTTTCTGTTGAATGCTGTTTCAGCTCAGACACTCCATCGCCCCTTAATCCTTTCTGTCCAAAGATGGAACTGGCAGGTTGGCAACCTCCTGCCCTTCATCTGCCACCCACCAGGGCTGACTGTGTTCTCCATTTCATTTAACTTATGCTTCGCTCCTTTGCCAGAACAGGGCCAGAGGCTAAAACAGAGGCAGACGTGTACCTGTAAGGTGGCATCCCCCGGGGTTAAAGCAGGCAAACGTTTGCATTTTGACAGGGTTTTTTTAATTTCACCTGGCTGAATAGGGTTGTTCAAACACTTTCTTTGGACTCTGTCTAGCGTGACCTATCACTGCCATAGCTCCCAAAGCTCACTACGTGTGGACCTGGTAACCCTGAAAGAGTCTTGTAACCTTAGTTCACTTAAGTGAAATAGAGATTTTCTTCAATGAGAGCTTTGTTGTGTAGCCTGCTATCTAACCAGTCTCTCTATTGTCTCTGCTTGAAGTCATATAGTGCAAAATCATAAGAGGTAAAGCAGTACATTTTCATTTTTGCATAAAAATATTTAGCTTTATGTTTCCGTGTCTTTTTTTCTTGAGTTAAACCTGAGGGAAAAAAATGTGTCACTCTTCAATATGAATTTGGTTATGACATCACGTCAGTGTATGTGAGACCCTTCTGGCCCTCTTGAATAGATATTCTGAGATCACACAAAAATGCATAGCGCCTGCGAGGCTTATCCACCTCTATCAGCCTTTGGAAAAAGGCTTTTGTTTGTTCTCCACTAATCCTAAAATCTCCAAATGCTAAAAATAATAGTCACATAGTCACCCCATCTTGTTTTTATCATATTGATCTTTTTATTTCTTGATAATGTGGCTAGCTAGGGGTAGATTTTCTTAGGAAAATGTATAAATAAATTGAAAAATGAGAAGCCAACCACGCCATCTGGAATTATAATCCAGGAAATATACAAATGAAGGGCACAGGTTCGTTCTGCTGGAAAGGACAAGGTAAGCTTCAAAATAAAAGTTGACCAAGTTTATTGGACGGCATATTTAAAAGGTTTCTCAATTTGTAACATGCAACAACATAATCAGAAAAGTTGAGATTTGCCCGGAGTTCCTCAGGGCTCTGGATGTTGTAGGGTTGCGTTGGCTGACGCTACCTCTGCAATATCGAGTGGACTTCAGGGGCTGTTCCACTGGAAGTAAGTAAACTTACTCCTATTTTTCTGGTTAACGTGCTGCTGTAATGGCCCGTGAGAGGAATTTGTCTTTTTCAAGGTAAATGGAGAAAGCGGTTCCCAGAGCTAACACTGAAACTATGCTGACCCACTACTATGTGCCTACCTGCTTTTTACTCTGGGGAATTGGTTATGCCATACCTCTTAACTGAAGATTCCTAATACTAACTGGCTCTTATTTTGGAGTCAATATTGTCATTCTCGATTTCCTGCAGAGCAGTATCATGTCTTGTAGACATAATGTCAGCGTATGTTGTCATAGATTATATGATGTACTGTGTTCTGGATTGTCTTTCAACAAGAAGTGACAATCATTGCTACAGCATCATTGAACATATGCAAAAAAGGTTTTCTGGGTATAAATTGTCGAAGTTTTTCCATAGGTTGGCTCACTGAAATTCGATCTTACATGCTTTAAGTTTCCTATATAGTATATGAGGACATATTAAGTATGTTTAAGTAGGTTTGTTTAGTATTTGCACTGAAAAATATTTCTTTCTTGTAAAACAAAGAAAGTGTTGGCTGATATCATTGCTTTGTCTTAAACCAACTGCTGATAGTATTATAAGAATCTAATGGAAAATGTTCCTTATTGAGATTCACAAATTATTATTATGCAAAATGATTTCTTTGCATAGTCAATATGAAAGCCAAGCAAGGAGCAAACCACCTGGGACAAGAACAAAGAGAACTACTGACCTTGGTAATATTTAATTAATCACGGTAAAATAAGAAATCCCAAAGCAAAAACAAAAGGCATAATGCGCAATGCTCTTTACCCCTTCATACCATCTCTATTAACTAACAAAAGGCAGAATATCTGCTGCTTGTTCGCACCCTCAAAATGCCTTTATCTTGATACATATGTAAAAAAGAAACATCCAGTGGTTCCCACTGTGTCATTGGAACACAGATACATTTCCAGTTATGAAAAAAGTATCTCATCAAATCAATACTCAGATCAAAAAACTAGCTATATAAACTTAAAAGAACATATACTTTGGACATTGTTAAGTTGTCTGTTATAAGCATGTCTCAGAATACCTCTTTGCATTTACTTGATTTTTTCAGGCAAAACAAATTGAGCCTAATAGATTCCCTGCAGTACAGAATGGTGAGAATCCTGCTGCATTAGGCAAGTTGCAATCAAACAAAAAAATTCAAATTATTGTGTTTGTCTGTCAAAACTGTGCTTTGAAAATGCATGTAAAAATGTCATTCTGACCCCAAATTTTTCCCATGTGTATACACTAAATATTCAATAAATAGAGAGATGGTACAGTTAGAATCAGAGATGGATTTATCCGCTGCTTTTTCCAAACCTTTTCAACACACAGAGGTCACAATGGATGTACTGCCTCCCCGAAATGCCTATCCAGCCACACCTTAGTCCATTCTTTAGACCAGAGGACTGTGGAAAGTCAAGATGGTAATGGAGCGAATGTAATGACTCACGTTTACCATCCTAAAAAATTATATTTTTGACCTCAATCTTTTGAAGATCACCATGAAATGTTAATCATTCAGCTGTGTTTATTCATTCTACAGAGTAACATTCATGTCATGGCGCGGGACATAAACTACAAGCGGCACAGAGCACATTTCATTTTGTGCTGAGTATAAAAATGGGCTTTCCACATATCACACCACTACTTTCTGTAAATCTGCATTGACAACTTGAAAACACATAAACATGTGCCCACACACCCACATGTCATCAAGGTATAATGAACTCTCTCTCACACATCGACTCACATACACACGAGCCTCCCACTCACCTGCAAACACACAGGCGGACAATTAAAAAGAAAAACATTACTGACGTGCCTTGTGCACCAAAACTCTGCTTCAGAGTTGTTGTTTTTTTTACTTCCCCAGAATGGTGCAGTGACTGTGACAGCTTAACAAATATGAGTATATGTATTTCGCTAACTGAAAAAAAAAACAACACCTTCAATCTGCTCAACTCTAAAATTGTTCTATGTTGAATGTAACTTCTTCAAGTGACATTTAAGATTGATGCAGTCAGTTAAAAATATTTCAGGAGCGTTGAGGGAGATTTCTGAGCATTTTTATGAGAAAATGGTTATAGGGGCTGTGAATTTCCTTGGGCTTTCTTTTGTCGAAAGATTTATTGTACTATATGCAGCAATGTCTTTTTTTAACAGAGATATTATCAAGGATTTTCTTTCTACACATGCAGCTTTCATCCACATAGCATGTTTAGTCAGAAAAGCGTATGTACGTCATGTTATGTGGTGATTTTAAACTGTTTGTTGGAGTGTAAATATGAATGGTTGTGTGTCTCTGTGGTCCTGTGACAGGGTTCAGACTGTTGGTTCAATGGTATGAGAACTTAACAACGCTCAAGGTGGTATTGAACCAACAATAGACTAAGTGTTCGGAGCTCCAGTTCAGAGTGAAATCTTTGAAAAGAGAAATGAAATGTCTTCAGGGTATTAATGAGGTTTTACAGAACATTAATAGTATCCAGGTCAATTTGACTCAAGAGAAATAGAACTGCAGCATTTGTAGGGGAAAACAGTAGAAATAGCAGAAAAAGGTTTGCTGTGAACCTTTTGTTTCTGTCTTTTGCTAAACCCCTATAATTGCATGGGTTTCATTAGTTTCGTAACCCATTTCATTGGTTAAACTAGACCCTTAGTGCCATTTGCAAGCATTACTGACAAATGCTCACCCACACATCCAGCCCACAACCAACATAAAAGTATCCTTTCCAGTTCTGGTTTCCAGTTAAGAACAAAGCAGCCCGTAGCATTCCTTTCATAGTCCCTATGCTCTTCCAGTTATGTCATGTCAGAAGTTCAAGGTGATACACATCAGTGATGGTCAAACCTATATACTGTGAAGATGGTACTACCTTTGACACTTCCATTTACTCCTATATGCATGGAACCTATACACAATATCAGCATAGAAATGGAAAACAGTATGAAAACAAGCAAAAACAAAATGGATTGCATGACATCATCAGTACACAGACCGTCATTGACGCTTTGAGATGATGTAATACACAGGAGTTCACAAGATTGACTGGCAAAATCAAATCTGTACGCGTTTGAAAATTTACATTTTGCCTTTTCACAGTTTAGTGTACTGGTTTATTTGCATGACAATACATTTGTTCCTTGGTAATTCCTACATTGGTGCGTCCTTGCAAACCTCAACCCAGCATTGAGGAATCAGTTAAATTGCTCTGTGCTGTCGAGAAGCCCTCATACTACTTGGTCATTTCATCTGTGTTAATATCTCCCTCACTCGAGATGTATGCATGGGGTTATCGTCAATGGGTTAACAATGGGTTATCGTCAACTTTCTCTGCCCCTTGTGTGCTTTCATACATGACACTAAAGCATAACAAAGTCTGTGACACATAATTTAATGTAAATTTAATGTAAAAAAAAATCCATTGTCACATTCACTTTCACCTGATAATATGAGACACCTGCAATAGTCAAGAATACAGCATTGAGATGTTCCAAGTGCAGATAACCCGTTTACTTTTCTATATTTCTGAACAGTTTATGCAGGAGTGTGAAACTGTACAGTGTATTGTGCAAAGCTGGCAAATGCTTTCTTAATGCATGTCCAGCTTTGGCCACAGAGACACTAATGAACACTTCTTGGGTCAGTTTACAACACCATAACCCAACATGCATATATGCAGAGAAACGTTGAAACAGACACAAATGTTGCACACTGGGAGAACGTCAAAACTCCCCAAAGATGGACCCAGTAGGGATTCATACCAGAAACTTTGCTTTTGTCAAGTGACAGCACTCACCAACACACTACCATTATCCCTGTCATGTTTATAGCTGACCTTCATGCTGTACCATAATCTTTTCTTCATTACTCAGGAATCATGCTGAGCAGCAGAGGTTTGGTCAAATTGATATAATTTTCTCATCTTTTAACGGAATGGAATAACACTAACTGGAAGGTAGATAATATTAACCATTTCTTGAGAGTAATTGCACACTGTTATTTAGGGGACCAACTGTTAGTCATCATCAACTTTCTGCCCAGGGAGCCAAACAACTTATTCTAAACAAAAGAAAAACAAATGGACAGTTGACTAGTCACAAAAATTGACGACTCCATTTGAGATAATTTAGGCCATAGCAAACAGTGAATAAATAGAGGGAATAGATTTGGCCAGGGGCACCGACCGTAGTACAGATTACTTTGTAAGTGTGCCCTCAATTTGTTGGTTTTTAGTTGAATATGTTCATCTTTCTGCCAGTTCCCTGTGCCACTGTCTGTGATATGAGCCCAAAGCATGATTAACCAAACTAATGGTGTGAAAAGGAAAAAAGATCAGAATGAAGAAGAAAAATATTTTTTGTTCTCTGATCACTGAAATCCAAAAAGTTTTCTGTGCAGCAACTCTCACCATTTTTTTTCTGAATATATTAGATGGCAATATGCCAGTCAGTTTTATTTATTTTTTTTCTAAAGGGCCTGCCAGTCAAATAGCTGTTTACAAATAAGAACATCATATTTTCCCAGGACAAAGTGCAAACTACTTGGACTGGACCTTATCCTCAGTTACTATTCAAATTTCACAGCAGGATGCTTTCTGGTGGAGATGGAAGAGAGGGAAGCGTTGTGGAGGAGGCTGTCAGTAGTGTGCAGGATACAGGATGTGTTACACATATAACTCTTAGGAAATTATTTTGATGCTTTCATTGCAACACAATGAAATCAGTAAGCCTGTCTGTCCTGGAGGTCAGCAGGAGAACGTAATCATATATGTATGCTCACATTCACATATGTCTTCAAAAAAGCCTGAGACCTTGGTAAAAGTTATCTTAGAATTCAAATCTCTGACATGAACAAATTTCAATCTAAATATCAATCTGAAAAAATGCCATTCAACATGTAACCACTTTACATAAACACAAGAGCAAGAAAAATCTAATATTTGCATGTCATGATTGTGTGTGTGCCTGTGTTTGTGGGTGTGTGTGTGCGGGCAGTGGATCATCGCATTAGTAGACCAATTGACCAATAAGCTTACTTTAGTTAGTTATACCACAGCAATTCACTAACTGAATCAATTAATCCAGTTTTGGTTTAATTGTAAAGCTCTCATAATAAATATTTAAATCTACATATGGGGTGAGATCATTTTCATGAGTGAAAAGTCACTTTTGATACCGTGGTGGAGCCACTGAAAACTCAAAAAATCTAATTCGGAAGCATCTTTAGACAAAAATGTCAATATGTCTGTACCAGCTAAATGTATGACTGAGCAGGTGTCTGGTCTCACATATTCCACTTAAAAAGTTCAACTATCAATTGGCCAAAACCTGTCCTTATGTATGTTTAGAATGGATTTAAAAAATAACAGGGTAGAATTGGCCTTTTGAGGCAGCCATCTTAATTTCTTCTACCAAAAATAAAGATGGCTGTTGTGTGTATGTCTACAATTACACCAAATGTCCTATTGTTAAACTGTAACCTCTGCAGCAGCTGAAGACAAACAAGGCTCTAATTTGCTCTCTGGTTATGCTTGACCTGATTATCTGTTACCTGAAATCTAAACTCTGAAACATTCAAAAACAGGATATACTTCTGGAAATGAATACTAACTGTAGCAATGTCTGAAAAAAGAAAAAAAGGCTCTGCCTGCAACTAAATTTGCAGCATTGCAAATTGATAAACAGAGGCAGTAAGAGTTATATAAGCAAACTGTGGCAGATCTGAGTGAGTTAATGTGATTTTCCCCCCCGCCTGACCCATTCGCTTAGAGAGCGTACCTTTCTTAAAGGGGAATAACTAAAATTTGCATGAAACCAAGTGGATGCAGAAGGAAATGAGATTTGTGAAGAAAAATGAAACAGTCACTCAACAACACCGAGAGGCTTGGAGGGATGCTCAATCACTGTCCTCATACTATACCTCAGAAAGTCGTCAAACAGGAATTTTGTCTGTCATCTACAGCGTGCTCCTATTCATTACACTTGGATATCAGGGTTTAATGAATACATTGTTTTCACAATAATAGATTAAAGTGATCTGTCCTCACATCAAGTGAGTGACAAATACTATCATAATTGTTGTGACAAATACTTTATGTAGGGTTTTACACATCATGGTCTCATCCTCAACCCCATTTCCAGTTTTCCTGTGTTTTGCAAGGTAACGGCCCCGTCTGGTGAGAGGTTGAAGAAATACCGTATGAGCGCTAAAGACCATCAAGGGCACCTCTGGCAATGGATAAACAACCACACATTGGGAAAGCTCTCCCCTCAGGTCAGGAGTGATTCATAGATTGCACAGAACTGACAGGTGACTCAAAATCTGACCTTCTCTGTTTGTTTCAGATAGCTTGAATAGTAGCTGTACGTGCCCCCTTGTAAGAGGCCAGAAAATGTTGTCATTCCAAAATCATTTCTATGTTACCAGATATTGTGTAACGCGTTCTCTCACAGAGGTGCCACCGCCATTACTCAAACACCTTCTGATACAGATTTGCGTTCAATGTTTGAGGTCAATAACCTGATTCAAAAGTTCAACCTTATCAATCAAAGCTAAAGATGTTCTATATGTTAATGGTAGTTTGTTATTACCTAAAAGCACAACAACATATTTTCAATTCAAATTGTGTCTGTTAGCCTTTTGTCTGTGGCTGTCTTTTTAGTATGGGCAAGAAATGTATGTTCAGAATCTTAACTTACTTCTCTTTTACGGTGTCCCTTTCAGTTGCTGTGTGAATAAAACAAATTTTGGAAGGTTTTAGGTCAGAGAAATATTGGTTAAGGGTTATACACAAATGGAGGAGCTAACAACTTTTTGCCAGGTGAGAAGAATGGGTTTTAAGTATGTTATTGATAGCAGTGTTTTGTCCTCTGTGTGCTGTATAATCTGTATCTGTGAAGTCACATGTTATGACGGGCAGTGTAACCGCACACACAATTTGGCAACTAAACGCCACAAACAGAAACAAATCACAGTCCACATTGTGTTGCTTATTCTTTATAACAAAAATCTATAATTTGCTTGATGGGCCACAACTTGCTTTGTCCTTAAGCGGTTTGCTCTGCATACACATATATGTATCCTGTAAGGATCTTTTTATAATAGAATCTGAATCTCACTAAAATTAATTTTTATTCGGATTAGTTGAAATAAAGTTTTTTGTTGTTGTGAGATAAATTCAATCGAATTTTGCCTTGATTCCTTCAAAGAATTCCACTTCTCTCTCTCACATGATTAAAAGCAAAAGTATACCCTTGCCACTAAAATATAATATATATATGAATGCAACCCATAAAGTTAAAGATTAAAGAAGATAAGGATGGGTAGTACCAAAATCTCAGTCATTACTACTGATGTTAGATGTTATCCTTGTACCACATGCATAATACAACAGAAACCAATTTGATTTCCACTGAGGAATTCACTTTTGTTTAACAGTAAAAGGCAACAGTGAGCAATTAACATGCACATCACAATCCATTTCATTATGGGAATAATGGCTCATAAAATTATGCAAGAACCACCTCCCAGAGCCACCAGAGACTCTTTGATATCCCTATCTCTGTATGCCTCACTGTTTCAGTGTCCTACATGTGTGTGACAGAACTGTAACAGAGACCTTGGGAGCAGTTGAATAGGGCTGTGTGAACATGTGTCAGTGGAATCTCTAATGGGAACACCAACCTCCTAATATACAGTCCATCTGAAGCCACCACAATGAACAGCAACAGCTCTTTGCGATATTGACTCCTCCCCGCTCCCCCGTTTTAATGATTATGCCTTTGTCCTTTGTGGTAAAAAGTCCTGTAGGAAGTGCTCCATTACTGTGTTATGGGTGGGGGTGGAGACGAGGTGGGTGGCTAAAGAGCACAAGGCTTCCTTTGCTGTCACATCAGCTCTTTATTATTCATTAGGATATCTTTCTTTTTCCCCGCGTAAAAAGACCTTGATAAGCTATGTTTATTCATACACTAACCTTTTTAAATATTTCCAAGAGCTCTCCAACAAAGACCTACCTGGCATGCCTAATACCTAATCTTTGTTTCATTATTCAGTCCTCATGCTCACACCTCTCACTTAAGATGCCATACATGAGTTTCGCCTCCATGCTTCTTTGTCTTTCAGTTTTGCTATCTCCCTCTGTCTCTGTCCCTCGACTGCGCTATCATTTCAATATTTATAATTCAATGCTAATTTTTTGTCTTTTTTTATGCATTGTATTACCCCCCCCCCCCCCCCTCCTCAGTGTTCTCCCTTTTCTCGGGCTTTCTCTCATTCAGAAGTCCTTCCCTCTGCAGAGAGTCCTGAGGGCAGCCTACTGATTAGTCAAGTCATTTCCCAACTCTCTTGACCGCAGGCTCACCTGCCCACGATGGTACTTTTCTGTATTTTTTTAAAAATCATTTATTATGCAGAGATTATCGTCATGTGTCTCCAAAGGAAAAATGAGGAAGACAGCACTGATGCAGGCCAGCTGAGCAATGATACCCCTGAGCAGGAATTACTGCTCAGTGCTAAAATCACATGATCATCAATAAGGCTAAATACAGGAATTGAGAATGTTATTAATGACCCTTCACCTCAGCAAAAGAATATGTTCTCCAAGAGATCCCCTTGAATCATGCCTAATTGTAATTTCATAAGCTTTGCTTAGCAGTAATAGCAGTCAGAATGCTTTGTCAGATCCTTCGAGAACTTTGATAAGCAGAAAGTGATCATGACCTCAACATTTAGTATCCTAATTAAGCTACCTGTGTAAGTTTCAGTGAGCCTGAAACTGTCTCTTGCCTTTTCTCAAGGTTTTAAATTGTTACCACATAAAATCATGTTCTTGTCCAGCTCCATTTGTCTCCGATAAGTGGCTCAACAAACCATACTCTGCTTCTCAATTATACTTGTACTGCTTGGATAGATACAGCTGTAGCATGGGAAGGCATGCTCCCTTTTTTCTCTGTGCCCACATCAGCCTGTCTGCCAGCCACCCATGATATTTGGCAGGGTTTCATTTGCTACAGTGAGAAATGTTGCAGTACCACGGGCACTGTTGGCATTCTGTTAAGAGAT
Source organism: Menidia menidia (assembly GCA_907169785.1). Lineage (NCBI taxonomy): Eukaryota > Metazoa > Chordata > Actinopteri > Atheriniformes > Atherinopsidae > Menidia > Menidia menidia. Next base: position 20,576,904 of record CAJRST010000001.1, on the reverse strand, counting down.
GGGCCCGCTCCAAGCCCAGATACTGATGTATGAACACAAGAGCAGAGCCCAGCTAACACAGGTAATCTGTAAGGTCTCAAGGGCAAGTTCCAAACCAAGGAGGAGGAATATACTGCAGTTTTTCAGTATACTCCTAAACAAATATTACATCGAGCCATCGCCTATTATTGCTGCTCCCACAACCAGTACAGTATCTCTGAAATATTTCAAATTGCTTCATAGACACGAATATCCTTTCCCCCCAAGCACAGATGTTTTTCTTACATGCTTTCTTGTCTCTGAAGTACAGTCAAATAGGAGACCACAGCAATTAAATAAAAAAGTCCTTCAATTTCACCCTTATTCTATCACAAAACTATTTTCCGTTTGTTTCTAAAGTCAAAGAGCTCTGAAAGTGAGAAGCGACCTCATTAGGAGCTTGTCTGGACAAGAATGGAGTAGGCCATCATTACCAATGAGACATGTTGAAGAATAAGACGGAAGACGAAGAGGTTTAAGTGGAGCACACCCTTCACTTATCCAAGGCTAAGAAAAATGATTATTCATAAAATGATTTACTCATTTGCCAGCAGTGCAGTTTGCACTTATTCTACCTCGTGATCACTGTTTTTAATCTCTTCCATTCCATGTTTTTGGGCTAACTCGTAGCCTCACGGCATTGTCAATCTCTAAATGGATCTGCCTGTTTGTTTCCCCCTCTCAGTCCAATTCTTCCTTCAGATGAACTGTCACATCCTGACTACTGAGCATCAATTCACTCGTTGCAATCTGCCCCAACGTTAGTGATGCCAAATCCACGACGGCCTCACTCAATCCACATTTTCCACCCAATGGAATTTGAGGACATATAAAGCAAACCTTGCTTGGATATGCACATTCCCACTCTGACTCATCAATCAGGCCTCGTGGGAGCCGTCATGCTCCAGATTGGTTTTTAGCTTTCCAGTGAATTGATTGAGAAAAAGAGACTTAAAGTAATGTGTTTGCCAATAAGTTGCCACACTAGCTCGATTTGAAATGGAATCAGGCATCGTGTTTTCCCCTACCTACGATTACTTAGGTTTTTCGATGCTATTTTGGAGCAATCCTGCCTTCACTATTGGCCACACAAACTATCAAACTATGTTAAAGTACCTCTGGATATTACCTGCTGCCTGCCATGAGAAATTGGAATTTGTGTGATGCAGGAAAATGAGTGAATGTAAGGGTGAGTGAGAAGAGTGAGGGTAGAGAGTCTAAAGCTCTGCAGTGGGAGAAGAAATTTGAAAGTGAACGAAGAGGGAGTTGGAATTCAAATGCAGCAATCTAACAGAATAATTTATTGGGTTTCGGCAGCTTGGTAAAGAGTTTCTGATAAATGGAGCAAGTCGCACTGAACTGTTATCAAAAAATGAGAATGGGGTCACGCCAACTGAAAATAATATATATGGGAAATTTTTCAACTATTTTTTTCAATGTCATGAAGACCGATCATAAAGTGGCATTGTTACCGTAGTTTACCTGGTGTTTTGAAGGGGTTGTGTCTGGGATACTGAAAACAAAACTAATTTAAAAGCTTCTAAAGCATCAAAAGATTCGATATACTAAAATAAAACAGTAATTTGATTTCACTCAAAGCCCACTGCCGGTACAGACTTGGTTCACAGACTGTATGTATCGCATAAAGTGAATATTTAGGTCATCATATTTGGGAAAAAACATAAAAGAGAATGAGTTAGTTAAAGAAACTAAAAACATCTCATCTTACAAACAAGCTGGCATCAAATGAAACTTGAGAACAAGGTATCTAGAAATTAGACTCGCATTTGTCAGATATTTTGATTTCTCAACCAAGATCAAAGTGTTTAGGTCATTTTAATTGGAGCAGATTTTCTTCTGTGCAATACAATCACTGCTTTTCTGACAAATTAAGCTTGAATATGGTATTTAATTTTTTTTTGTATTTTCTTTGTTTATCTCTTTTGAAAAACACATCGCCCACCAGTGCTGCAGAGTCACAACATAAGAACATGGCTCTACACACATACTTTCGTCATTCGGCACGTCTGTTTTTTTATTTGATGTGAACCGTACACCAGATTGGTCGGTTAAACAGAAAAAGCATGCTCAGCTGTACAGTTGGACCTGCATTTTTCAAACTGACCTGCACATTTTAAACAGCTGGAAGAACAGGTCCCACTTGGCTTGATTCTCAATTATAAAGAGGGAATCAATTGGCAGGCTCATTAGGACGTGTCCATGCTTTGTCAGATTAATATTTAATAAGGCTTCATCATTAGTTGGCTGGCTTTCAGTTGATTCGCCTTTACATGCTCAATTGTGCAAATAAAACTTTGTTTCCTCTCACTTTGCACAATCGATTGATGCAAAACAGGTTCAAGTCATTGCGATACAATAACATGTGTTTATATATACGGTATGTTTTGAACCATATAATAATCCTTGGACAGTCCTCTGTTCTCGAAAAATGTCTCTAGAGAAACCGAGACGGACGGTGAATAACTTTATTATGTCTCCATTGCAGGAACATGACATTTTGAGCCTGGTTTCAACTCAGACATTTTTTGATTTAGCAATCTGTGAATCCCTCACTGCAGAGGCAAGATTAGAGCAGAATGTCATCTGCTGCCGAGCTCTTGTGTGAATGGAAAATATTAAAATATCTACAACAGGTTCATCTTTATGGGAATGCCTGGCCGGTCATTTTCATCCTGTGTCTCCTGAGAGATTTAGCAAGGCCTGTTGTATGTCAGATATTGTTGAAATGAAACTTTTTGGACTAAAACGATGACATTACCACAATAGTTTTACAAGACATTACTTGGAGAGGGGATAAAAAGACATGTTGTCTTTTTTATGCATATATTGGGTCACCTTATTTATTTGGAAAAAAGACTGCCAAGGTGGAGCATGATTAAGTGCAAACTAATCAATGCAACAAGCTTCCATCCTCCCAATGAAAATGCATGACGTGTTGTAGGCACAGTAAGTGTTACAGCAAATTGATACTCCTCAAGCTGCCTCACACCTTATAATGGATGAAGGTTGGGTTATAGGAAAGCAAATAGAAGAGTCATCTTCAAACGTGAATGCTTGCTTCATAAACATTTTAGATCTCCAAACTTTGCAGACAAGTTCCCTGATTGCTTTTTGATCACGAATGAGTACTTCAACTCATGGCTTTAAAGGTCAGTCAATATTCATGAAAATTCTGCTGAAAATATGTTATTTATGTCCAAAAATGTTTAATCTTAATAACATGTTATCCATCTGCATGTCAAAAGTTCTTGGCCGTGTGTTGTACTATGCGTAATGTTTGGAAAAGACAATGAAAGAGAGAATCGTGAAATTTTATGCTAGATACGTTAAAAAAGTTAAAATAAAATTGGTAGAAAAACAAGTAATGATTCTGCTATTAATCTTGACTTTTGAACAATACCCTGTTTGTGTTTGGAAGCTAATAACTTGCTGGATTTTTTCTAAAGTAAAACATTCTTTAGCTCTTGCATGACAAAGGGTTTGAGTTGGTAAATGCCTTAGACTACACACAACATGTGACTGGGCATTGTCTTGCTGACATATGCAAGCCATTAAGACATCAGTGTGTGATTAGTTTAAGGCAATCACATGACTTTGGTTCACTGTAAAAGAAAGTTTGGATTGATTCAACATGTTCTGATGGTTCTGGCCATTTGAAATAAATATTATGAACTATCTCTGCTGTGAGCCTAATCAAGTGCTTTCCAGAGCCAACATTTCTGTTTATTCACTGTTGCAGTATTTCAGCAACTGCATTTGCATTGTAATACAAATGTGACATATTTTTACATCAATCAAGCCTCTTCATGCTGCTTTCTTTGATACTCCATCTGGACAGCAATTCATTTGCCCTCATGAGATATACAGTCATTTTTTATCTCATTTCCTCCTTTCTGTTCCTGCCATGCACTTACTCTGCAGAAGAGAAACTGGCCCACAGAAAACGTTAGATAAGTGAAATATGTGTTAAATTCGATTCAACAGATGTTTCGTGAGTATTTCACAAAATATGAGGATGTTGTGTTTGTCTGCAAAGCTATTTCTGTGTCCAGGAGAATAAAGGAAGGCATATGAAATCTACTTTTTGTTACTATTTGCACAATCTGTTGTGAGACCGCATCTTCTCCCTGTCTTTCTGTTCACCTTTTTCCAGGTTATTTTTCATTTTCCACCAGTCACACATTCCAACCTTTTTTCTCCATTGTTTGTGTTTGCTTATGATCTGATTGTTTGCGGATTTTATCTTTGTTTCGTCCCTACCTGTTTGAGCCAGATTCTGTTATACTGAGTGGTTTTCTGATTCTGCATCTGTGTCTGTTCCTGGTTTGAGAACATCACCACATTCTATCTCTACTCCCCAACATCTCAGAGGATAACTTCTGAAATATGATGTTTCCTGTTACTTTTCACAGTTAACTTCCCAACTGTTCCAGAGGTTAAACTATTGTTATGTGTCTATCATAAAATCATTTAGAACACCTTGATCTCCTCCATTATCTTCGACTATTTTCTTTTTTCAAAGATCAAACTAATAAATGATAAGCTATGTGAGGCCTTCAGTACAAGGATACAATATAATATATAGATGTGTACACCTTTTCAGTCTCTTACTCTTGAAGTGTTTGTGTGGTGCTAATACACATTCTTTAGACCATGCATGCACATTGTTTACAGCAACTTCATTCTCTCCTTGACTCGGAGAAAAATCCACAAAATTTACCATGAATCAAAACTATTCAGATTTAGAAGTATGATTTTTTCCAGATTTTTTGTCTCATAATTACTTTTAACAATATACTCCAAACTGTGAGAACTATAACTTCACTCAGCTGTGTGTCATGCGTCATGGAGGTGGGATTACTCTCCAAGCGCTCTAAGCTGTACGTGCACACAGTTCAATAAATGTATACAAGGTTTAATCAGTCTGATTTGTTGTAGTCTGGATTTCAGTTAAAAAGTTTAAGTTGTAAGAATTTCAGGCAAAGAATAAAAAAAAAAGGTTTAAAAAAATTGATAATGAAAGGTTACAAAAGACAGGTAGAAACCGTGGCAGATAGCAAACAGAAATGCACAAAGATAAAAATAATTCAAAAGCTGAACACCCGAAACAAAACCATCCAAAAGAAAACAGGGTTGAAAAGGATGAATGGATACAATGCTCTCATGTGAAGGTAGTTACTGGTTATTATGTGTGCAACTGATTATTTTATGCATAAATAAATGCAAACCTCTTCATTTACTACAAACTTCACATTGTGTTGTCTATTCTGTTTTCAATTAGAAAAGCACAATTAGTGACTTTTGGCAGGAAAAAACTGGTGTGCACCATTACGTGTAGTGCATTTTTAAATTAAAATTTACAGGCTCACATATAAGCTTTGAAAATCTCCGCTACATATCTATTCATATTCTGAGCGCGCTCTTGGAATGTACGATACATATAAATAAGTGTAAAGCCTCAAAACTTAAAAGAAACACAAAAGAACAGCGAGATGTTTCTCTTCTCTAATGAAGTAATGGCACTCTCTGTCACAAGATCAAAAAATGTAGCACATCTTTAGAGGACACAACAAACTGATGCCTGCAGAGAGAGTCTCAGTGAGAAGGCCAAATTTAAGTCTTTGAAGATGGGCCATATCTTTTGATCTCTTGACAAAGTGTGCCAGTACTTAATAAAGGATGTGTTATCTGTCTGGTAGCAAATGAGCTAGGTATCATAGGTTCAGCCCTTAGCAGAAAAACATGTAAAACATACATCTGTCCACGTGTCCAAAATGTGTGACTGTCACCACCCGTATGCTGTGTATATCAAAACATCTAAAAATATCTGGGCAAACTAACACGAGCATATGTCTTGTCCCTAACCATTTGTTGGTGAGAATTCAAGTGAAAAGAAAGACATAAAAAAGTGTTGTGATAATTACCTATATGACAAGTCTCCAACTCCGGGGCTTTCTGATTTAATTAATCCTCTCACCGACCTCCCACTCCTGCCTCTTTTATGCTGTAGGATCCACCTCACCCATGAAAGACATTGAATAATCATAAGAATCTCATAACAACGCGCGACACATAATGCACTGATGTGCAGAAGGATAAAAACATAAGAGCATTTATGGAAGGAGATCATAGAAACTGTCCTCTCATGAAGTCTTAAATGCCACATTTTTACATTGTTGACCGACATAGCAAATTAATGCTCTTTCATGTACAATTTCCCTCGCTTTTTCTAGCGGTCTTTTTTTCATGCAATTATTTTGTTTTGGCCAAGAATAAATGACATCAATCATGGTAATACGTTTTACATTTAATTCTATATATAACGAGCCTCTAATGGGTCTATAAAAGTTTGAAAAGCACGTGGCAGTGGGTCTGTTGAGTTGTCTGCTCCCGAAAGCTATTTTTCCCAAAATAATCTTACTTTATGATTGTAGTCATGAGTAATCCCCATTAAAGTTCATATCGAGACTTTTTCGAGAAAATCTTTTGAAGTCTGGCATTCCTGAGTTGTCATCAGTTATTCTGGGTGTTCTTTCATGCAGGAACTTTGAGACATCAGGATCTGTATTTATCAACACCGCAGGCTGACTAACGTGAAATGTAAAATGAGCTCGAAAGATTGAGGTGTTTGAGAGTAATTAGCCGCATCAGCATTCTCACTTTGTTTATTCGTCTCTCATATGTTAAGGCCACCTTGCTCAGTGGCGTGTTATGTTCACGCCCCTCACTTCGTCAGTGCTGCATGGCCACCAGAGGAGGTGCAGGTTGACAAATGAGGAAGGAAGACACAGCGTGAGGTCATGGCGAGGTAGCGAGCTACCTCTTGCTGGGTAAATAAATAAGCCGTGGTGCTGTCAGCAGTGGCGAATATTCATCACAGTAATAGCCACCTTGGGGTTGGTTAAATGTTCCAAGGAAACATCAAGGTCAGTCTGTGTGCCCTAATAACATAATAAACTTCAGAAAATGCCTGATTTGTGTCTCTGTTTGCCGAAAAACACTTAAAGAAGTGAAGGCGCAGAGAGAAAAAATGCTGGGAAATGTTTTATCAATTAGATAATTAATATCCTTTATCTGCAACATATCCTTGAACTGTTTACAGCAGAGTTACAGAAATGTCACACTTTTCTAAACTCCTGTGAAATTCGCAACCGAAATTATTCTTCACACACGTAAAACACAGTTGTCCGCATTATATCTTATGGGAGAAGAACAAAGTACTCTTCCATGAGAGAATCTGAAAACCTGCAGTGAACATGTTGCACCAGATTTGCGTATTACTCTTGTTGTACAGCCAACTATCATTCAAAGCATTAAAGAATATGTTAGATCTCTCCCATGTGTCATGTTTCATATGTCTTTGTTGGCCCTCTCTTTGAATGGCCCAGGAGATTCAGAAATGAAGGAGAAAGACAGTCCTCATGCTGGCTATTTTGAGGCAATATGGATAGTTAAAGACAATACTAAAGGAATGTTACTCGCCTGGAACAGGGGAAACATTTAGCATATTTATTCATTTTATGCTTGATGTGGCTGCATCTCTCCATAGATATTGGGATAGTATGAAAGGTTCCACATAAGAAAGTGAGTATTCCTGTTCTTAAGTTGTTGTTTTTTAGCTACGTATAATATTTCGCTGTTAAGAAAAAAAAAATCTGTTTCCTTGACCTTCATCACCTTTTCAGGTTCTGCACACAGTATGAAGTAAATCTTTGTGGAAAAAAATGTATGTTCAGTTGAGAAAAAAAAAATTCCGCCTTTGTGTTCTGGCATTTTTTAATAATATTAAAATGCAATTCAATTACATTTCTCCTATACCTTCTTCTATTATCACAAAAAATCTCATCATAAGTCACAAGTGTTATCTGTTGGAAAAACTACTTTAGTAAGGCATTATGATTTAATAAGTTGAATGTTAAAAGCGTAAATGCAACGGGGGCCTTAAATCACACCAGCAAGGGCAGTTATTAATATATCAGGTAATTAGCAGGGTTCCTTGGTCTTATGAACGGAAGTAACTGCATTGGGCCTTTTTCCCACCTTGCTTCTCTTTTAAATTTTAGAGAAAAGGCTATGCCATTCTGACCTTTTAACCCCGTGCATTATTAAAGTGAGAAATATACTCACCATTTCTCTCACAATATAGCCACGAGGCCAGGTTTTTAGCATGTGTTGAAACCTCTACTAGGCTCTGGAGAGTCGGGCTGGGGATTTATTACCCTTCATACACCCTTCTGGCTTCTTGAAAAATACCCCCCTTTGGATTAAATGTTAAAGACTGAGGCACCCAAATTTCGTAAGGAAACTAAATTAACCTTCGTAGCCTGAAGCGCCGATCCTCTGCTTTACATTAAAAGCCAAAAGGTTCAAAATGCACAATGTTAATGTTAATTTTGACGATGCAGACAAATTGCAGTAACTATAACAATAACATAAACGCTAAATAAATTGATGATTATAGAAAATGCAAGACAGACATGCATTTTTTTGCATTTCATGGAGTTTTCCAATACCTGTAGTTGAATAAGTTTGCAAAATGGAAGGAAAAGTTTGCCAATCTTGAAAATAATGCTCTTAATGTATAAGATCAACATGGGAGCAGCGCGCAGCTGCAAAGCTGAGGGTGAGAAGCCTGGTGTGATGTTTGCTGCTGCAGCACAATGTGATTCCAGCCGTGCTGTGAACTCACGGCCGCCAAGGTTTCGGCCTTCAGTTTTACTGTGGGTCAGGGAAGGTTTATCAAGCAGGCAGAATTGTTATTCTTGTCATTTACCCCACATATTTCACTGATAGGCCGAACGCATGTGCAGTCACTACTACAAAACTTTGCAACTACTTTAAAGTCTGTTTCATTTATTGCATGTTTTTATCCTTCTTTGATGTTGCCTTCATAAGCTTCTGATGGGTTAAATAAATGAATAAAACATGTTACAGCATTTTTTCTCCTGTGTTTTACAAAGATTTTTCTCTCTTTGGTTGCTCAAAACAGGCAGTTTGAGGAGCAGCAATATTTACCGTTTCACTGATGGTTTGAAGTTATTGGTACACAAGCCTTGGGACAAACATAAAGCAATCCCATTTTTCATTCAGACAAGAGTTCCATGCATGGCCTTTGTTCTGGCGTTATGAAATTCCCTCAGTGCTCTATTGCTTTGAATGTCTTAGTTTACAGAGAGGAGGCTGACAACCTGATCCCAATAATTGACTTTGATAACAGGCCAGAAGATGGGAGTGTTCCAACTATTGATGTCAATTATTAATGCACCAGAGATAAGTCTGACAGGAACCCCCCTGATTGTATAAATATGAAGCAGGGTCAAGTTCTTCCTTGATGTTTTGAATTGAACTCATAAAAGTGTTGCTAATAATAGAGTTTCTCATTCTTCAGCCTACACACTGAGATGTTCCCAAGTTCCCACGACTGAACAGCAAAACACTTCGATAAGATTATGTTATTTAAATTCACATCAGATGTTTTGCCAAGGAAGTAATGGGCTCGTATTGTAGATGAAGACAAGATTATGAAATACCCTTCATAGATCAGATGTTAACACCGATACATTATTTTAGGCTCATGGGTAACAAACCAGCAAAGTGATTACTTAACTTCAAATTGTTTTACAGATGTAGCTCTACAGTTTCCCCTTTTCTGCCCATGTAATGTATCTCTCATGTGAAAGACTTTCTACTGTAAATATTCACAACACCAAACCAAACACAAAAAGGCAGGTAATTTTAACACAAAACATTTCCCAAAGCATCTTAGAGGGTTTTAGTTTACTGATTAATTTTAGGCAATGAGGGGTTCAGTGTCTTTACAGCCCATGGTCAAACCACTAACCTTTCCTCAGTCAGTTGACCACTCGTTCCCCTGAGCTGCAGCCGGCATATCATGATGTTACAAGTACCCAACAGTTCCATTAACAATTCACACAAGTTCAGTTCTCAAGCTGCGAAAGCACAATACAGCAGCAAACTACTCAGTTTGTGGAAGACGTAACAAAATAAAGAACCACTAAAGAACTGAGAAACACTGCCATGAGCGCAGGCTTTATTACGTCTTGTCAATTTGTGTAATTTTCAACATCAAACTCAATTTGGAGAAAGATTGTTATAGAGCTAGTTATGACATGTTATTTGGCTTGTCTCTAAGAAACAAGAGGCCATGGCTGATGTGTGGGATTGGTGCTCATGATGGCAGTCTTAGAAACTGATCATTTCTGTCTGCTGAAAGCAGGTGAAATGATTTCACAGAGCAGAATGTACCTGAAGAGGGCTTTTTTTCTAAACCCTATTATGTAAAGCTGTTTCTTCTCTGTTCAATGTGTGCGGGGAAGCGTGGCCATTGAATGTGAATTACCATACATGATATCTGATTAGATAGCTCCATTTCAAGTGTGCTCCAGGCAATGATGTATAATACCACACCATACAGCACCGCAGATGGGGGGGGGGGTGACAGGAAGTGTGCAGTTCTCTTACTCACCTGTTGAATTTCACCACATTTGTCCCGAAATAATATGCTATAATGCGGGCACACACAGCTGCACACTTCTTGCAGCTTTTAGGAAAGTAGCGGGTTATTACCTTGAAGCCAACAATGCAGATTTAGCTCAATAATAATCAAATTCATTTTGAGAAACCGCATTTAACATGGAAGGTTAAATGTAAAATACACCTGTGTGTGAAACCTTGACATTTGCATTTCTATTCAGTTTAATTGTTTTCCCAGTTCTATTTCAGATCCAACATTATCACTGGCTGGATTACATTCTTAGCCACCTGTTTTCTCAGTGGATAAAACACTATATTAAAAACGGCACAGGAGACAGTATGACGTATTTGAAAGATGCACGGTGCACTCAACTCTTATTGGGTTTAAGCAACAAAAGCACTTTAGTCGCATTTCCAGAGAGTAATATTTTGTGCATTCTTTTTGGTGGAAGTGCAGTTTAACATTCACAGTGATTTAATTAGTCACATAAAAATACAGTCTCTGATTTTTTATTCTATTTTATTGCCCTTTCACCATGTTGGACCTAACAAATCAAACCTATTGCGAACCTTTTTTCATTTTATTCTTTTACTTTACTTAGTTTTGGGCCTTACATATTCAGTTGGTATCTTATTTTCATGTTGTCCTGCGTGCATTTGGAAATGCAACCTGTTACATAAATTGGGCAATGAAATACATAGGGGATGTAATGGAACTGGTCTCTCACATACAAACATTACTCGATTTTCAATTAATGCAAACATTCTCTACATACAGTCGTTACATTTGACATACTGACATTATATCCTTGATACACATGCTGCAGCAATGCTCAGTGTTCACACAAAGGGAAATTTTCATGATAACAATTCTTCGATGCAGATAAAGACTCTCACAAGCCTGTATTTAATCAGTTTGTCCACATATTCATTTGTGTTTATTTGAACTTTATATAGCCTACATACATTTGAGTGTTCACCATTATGGAAAGGTGGTGCATGTTGCACATTTACATCTTTACAAGAAAAATAAAAGTAATAGTAAAAAGTAAAGGGCTGTGTTCCCATGAACATTGCTTGGTGGCTGGCAGACTTTTTCTTTAATCTTAGCCAATCTAAAAAAAAACTGTGTTCTTTCCCTAGATCTGCATGCTTATATTGTTTACACCTCTATTAAGATGAAGATAGTCAACATGTGGATGATGATGAACAAAAACCCTTCTAAAGATTAAGTTGAATTAATTGGAGCCATATTTGCGTGAATTTGCATGTCTGAGTTGAATGAGAGTTGAAAGCCCTACACCACCAAAAACAAATGTGAAAATAATACTATCAAAAACTGTCTGTAGGTACAGTAATTACTATACAAATTGAGTGACGATCTCAGAAATCATACACGACCAACCAAACATAAGAAATGCACAAAAACAAATGAACAAACAAATGAATGACCACAGTTCTCATTGAGTGTTCAATTGAGCAGCAATATTAGCTCAATTTATACTCGGGGCACGCTGGCTTCAGTCAACAATCAGCCAGTCATACGCTGTGAGACACCGTTGTTGACTAAAGGCGGGCTGCCCTAATTCAAAACAGCGGGCAGAAGAAACAATTATTTTCGCTTTGTCTTTTATTCTGTTTTGAACAAGAAAAATAGTAAAATAGATCTGATTCAACCAATTGCCCAACGCTACAGAGAACAAAACAAATCTATAGGCATGGCAGGATTCATCCACCCCTCCTCATCCACAACCAGTTTGTTTTAATCCGTCACAAGTCAGACAGGTCGAGTCTATCCAAAGTGACAAAGGTCAGGTATGGCACACTGGACTCTCACGGGGCCAACGTACATAGTGAGACAGCTATACATGCTCATGCTGGGGTTGTGTATATTACCTAATGAGTAGCCATTGTCTTACCTGAAAAGGTCACCCATCAGCATGTTCTCAGTTTAGACAAGTTCAGGGGAGGGCTGATGCCTAGGCCAAACACAAAGGTATTCAGAACAAGCAGAGCAGAAGAATACAGTTTATTTCAAACAACTAAACCCTAAGAAATGTACCAACTGTTGCAGTAAATGCTAAATTGTAGATTCATTGAAATCATTGACAATTTATTTCCAACAACTGATCATCCGTGACTTCAAAGCTGCATTAAATGAATAAAATAAGTGAGTAGGAGGCGAACATATCATGAGGTTGTGCCTTTTTCTGATATGAAAACAGTTTTGGTATGACACATGGAAAAATAATTATTTGGTGGAGAAACATAAGGGGTGGAGATTTACATGGATGCATTGCCCACATTCAAGCATTTGGTTGAGCTGCCATGAAATGTTTGAGATGTTCTATGTTTCGAGTGATGGTTATTAGCTGTTTCAATTAGAATATTCTGACAAGCTGTCAACTTGGCGAGACCATAACCCCTCGAAACTAACAAGGCATTGACAGCTATCTACAGGACAATAAACACCCTAAACCATCGGAAATCTCTGATAATCTGACCAAGACTTTAAAAGCTTGTCACACAGTTGTACAAAATCCAGCCTCTCAAAAATGGACAAGTGCAAACAGAAAGTGCTGATGGGGATCAAATCATTCTTACAAATGTATGCATTACTCAAATGGACATTGAGACTCTCAACATGCCTCTAAACCTAATATTTTTCCATATTGTTGTTCAATATTCATCCATCCCAACTCATTCACACAATTTTTTCCAATCTGTCATCGGATGTATCAAAAATTGTGATATCATTAAAACAGTTTCACACAGTTGGTTAAGGTGTTGTGTCAGCACACATTGATATGAATAACTATATATCCTCTTTATGTAATGTTTATGTTTCGGCACTGTGGGAGGAAACCAACATGTTTTGAGAAAACCCACGATGCACATGCAGGTCATACAATTTCCGCTTGGAAAGATTTAAAGCATTATTCTTCCCGCTGGGGGTGATGCTGAAAACCACTGTATTTCTGTCCCACTTCTGAATAAAAAAAACACACAAATGAAACTGACAGATTTTTCTTTTTCATGATATACCAAGAGAAATTTGGGTGTCATGACCAATGGTTAGCTATGCAGCTCTGACAATGTATCTCTCTTGGGTCAAGATTCTTTGTACCTCGTATGACATAAATAACTGAAAGAATTTCTCATTCAGTATTCCATCCAAGTCCTGCAGGCCATGGTTACTGCTCATATCTTCCTCTGTGGTGCGGGGCTCACTGTTTTCCTAGAATTGGCGTTGATACCCCTAAAGATGGTTCAGAACACAGCAGCATGTCTGGTGTTTGATCAAGCAAAAAGGTGCATGTGTCATTTTACCATTCACTGAACTTCTTTGGCTACTCATGGATGCCCAAATCAAATTCAAGTCAACAGTCATCCCTATAGACTGGCTCAGGGTCCCGCAAACTGAAGCTCTAAACCCAGTCATACAGGATTATTCTTCATCTTGACCCCTGAAATCCTCTCAAGATTCTCTCAATTCTCTCCACTCTGGCTCTGCCTTACCCGTGCACATGACAGGTTCAGTCCAGATTGGTGTAATTTGGGGTTCCTTTATGGATGAACTAGCAACAAAATCTTGTCAAACAAGAAGACATTTGTCAAGAATTTCTTGAGTACTCGTCTAATCCATCCATCCATCCATCCATCCATTATCGTTACCGCTTATTCCCTAACGGGGTCATAGGCGAAAGGCGGGTACACCCTGGACGGTTGCTCGTCCAATCCAAGATTAAATTCCCAGTTGATAACTCCAACACACGAAATCGCCAAACCTTATTTTCTCTTTTTTTCTTACATGTTATACATGCACTTTCTTTACCTTTTCTACCTTCTTACTGTAGCTCAGCTTGAGAGTTGTTCCTGGCGAGAGGTTTGCCCAATAGTTGCAAATGACTGAGAATCTTTTAAACCATATTCGTATATTACTGGAGATACTATAACAAACAGATGCCACGTTTGTGGCCAAGTAAGTGATAACAGTCTATTTTGTATGATTAAAAAGCAGTATAAAAACACATAAAAAAAATTTTAAGGGAGAATCTAAACACCAGACAGTAAGTGATTATTACACATAGGCTGATGTTTGACGTGAAAGTTGACATTTTATGAACTGCCAGGATTTTTTCCATCCAAATGAAATGATATTTAACAAGAGGAGGTTTTTTTTCATTGCCCTGCTGCTTGTTTTCTTATTCAGTCATCAAACCCTTTACAAATAAAAACATTAGAACATTTTGCACATGAGATAAATCAGAAACTGACTGCAGGTGTAAGAATAATATTAGGAGATACATAATATTGTCATTATCAGAATTCCTAAGGACTAGCGTCTCATGTGTAAGAGTTTCAAAGTTTCAGAATCATTTATCTCCACTGACAACAGTCCCATCCATTTTGTTTCTAAGACAAAGGCTATGATGTGACAAAAATATATAATAATAATAGCGTTTCTCTGTTGCGTGGTGTGGGAGGGGGTGTAATTTAGGAAGATGAGTTGATTCACTTTTGAAAGATGACTCCAGTCCCCTCAAGAGGAAGCTAGCCAGGGCGCATAAGTGATATCTGCTCCATGGTTAATTCAGTGCGAATTTCCAAACACAAGGTCACTCATTGTCAGTATCTGACAGAAGCCCATTCAGAAGAATGAGATGGGCTCAGAGAGCTTTCTCATTCTGAGGCTGCAACTCTCAGCTCATAATTATCTAGATGGTGCAGGCCTGTGTGACATTGTCAAAGAATACAAAGCTGTAATCTGTGCCTGGTTCTTCTGTAATGAATTAACGCCATTGGTGGTGAAACTGCAATGTATCAGAGGGACAGATAAATTTTATTCTAGAGAGTTATCAGCAGCCCTATCATGGGAATAGCTCAGGAAACATTGACTGTTCGGAGTGGTGTGACCTTATCACCCATGAGTTCTATGCATGTAGTGATCCAGTCAACCTTTCTTTCAAGCCTGAGGAAGCAGCATCAAATTCTGATGTGTCTAAAGGGGTTCTCAGAATTATAATGAGTTCATTGCTGATAATAAAAATTCAAAATAACACTGTTCGTAAACAAAGTTTTCATCTACAATGAAAACAAAGTCCCAGCTTTCTTTCGTTCGATGGATAAACAGCAGTCAACTATTTTAATGCCTACTGTAAGCTTACAAAAGGACAAGTATGCTTTGGTAGGGCATGTGTTTCTTCCAGCTATGTAGGGTCAGCAAGAACCAATAAAAATGATAACCTGATTTATTCGTGAACACGTGTTTGCCGCAATTTTGAAATTATTCTATGAGGCGTTTTTCTCTTCCAACATGGCAGTGTCCTTGTTTGAGTACAATCGGTTCCACTTACACAGAATGTAGATTACGAAAGAGGTGAAGTTCACGGATGAGTGTGAATTCAAATAATTCACAGAAAATGTTTTTTAGATGATCCCAAACTCTTCAGCCTGTGTGCTGACTGGTAATCTCTGGAAATGTCATGTTTCTTCTGTGCAATCCTCACTACATTACAATGTAAAATTCATAATATGAGCTCCACCTTATCTGATATATATATTATCATTCCATATGACCCCATGATATATCTCACATTTGTATATATATTGAATGGAGCTCTCAATTTTGCATTGGACAGGAAGTATCAAGACTAATGTTAAAACCCACAATTTTTTCAAATAACTTGTGATTAATGCACAATTATCTGGCTGCTTGCTTTGGTTTAATGTCTTGTTATTAGAACAATTAAACCTTTTGACTTTGGATTGCTTTTGATATTTCACTGCCTTTGTTAATCATGCTTCTTTGCATTATCATGTAACTTGTTTTGTTGTGCTTTAGTTTGATGTTGTGTCTTTGATTTGGGGAACCTTTTGTGCTGCAGTTTTTGTTGCTATAGACATAAAAACTTTGATATAAAAAATGACATTAGCATGCGTGTTAACAGAAGAAACAATTTGGTGACTAACAAATATGAAGAGATAGTCTGTCAGTATAAAATAGACACTTTGTTTAATTTGCGGAAAAAAAACAATAATTTTTCTTTAAATTCGCTGGTAAATAAATCATGATAATAATCAGCCTTTTGAAACATATTCCATTTGACTTTCTTTATGGCTTCAGATAGGAGGGATATGCTCACACAAAGGTGATTTAAGTTTAATAAACAAACACATATGAAATTACCTGGGAATTTATGTCATCTTCATCTTTTATCAGGGTGTCAGAGTAAAAAAAACAATGATAGAAACTCCTGAAAATATGGCAAAGGGGCATTATGTTATTCAAACTGTATCTGGAGTAATGTAATCCTTTTGCTGGTGAATTGTGTGCTGTCATCATGCCATAGCCCGAAGATCTCCTCAAGGCATAGAGATAAAAAAAGCTTCTGATATTGAGGAGAAACTTGATACAATCTTAATGATCAATGAATCATATTAAGGGCATTATTCCTCCATGTAAATCACCTACAATCTACATAGGTCCGAAATATCTGCCACTTGATTCAAAGCAACATCAAACAACACAGGCAGAAAGAAAGTAAAAAGACGTCTACCTGTAGCCCAAAAGGTTTTATGTTTCATGGTGACCTGTTCCAGTCATTGGCTTGTCTATGGAGATAAAGCACACAACCAGTCCTCAACAAATCATGCACACTTAAGTTAGTTATGTAGTTGATTCCATAATGTAGGTGTCAAAGCAGAATATAGTTCAAGGTTATAGTTATAGCTAGATAACTTTGTGACACAAACCAAAAATATTAAAAGATGAAAAAACTCTTTACAACACACCTTTAAAGACGGAAAGTAAAGTGGGAATTGGATGAATTACAGCTTTTAGAAGATGTTTCTAGCTGCTTAGATTCATAAGTTTAAATTTTTAAGAGACCTCAAAGATGTAAGTAAATCGAACTGACAAATCACTATTAAGTATTAAGACCATCCATTGTTTTGTTTTTTTAATATTGCATGTGTGATTTAGGATGACAGTAAAAGTGTCCCCCAGAAATTCAGTAGCCTAGGCATTTACTGAATAAAACACAAAAACTCTTAATTCTTCCCAGGGATTGGTGTTTAGTTTTAGCTCATTAAAATAACATATTGACTCCAGCTTTTTCCTCATTACTTTCCGTCGTTAAACCAGGTCATTCCATTAAAGCTGAAGCAGATCTCTGGTTTGACAGCACGCACGTGCATCAAATCCACTGTATAGTGACCTCAACGGTCTCACTAATGGTGTCAAATTTTGTTTGTTGAGATTGTGACAGCTGACTCTCGTCACACTATGCCTTGTTTTTTTGTTTTTCAGAATCTTGTGTGAGCTGCATGGTAAGTTATGGCATTTGTGTTTAAATGAGCATCTTTAGAAATGACAACTCTTGTTCACACCAATATTGTGTGGCAAAAAACAGTGATAAAAGATATAAAAACAATTCAATACCACCCATGGTTCATTTAATTACCTATATTAGCCAAAGGGATATTAGAAACCAACAGAAGCAAGTGAAATAACTCAAATTATTATGGAAGAACTAAAGAAAAATACACCAGTTTAGGATTTCAAAAGAAGAACCGTTGCTGGAGAAAGCCATGTGAAGTTGCAGGAAGAAATTGCAGTGGCAATAAAATGGAGGTAACCGTATTGCATTCGTTCCCGAATGAAGATTCTGCATGTATTTTTCATAATATAAGGCCATTTTGTTGTTTTTTAATGCTTTTGGCATAACTTTTTGTTCTAAATGAAGCACATACATTAAGCTAAACTGTTTCGCTTTTTCTTACCTTAAAATTGCTCTTTCAACAGCTCCATTGCCTCCTGGTTGGGCAAAAGAGATGCCAGAGGCATTTTAAGCCTCATGAAATGGACTGAACCATAAACTGAAGTCTTCGGGGAAAACAATCTTTTTTTGTTTTCTTTTCTTTTTAATGGAGGTAAAGAACACAGATACTAATGGTACGATTGGCCACCTCTTTCCTTTAATTTTGTGCAGATTTGTTGATTTAGTTTAAAGTTAGCAATCTTTCATGGTAGAGTTTTTTTGTTGTTTTTTTTTACTTCCTAAAGCTCAAGTCATTCAAATAATTACCTAATTTATTTTCAGTTTTCAAATGTTTTTTCTCTGTAAAATAAAGAATTTTTTCCATTTAAATTCCAAAGAAAAGATTTGCCTGTTGGCCATTTCTCTGTTTGTTCCCTAATAAGAAAAACAGCACTGCTTTTTCACCCTTGTAAATATTTGATGAAGTGGGGTTTTTTCTAGGTGGATTGTTCAGAAAGTTGCAGCAATTGCCCCCTCGGTTCCAGCAAACACATTTATTTCAAACAAAGCAACTCCTTGACTCAAGAAGCCAAATGTATTTTCTTTAACGCACTGATCCCCACAATCTTTACAGTTAAGGGTCAGGGTTAGGGTTAGTTAAGGCATAAATTATCAGCAATTAAATAATAAATATTTACAGATGCTACAGCATTATAGCAGTCACTTTACTTTAAAATAAATCACTTTTCACAATCTCAGGTTTTACATTGCAGTACCTAAAACAAGAGCATTTTACCTGTTTGTATGAAACCATCTACATTAATCTAACACATGGAAGGTAAAATGTCTAATTCATATGGGAAGCTATTCAAGAGACAACTTTGGTAATTATGTTGTGCAAATGACAAGGTCATTAACAAAGTTTATATGATAATGGCGTGCCCCAACAGGAGATGGGTAGCAAGACCTGTCAAGTGGTGAATGCTGACCTCAGCGAGCCATGCAACAGGAGCTGACAAGGCCCCCAGTGTTGCACTTGTAGGGAAAATGTTAAACAGCAGTATTTACATAGACACCACCTCGTCATGAGTTTAAACTGTCATCTCAAGTTTGGTCAACCTAATGATGCTCATAAAAGCTGAAATTTTATCAGTTTTTCCTTTTTTTTAAGATTGTAAGAAGCTTTATATTTCCCTCAGTCATTTATCCAAATTTAATCCAACTTATTCTTACTATATGGAAGCATGAAATGTCCAAGTCCGTGTACCGCTAAAAAGTTCCTGTTTTATGTTGTTCTTGGTCTGAAAGACAAGTGTCCAGGGCAAACAGAGGCTCGTAAAAAACAGAATTCAGTAGAGAGAAAGAAGCTGCGATAGCTGTGCAGCTCGGGGTGAGTCAGTGCTCCTGGATATTGATGATTACGCCCTTAATTCACAGGTCTTGTTCCCTCATCCTTTTCCTTCTCCTTGGCACTGATGGCCTTACTTTGACAAATCTAAAGCAACAGAAGGGTGACAGAAGAACAGATACTGCAGTTAAGTGGATGTAAGTCAAACTGCCAATGAAGGGTGTTTCCTAATTGCAGCACTTGTGAGACAAATCAACATAAATGGCCCTGGAAATGTGGCCTTGAAAGCAAAAGTGGCATCATTGAATCACACCTCTAAACACAGGATTAACAAATGAGCGTTTGGGGCTGTGTGAGATCTCATTTGATGCAAAAATAGAGAAAAGAAGGTGGGATGCTGCTCACATTCTGTACTTTAATTCACCTTGCTAATCCTATCCCTGCAGGCAGGCTTTTTCTATTTTTCATTATGGTGTGGGGTTTTTTTTTTTCAAGCTCTCGATTCTTATGCCTTTCCATGTAATATGCATCTAAGCAGAAGCACAACTGTGTGTGTCGCCAGTCAAGACTCTGTTGGTGGAGCTTCTATACCTGCATTTGTTTTCAGTTAATGTAACAAAAAGAGACGGTAATGAAAACTAATGGCTTCCCTCATTTGGTTTAATATTATATTCATTTTGATTACCCTACAGCTTTGCAAAAGTTTTACAATCTCTCTGAATTAGCCATCGCCTGTAATATTCAAAGACCATACCTTTGTTCCTTGAATCGGATTAAGCATGTATTATAGCCTTCTCAATTTGTGTCAAAGTAGGAAGAAAAACATAATAAGTCAACAAAGAAAGTTTAATTTTCTTTTACTTATTCGTGGAAACATATCATGTGTTTGAATAGTTACAGTCAGACTTGTATAGGTACTTCTTCCTCCCACACAAAATATCAAGTTTTTGACATTGATATGTTTAGGTTCCTGCTATTTGTTACTGCATTTTAATTGTATGTGCCTCAAATAGGCAGTAATACAATCTACAATGAGAAGATGTAGGAAAAAACGGCCAAGACAGGAATTTGTGCCATTTGATGGTCGTTAAGCTTACCAAGAAGCCAGCAGACTGAGGATTGTTCATCCATTGATTCTGCCATTAACAGGCGTAGATCATTTGGCTGTGATCTTGTGTTTTGGCCAGATTATCCATTCATCCATTTTCAATACCGCTTATTCCAAGTAGGATTGCGGGAGGGTGTTGAATCCGGCAGTGCTTTTTCAACATTGTGACAATACTTGGAGAGTGAACATGCATGACATCTTGTATAGTCTTGTTTCCATCATCCAAAAACTTGTATGTTGGGTTGGGCAAATCAAAGTGAAATCACTACCATTGCCTCACCATAAAGCGCAAAATACTTCTGACAGTAATTAGCTTTCAGTTTTTAGTTTTCTACAGCATTATATCAATTGTTTGCAAGTGTATTCTTACATATAGACAATTACACCTTTGATGTATCAACTACCCAGCATTGCTAAAAGATCTTGGGACCAAGACAGAAAAAACACCAAAACATAATTTAAAGTTGAATTAATTTAAGTTGACTTATAATGAAATTTTTTTGGGGTTCCTTGTGAAATAAAAAAAACTCGACCTTTATGTCTTTGAAAATCAGTGTGGTGATAAAATAACATCAAGGTGGTGCAGCAGTATGAGAACATAAATCTTGTTAAAATCTATCGAGGATCTTTACCTGTCAAATAGATGTTCTTTTGGGGAAGCAAAATGGTTTAAGCTACAGGAAGAAGAATGAGTCTGTTGTTTTTAAGGGACCTAACTGGTCAGTAAATGGTGCTTTCATATGTGTTGATGTCTATCTGAAGCCTAACCCACTCTGGGACCGGGTTAGATGTGCAGCGTAATTCACCATGGGATTATAACTCAGCTGGATGTGAACAACCTCTGTGACACTGCAACCCACTGGTCAAACCTGAATCTTCTTTTCCTTTTTTTTTGTGCATCTTGGTGGAGACCTCCAGAGGGCTGATGAAGGAATTAACAGCAGGTTGGCAGTGCAAGGTTACACACAACTTAAAATGCTCAGCACAGCCGATGTACTGAGACTCTCTAAATGGAAGGACATTTTAAGTGGTGCTTTTGTTGCTGTTAATGCATGGCAAGGCTAATGTATTACAGCAAGATTTAACTAAAAGGTCATTCAAGGTGCTTCTCATCGAAATTCTGAATTTTTAAGTCACCACTCCCTCACTGCAGCCTAAGACTGCTTTCTGTTCACTTTCAATGTCGCACAACATCACAACATTTCCTGCCATGAGGTACCATAAGCCCAGCCAGAGATGTTTTTGTTTAATCATTAAGATGCTATTTTGGCCCTTCCCAAATGGATCTTTATGTGGTTGGGGGGGGGGTTACAAAAGGTTTTTTAAGGCACTATTTGCCCTTAATATCCAGCAGAGAAACCGAGTTAAGGGAGTGAGCAACAAGCTTTTTTCACCAACGGTCATCACTCCCAGGTGTGAAAGTACAGAGGTGGCACGGGAGGTCAGAGCTTATCTGTAACTGAAACACCTTTGGGAAAACATGACCAAAACGAAGCATGGGTGAATGGAGCCATCAGGCTTCTCCAAAACTCGTCACTATATCAAACGGCCCTCTTGCAATCCGATTCTGCAACTTTGCTCGATGCATGTAAGAATGTTAGAGCTTAAAAGTATCCAGCGCACAAAAATGTGTAATTGTAACTTAACAAGTCTGTCACAGTAGTTCCATTTCAAAGCACTAATAGGCCCAATTAGACCTCTGAATCATTGAAATAAGCTTCTGCATCGGTAAACACTGCTTTAAACGCCCTATGCGAAAGACTGTTCCTTCAACATCCACAACAAAGCAACAAAAAAAAAACGAAATTTCAAAAATTGGCTGGGGCATAATCCTACTGGGCCAAATTGACTTAGATCATTTATTTTAGGAAATTTCTACCAGTCATGTTAATTCTTCTTTTCAGCGTTGCCTTGTCTGTTTCAAAATGCTTCCTAATAAAACAGTTTGGGCGTTGTCCATTTCAGACAACCAAAATCTAAGTTTTCTGAGGAGACTTTTCTTTTTGGTAATAGTTGGGGTTATTCATTACACTCAAAGTTGAAGTTTCAAACCATTTTCTTCTCTGCCACTTCCTTGGCGATGTTTTGGCTTTGTCGAGGCAGTTAAGCCACTTGGTTAGATACGCAATGTCATGCTACTGCGGCTTTCATTCCCGACATCATTATTCACAGGGCCATGTGAGGCCCCCTGTCAGAAAAACGGAGGCATATGTCAAGTGAAGTGTTTGAACAAACAGCCATTTCTATTGTTTTATTCATTAGGCCAGTGTTGTGCCGTGCATCAGTAAACAAAGCAAGAAAAAGACTGTTAAAGCTTCAGCATCTAAAATGACAAGAATTTTGTTGGTCATTGTTGCATCGCGTTTCAGCACAGCTCATTATTTCACGCCGCATCATGTGATCATCCAGGTTTACGGTTAATAAAGGCAGCAAAAAAAAGAGTAAACAAACACATAGTACTTATCCCAAATTCTTATTTTTCTTCCTTGTCAGGTAAGATGCAGAGACGTTTTGTTTATCAATTTTATAATAAGAGAAAAATCCTGGATGCAATATCTATAAATGTACAATACAAAGGTATAGCTTGTTTATGTAAAGCACAGTTTATTACTAAAAAGCCTCATAATGATTGCAGAGTGCTCTATTAGGTGAGTTTTTCCTATGGGGACAGTCTCTCACTGTACTACCGGTGATCAAAACCTCATCATTTGCGCCGAAAACAAAGGAAACCTCTTTTGCCTGCTTTGTTTCCATGTATGCTGCAAACACTTACGGTAACTGAAATTCAGCTCATGCGCTGTTAGTGCAAAACAGGGACACGAAAAGGTAGTCCTGAAGGCAGGAATATATTTATAAGAAAAGAAGAGAAGTCCATTATTATATTATTTTCTAAACAGCCACTGCTTTTGATTTTGTGAAAATGTTTTTTCTCTAAGACAGTCAAAAGAGTGGCTGAGGGGGAGCAGCAATCTGCAGGAGACAGTCTGTCCCCTAGTGGACATGGAGGATCATTTTTTTCTCCTTAAGCCTGCAAACTTTGCACATAATTTATGACTACACTCATACATTTACATCGAAGTGTTGTCCGTCTCGGAAATCCGACATTTCACTTTGCAGGAGAATTTGTCATCCATTCAGAATTTGACATGTATTTATGGCACACCCTGAACTTTATAAATCAAAACTGAATAATGAAAGAATAAAAAAGCCAAGGACTGTTCCCCAGTGAATTAAGAGGCTGCAGAATGTTGACATTGTATGTAATAGAAAAGAGGGGTTACGGTTGTGGGAGAAAGTTAAATCAGGGTTGTTTGCAAAAAGAAGGAAATATTACCATGTACTGTGGATTAAAGCAAATTTCAGCTCAAAAGCAATACATAGTGACAAACTAATAAGTTATGCAACTGAAGTAGGCACACACAAGTGGTCTATTTCAACAGCTACCCGACTAAACACGTCATATCTCTTTCACAGTAGCATCATCATTCATTTTCTCTCTGATATCTGCTGGTGAGCATTCAGAAAAATGTGTGACCTCGGAAATGCCACTCACACGCCAGACCCTATTTTCTGTAGTGAATTAAAAAACATCTGATGTTGAGCTCATTTCAGCCTGATTACCAAGCCAGAAAAAGCAACCGACCTCCTTCGTCACAAGCATGCACGCGGGATTAAAAAACTATTAATGCAACTACAGCGCTCCTCAAACGCAAAAGAAGAGTATGGAGAAGATCAATGCAGTTCTTCAACTTGTAATAAGCGAGCTTCCAGAAATAACAGCTGTCTTCAGCCTCTGCTGTGACTGTCACAGACAATCTAGCCAGTGTCCACCGGACTACTTATCAAAGCATCTACTTTACACTGAGATAATTTTTGTGCTATCTTTATCTGTTTTTGCATTGCCTGCCTACATTTCTCTAAAACGCCACGACAGTAGATGTAATGTCGTTGACAATTGTTTCTGAAACAATTGCAGTGGGCTGTGGAATCACAACTGACACACATACATGTTTAGAAATTATGTCAGAATAGCTAAGTTAGTCATGATGGCATGCCGCAACGTTGCATTGGGTTTGTGCTCATTTTGAGATGCTTTGTGTTTCCTCATCAAACAGGAAATAGTTGGGACTCATAGATTCCCGTATGATGTGTTAGCATGTTGAAGTACATGGATGTAGATCTGCTGGGACGCGTTCCCTTATGAAGCACTTCAAACTCTATTAAATTATAATAGTAACTGGATATTAAATCATCAAAAATGATTAGAGTTATGAAGGAATCCATTCACAGGCTTAATGTTTCTCAGTGGTACTTTAATTTCCAAATTTTCTGCACAAGACCTGTCAATATTCTTGTTATTAATGGTGCTAAAGAAAGTAGAAAGGGTGAGCTTTCAAAAACAATGAAGTGGTTCAAATCATACATTAATTTACTAAAGGTCTTTCGGAAACCTCTGCTAAATGGCTTTTTTTTTTCAAACACAAGCGTCATTTCAATTTACCGACCATTTTCATCCAACTGATACGGCTCATCCATATTCATTATTTGATTATTCTCTGTGTCAAACATAATGAGCCTCAACTAATTTTGTTTAAACTCTCCCACAGGTCTCATAACAAAATCAACATATATATGGGTCAAGGTCCATAATAAATGGGCAGGACCTTTAAATCCAAAGCATAAGCCACTGTTGAGACTTTTCTGTACTCCTTGCACCAACATAGACTCCAGCAGGCCACCGCTCAGCAGAATGTTATTCATAAGGACAGTCATCCATGAGAAAAAGAATATGGTGATTCATGAAGGCAAAACGTGTCCCTTTTCCTGGTTAGTAGCTGTAAAATTGTTCTTTGAATGTATTCTTTTACATTTCTCTGAATCTCTCAAGCTTCTGAAATCATTTTTTAAAGTGGTGTTTTTACTTCCTGGAGTCTCTGAATGAGGTGGATTTTTTTTTTACCTGGTCCATTAAAATGCTGAAAAACCTTTAATCGAGAAGTGACATGCATGTCGAGATGCACACCAAAGACTGCCTTCATACAATTGTGAGGAAGATGATGGTTTTCGTCTTCATTTTAATGTTTTGCTGGATGCCTTGGCAACATATGTACGTGCAAAGATGTTACGTCCTTAGTTTCTATCTTTATACAAGTGGGGCCATCGCTTGGATGATGTTAGAAAAACAATCTCCATCAGGGTTTGAAAAACATCATGGTCAGGATGAAAATGAAATAAATGAATTCTTTGTTGTTGGCAGCTATTAGCATTTTTGAACGCCAAGTTGACATTTCACTAAATAAATGCACTACGCATTTGAAACCATTTGATGCTGCTGCCATTGTACACAGTCATTAGTTTTAATTGACTTGAGTCCATGAGAAATTCCAGGACCAAGTAAGCTGGAGATGGGGCCACCGACTTTCTGATTGGTAAGACGGCTGTAGCTGAAGGGCAAGTTCGGCTTGTACAAATCAGTTTGTGAGGTTAGTACTGCTACTTGGCAAATAGAGCTTAAAACCCACTGTGACGCAACACCTGTTCCTTTGCTCTTTGGGACACCTCAAGACATTTCAGTTTTAATCATGTTTCCCCAAATCATAAGATTTTCTGGGCATGGTACACCCAGCAGCTCAAATGAGTAAATAACCTTTAATGAGAAAAGGGATCAACCAACGGAACGTGGACAGACCAATTATATGTTCGGAGTAGACAGAACTAGCAGTAGAATTACAATGTGAAAGCACACAACACACACTCTGTATCTTCAGTCCTGTCAGGCTTTTGACAGAAGTCTATCAACCAAAACAAGAGACAAATAAAACTCAAACACAGCATAAGGAGAGAAGTTAACACCGCATTGACTCTCCATGGTCACCATATATTGTAAAAACAAATGCTGCTTCTTTCTTTTTTGCTTTTCATCATCTGCAGTGTTCAAAGTCTCATTAAAAAGCTATTTCTACCACTCGTTTTTTTTATATTCCATCATTTTACGTTTTTGTTATTGAGTCCTAATGTAAATTAGACAAATAGCAAAACATTAGTGTTTCTAATCCTGTTTTTAATCTTTTTTTTTTAGAATAACTATGAGCCACTTCTTGAAATAAACTTGAAATTCATAGTTGGAAAAATAAAAAAGTATTTTTAAAGGTAAGCCGTGCAACACATTATTTTCACATTTTCAAAACAAACCTTCACATTCGTAGAAACTCTACCGATTCAGTCTTTCACAGGCATCAGCCGCCCCTCAAGAATAAAACTGTAGGAGGGGAATTGTAATCAGTGGGGTACAAAATTAAAGCAGTGGATTAAAGCCAAATTACTTCCTTAAGCAAAATAGGTGACTATATCATCAGCAGGTGGTCTACTCTCTCTCCGATTCAAACAACACACAAAACGCACACATACTCCCACAATTTCATGATATCCCTGCAAGTAATCAAGATCTGATTCCCGAAAAACCTAAGAAAATATCTATCAGCATTATCCTGTTGCGAATAATTACACACAAAAAATAACCCTGGAAATGCAGAGACCACGCAGCGCAAAGAATATGCTTTCATTTAGATGTGACAATGCACAAAAGATTTAAGTAATTTATCTAAATTTATTTATATGTAGAGATTTGAAAAACCACCAAGACTGACTGGTTTGTCAGTCTTCTTATACCCTGGCACAGGTTAGTGGGAACAATTAAAAAAAAACAACCACAATCTTTTTTACCAAAATCTCAAGGCTTTGAAACGTCCTTTTCTTACTTTTCTTTCTTTTTAATTTAGAATCATTAGATTTAGTGTAATGTTGATCATGCCAGCCTTTTTACATCTTGGCCCAGAAAACTCCTTAAACAAACACCACGCTGTGTCCAGCTCTAGTCTGTAGGGACAGGAAATATTACCAGGGCCCCACTCACTTGGTACTACTTTAAGCTTGCCATAATCTTTATTACATTCACTGATATGGATTATTTGGCATATTTAATATTTTAGTTTTTTCATCAAGCACTCCAGTTCATGAGGATAAAAAAGTAGACCACTTACATTTAGATGTGACAGATGATGACTGACATTCAACAAGCATTGTAGGAAGCAATGATCTGTATTCTCTCTAGAATTTCTTTCCCATGTAGAACGTAAATAAACTCACCAAATATTCTAAATAATATATGAGAGGTAAAAGCTATCAGTTTGTTATTGTCATGGATATCCAGACAGCAGACTGCTTGTGTTTTGTTTGTTTCCTGCCTTACCTCAGGCTATATGCACGCTTGTCTGGCCTCCCTGGGACCTTCTCTCATTTGTGTGTGCATGCATTCTCGTGTATTTTGTCTACTGTAAGCATGGGTGTGGTGACTTTACAGATTGTACATTACATATTCATTATGTCTTTTGAATACACATGCAAAAAGAGAACTGCATATGAAACTCCCACACTTATATTTACACAAACGAGCAGATCTTTAGACAAGATCAAATTTGCATTCGGGTCTCAAATATTCGAGGAAAGGAATAATATGTTCGCATGAATATACTGCATGTGTTAAACAGAAGAAATAGTTGTATTCAAATGCAAGATTGGATTCATTCCGAAGGTTTACTGCACTTTCACTGTGGCAAAAACATAGAACAGCACAACCGAAACAGCCATGAGGTCTCTTTTGACTTACCATTCTTGGCAAAAACTCTAATTCACTGGCTCCACACGCCGCAGAATCCTTCCTCATTTGTGAAGAGATTGAGAGGGATCTGCAGAGATGTGAAAATAAGCCCAGACTTCCCAATGAGTATTCCACTCACAGCTCCCTGACCTTGAGGTGAGCTTCTCCCTGGCTGGCGTGCAAAGTGAATGAATTACCCATCTATAGGTCCAGCCCCAGCCTCTGCCCTGACCACAGCACCAGGCCTCGCATAGCGACTCCTCGTCTCAAACCAGCGGGAGCTTTTTACCTCAGTATCTGTGCCTGCTGGAGGATGAAATCCTGACCAGTTGATATATTTTGTTCCGGAATACGGTTTTGTAAGCAAAATATCATAATATCATGTTATTTTACTCACACTCACTTTAGGATGAAATTCATGAAAGTTTGATAATGATAGCAAATATATATATATATATATATATATATACACACTGTTGAGCTTTCCAGGTATATACCATCAATTGGAAAATCGATGCGTATATGTAGATGCATATCTCCTGTACATGTTATCCATCAAGCAGAGCTAAAGAGGATGGTCTGATAAGAACAACGGAGCATCTGAGGTTTCTGCTATTGTCTGTGTCCACACAAGCAATCAAGCATAATCGGTCCCTAAGAGCGAACCAAAACAGAGGAGCAGCGCAACATAAAAATCTAAATAAGGTGATGGGAGGTGTAATAAAGTCCTACAAAGCTGAATGTGCAGTTAAGAGAGGTGCACTATGGGGAACATATTTCTAATAATGTCACGTCTATCCTTAACATAAAACCATTAAAAGCAATAAACATATGTTTCCAATACTAATGTGATTTTAATGCAGCATAATAAACAGAGCTACCGGCTTGGCTCTGTACCATTCTACAAATTCTCTGTTAAATTTGATGATATGAGGTAGACAGAACGTGGAAAAAGAGCAGAAATCTCATCTGCTATGAAGAATTTGATATCTTTCAGCCTCTAAAAATTGAATTAAGGAGAGAAAGTAAAATGGCTTGGTCCAACTTTGAGTATTGTTCATGGCAAAACAGCAGCATCTTTCTGGTCTCAGGTTTGTTAACACCTTACCATAACATCACTTCAGCTTTCCCCACCTCTGCTATTGTGCTTGCATAGTGCTTGCATGGTCCATTTGGACCGTGTGCAGATGTAAAATCTTCAAGCACGCTGTGTTCTCACCCACTTCCACACTGTGTCAGAAACTGCCGCAAAATGCTGCCAGATTTATTTTCATGGCTGGTCCCCATCATGCTTTTTATCAGTAAAATCGGTAATGTCTCTTCATTTTCACCTTTTTCTGTAGCAGTTACACTGTTGGTGTCATGGGACTCTTCCCAATCTGAAAATGAATGAGATTTCTTTGCTTATGAAGCAGAACAACCGTACCGAAAACGAGTAGAAATAATTAATGAAAAAGAGTAACGGGAACAGATTAATTCTGATGGGTGCCATACTTTGAATTATGCTGCAGTGAGCAATCTTCGCCATTTGGGTGCTATTATACAATCACTCTGTCCTCCCCCTCTTTTTCTTTCTCTCCATCTGTCTCTGTCTCTCTTCTCTGTCCATCTGTCTTGCCTCCTCACTTTTCTTATCTGTTGTCATGTAACCCTTCTTGTACCCCAATACATACACACACGCATGCACACACCCGGGCTTTGGCTTATCTTCATTCCCAGACAAGGCTCCCCGTTTGGGCTGTCATTATAACCACTTTGAATAGCCTAGCTTCATGGCGAACGAGAAGAGACATGCTGTGCCCAATCACACAACTCTTTCTTCCATTCAAAAAGATGCATGTCACATTCCACTCTGAGGAAGGTAATGTGTATTGAAGGCTTCAACTCCAAAATCCTGAAGTGGCTGAACATAGCTCAGAGAGGGTTTCTTTATGATAAATCCTCCCAAACATGGCTGCTATTCAAAATGTGTGGTCCAGAACAAGAATCACTGCTCAAGCTAAAATACCTAACAGTAGAATGAAGGATCTTTTTTTAATTTAAATAGATCAGAAATCATGAGTCACTAATGGGTAACTCAGAAATTTATTTGAGCGCTGTTGTCACAAATCATTAACCAGATGACAGTAAGATCCTTGCTGTTGCTTGGAACTACAGAGAGAACAAACAGTTATATTGGCTAATTTTTTACTAAGACCAAAACAAAAATAATCTGCATAATTTTTTTATGTTTTCTTTTTTGTGTTAAGCACAAACCATCTAAGTTGATAACGTACTTGTAATTGTTATTATCAAGCAAATTATGAGCTCTTTGCCTTGGTTTTAAGCCATGTCTTATGTAAGACCTCATATCATGGAGAGGTAGGTGCATTGAAAAATGAAAAAACTAAAAAGCTTTGACATTTAAAAAAGAACAGTCAGCAAAAAATATATTTAATCTAATCTTCTGTAATATGGCTTGTTTGGTCTGAAAGCAAAATGAAAATGTCTGGAGCCTGTACAATCATGTTTTCAGAAGTCACGGTGCCTCACCTGACAACAAAAATTTACTTTACATAATTTTACGATTGTAACTCATATGGATGACAAAAAAAGAGTGTATACTGTTTATATCAAGATAATAAAAGAGATGGGTTAGACATGGGTTAACTGTACGTGAACAACAAAGACACAGTTTGACATACTATAGCAGGAGGTACACAGATGTAACAAATTTAACATCACATCGGCCAACATTGATCGAAAGTCAAAAGAATAACAATTTAAATAAAGTTAGTACTTTTAATGAATGGGACCAAGTCCCAAATCTAACTATCATTTTAAGATGGATACTTTTAAAGGAAAGATTCTAAGCATCGCCTAATATGACAATCTTTTCAATACAAAAATTCAAGACAAGTCAACGATTTTCAGCCATGTTCGCCGATGATATCTATTTTTAAAAGACGTTTTGATCATTATAACATTTTATTAATAGAAAAAACAATTGCTTAAAATATTTCTGTCTGAGCTTCGTGTTTTCTTTTTTCTCTCACATTAATCATCTGGTGTATACAGAAATCCAGCTTCACTTACAACAGAATCACATAGCAAGTGACTCATGGATGGAGTTGCAGAATTGCCTTCCAAGGTGTTATTTGTATACAATCATTTCAAACTAATTTGGGAATTGATCATCACCCGAGTGTTTGTGTATGGTAAAACATGCCGGTGGCTGATTAGTTGAATGCAAGGTTTAAAATCCGAGTGAGTTCACCAAACTTAAAGGTTTAACTTTCCTTTGCCATTTTTTTATGCCGCTGTATGTGCAGTGTACCAGCATTTTATCAGCGAGTGCCATAATTGGTAATACACTTCTTACCCACCTCGTTTCACATTTATCTGCCCACAGTGACTAAATCACACAGTGTTCATCAAACTAGCTCTTTTTTTCATCACAATTACCGATTGATGAATTAGTATGAAGCACTGTTTGCCTCCTGACAACATCAATCCAGGCCCATTTTCCCAGATTACACTAACAGATACTGAGGAGGGTTGTTAATACAACAGATGAACCCACAGAAGGCACAAACAGCCAGACATTCATAATAAACTGTGGGAGGCTATCAGTGTGATTTCCGTTGTCAAAACTTGGAATGCTGTTCATTGAACTGCAAATCAATCGAATGATATATTTAATTGAGAGGAGTTCAAAAACAGTGTTTAAAATGGAAAAACTGTCTTCCTCTCATTGAAATATCTGGTCTTGGCACTGGGTTGTTACTGATTCTTCAGTACAGTTGATTTGAATACAACACCTTACAAGTAAGGCTAATTTGCAACATTAAAAGAGAACCATGGATAGGATTTATGTTCCAGAAGTAAAGGAGGAGAAAAGTTCAGTAGTATGAAATCACTGGTAAGGACAGCTATTACAACCACTAATGACTGACACATACACTGAAATGATCAACACTCAGATTGTGAAATGATGCTTGATGGATGTGTTAAAAATTGATCATACAGCACACTAACACAAAGGACACACCAAGCCAAATGTGATAAATATACAAACATACAGTCAGTATATAAGTATATACAGTACAAAAAACAACCAAACCAAACTAAAACAACTATTTTAATGAAACGGAATAAAGATAACCAGTCTTGTTTGGAAAGTCTTGAAACAACACTGTGCATTAGAAAGCTCAAACTTGCAGGCCAAGCTGAGCAAGAGTACACTGAGGGGTGGCGGGGTCGCAGCTGCTGACTCCCCTAATGCACAGCACAGCAGTCCTCACAGAGACTAAATGAGCTGAGAGCTAGTGTCCAAGCATTTTTACTGGCATGCAAAAAGAGCCCAGCCTCCCAAACGACACGGTTTTTCTGCTTCACTGAGAATCCAGGCAAAACAGGCACAACAATGACAGCAAAGCAACAGGGTTAAAAAAGCAGAATAAGCTCCAGTCCAAAGATGATACATTTATGTCCTAATCCTACTAATTCTCTTTACCATAACATATAAGCGCATTGGTTTAATCAGAAGGTGGAAGAGTCAGGGCAAGGAATGTTATGACACAATAGGCTCAGAATACATATCGGACAAAGTTAAAACGGAAGGAAGCCACTGAGGAATGTGAATGGGCGAGCTGTGACTGTCAGAGCACTTTGGCAAAAAAAACAAAAAATTAGGGTAAAAAAGTGGGCCACAAACAGCCCTCCATCACGAGGAAGCGGGAGCGCACACTAACAGGTGAGGTTTTCTCAGTGGATCGTACCTTAACCAGCATCAACAACATCACATACTCCTCATCAGTCATGCGCCCTTGCAGGAGAGGTACATGATTATTGTGTGAAGAATTACACTTTTAAAACTAATTACAGTCTTTTCACTCGTTTTAGTGTCAATAGCGAAGCATCCAGAAAGTGACACAGCTGGTGAAAATAAAACTTTTCTAATGAATTTCCAAATGAGCCCCCCTTCAACTTCTGGCTTCCCCAGCATCTTCTTTGATTTTTTTTAAAGCAAACACACAAGCATGACATTGTAGTCTTTTCTGTTGGCTTCTAGTACTTCTGTGACAGAGAATTAACAATCTTTGACATCCTAGTTATGAGAAATACAGATTCCGACCAACCTTACCTGAATGTGCACTCATAGAAGCATCATTCATTCATAGATCCATGCACACAGTTTCCAAGTATGTGTGCATGGACAGAGATTCTAAATCCAAGTGCACAGACTAAAATGTTGATGATCTCACAAAAAAGACTGATCAGTTTTAAAGTTTAAACAAAACAGAAAATCCTCACTAACTGAGCCGTCTACAAACTTACTTTGGTTTAGAAATATTATTTTCTCTAAGTCTTAACTCGATGGGAGAAATTCAACAAGTTGCATGGGGCTACTGCACACAGAAGCACACACATCGAAGCCATGTGGCATTGTCTGAATCACAAGCACAGTTTGACAAGGTTATCATCACTCGATTTTAATGGCATTTCCCTTCCCATGGTTATTGAATATTTTTTTTCTTTAACGTGAGCCACAGATTCCAGTCTCCGCTTCACATCTCCCACTGCAGCCCTGACACAAACAAAACTGCACCTCTGGTTGTGTCTAAAGAATGGTTGTGTTGGGCTTTTTGTGATTTTATAAGAGTATGTTTTGTATACTCAGGGTTACTTAGAAATGTAATGCATGTACACTGTAAATACAACGAATTAACAGTATTATACAAGCAGGTCCCATTAGGCAGTTGCTGGGGAATTGAGCCAGACCTCAGGCTGTTCTCATAAAGTTCCTCACATTATGCCACATTTACTTCTCTAGGGGAACATTTCCCACACAGTTCGGCACTTTTAAACTGCAAATTTTCATTGTATGAGAGGTATGGATCACTGAAAGTGTTACTTTAGCATATCTGTGAGCACATACCAGAATGAATACTAAAGCTGTATTCTGAGTGCCATTCCAATTTTCCGCAAAAGGCCTCCATGCAAATTCGCTTTTGTTTTGTTGTAGTTTAGTGGGCACAAATGTGAAAAACAGTGTGCAGTCAGCTAAAAGAAGGTAAAAATGTCCATTCTTGGGTTTATTCTTTATTTCCTTTTTCCCATGAACACCAAAAAGTCATTTCTAATTAGTCATTTATGTCCCAGAAAAACTGTACCATTGTTTGAAGTAATTTACTTAAATGTGTCATTGATATGTAAATGATATATACAATGTCATAATTATGAGTTTGTTAGAGTTAAAGGGACAAGGAAATACAGCAGCCATATCATTATTTGAATTTAACCACTCAATAATGAATCAGTGGGATTCTAACTGAGAAATCCCATTTAAAACAACCTCAGTTAACCACATTTGCTTTATTTGAGTTGTTTTCACAACTCGGTCTTCTTTGGCACCGAATGCAAAAGGCCACACTGGTCGTTCTGTTGATGTGAAAAGCAGCACAAGTAAAGGATAAATAGATGTTTAAAGATATTGATACTTAATTTGACAATGGAACTGTTTAAAGGCAGATTCATTATTATGAAGAAAGAGGCCCACAGAGACACAGCGCTCTGTTGAGACTGGTCCAGCAGCGGGTGGTAAAGATCGGCAGTTTGAAATTTTTCAAGGAAAAAAAAAAAGGTAAAGATAGAAAAACAACAATCCATTTCCAAGAAACATGGTGCTATAAAAATAAACCTTAATGCCTAATTGAAAGTGAATCTTGATGTGATACAATGAACGCAGCCGGTGAAGGTAATAAAAGAATGGCAATAGGTAGTGGCAGAAAGAATTGGGGTCTGGCTTTGCTTGCTCAAATAAAGTACTTGTTTTTCACGATGATCGATGCCAATTATTCATGGAATATGTCACATAAGCACATTTAAAATGGATTTTATGGGAATTTTATGTAAAATATATAGAGATTAGATGATTCCACTGTGACAGCGCTTATTCCAACTGCTATTCCTGATTTTTTTAATTGAGTAAGGCAT
The DNA here is from genome assembly GCA_907169785.1 of Menidia menidia. NCBI lineage: Eukaryota > Metazoa > Chordata > Actinopteri > Atheriniformes > Atherinopsidae > Menidia > Menidia menidia. The sequence goes on along the minus strand of CAJRST010000001.1, from coordinate 20,541,517 downwards.
TGTTTGATGGAAAATGAGCATCAGTGTTGTCTTAGTTTAATTATTGATGGCCCATATTTACCGATGGAGAGTGTTTCACAAATAATTAGGACAGCACTGTGACAGGAGGACAATTTCATCATTTAATGCGGTACAATAACAGAGCGTTTTTAATCAGCTTTGCTCAAGCCACTTTCCAAAAATTGATATACTAGTTTCACCAAATTTAATTTAAACTGAAATTAATTTTCTCAGTTTTACAGGTCTTAACAGGTCATGAGGACACACAATTAATTTCCTGAGACATTTTTCTTTCAACAAAATTTGATCCGCTTCCAGGTTGTTCAATTTGTTGGTAATAATGTGTTTATATGAGACCAAAAGGTGCAGGGAATATTACCTCACCAAAAAAAAGATGAAAATAATTTCATGCTAGCATAGTTTTCAATATTAACGGTCTGAATAAACCAAAAACATGAACCAGCGAGAACGACTTGACCCATGCACAGGCATAAATTGGAAAAAATATTACACAGCAAGGTAAGATTTTTTTTTTCTTTAACAAGGCCTGAGGAAAACCTGGGAGCTTGAATACTGTGGGGACACTGATTAGTGAATGAGTTCCTCTGTGGGTAATTGACACCTGGTGAATGCAGTGGAGCTGATAAGTAGACAGGAGGGAAAGTGAGAAGGCTGTGGAACACAGACCACACAAGACCAAAATGATCACAGCCCAAAAATACCATGATGATCCCAAAAAAAAAAAATTAACACAAAAACCTCATATCATGACAGTTAAGAGTTACCATTAAAACCAGCCTTATTTCTAAAGTTTGAAAAGTTGAAATACTGAAATACAATTACCATTTCAAAACGACAAATGTGCAGATGAAAGCATTCACTGGTCAGGAGTAAAATTTAAACGGTTGGTTTTCTTCACTTGTGCTGTAACAGTTTGAAGTAACCGGTTTCGAGCACATTTAAAGTCCAGCAATCAACCACATAACAAAGATATGGGCAGACAAAGCAGTCTACAATCATCACGATAGATGCTTAATTTTTATAATGGGTCATTCATCAGATATAATTTGTGGAGCTAATTTTCCCATTTAGGTCTGTAAAGAGGAGATTAACCTGGCCAATTCGCACTGATGAATGAATCCATTATCAACATAAAGGTAAAATGAGAGTTCACATTGAGGTGGCAGCAGGGGAGCCTGGACACGTAACATATCAATAAAGGACAGAACAAAGTGCTTACTCTCAAAATCCCCTGTTGGCTGAGATTAACAGTGTAGGAAATGTGTTATATAAATTGGGAGCAGGGCTTCCTAACAGCAGCCATAGCCACATTAGAAATACTAGTTAACATCAGACACAACTTGCAGACAGACTTAAAGAGTGTCGAAGGATCATAATAGATGAAAACCAGGGATGACTATAAACACAATCTCAATGCACAGACTACAACAGGGGTTTGAGATATTCTGCTAATTAGGCTTCTGCGCTTGACTGGACTATTATGCTAAAGAAGGCATAAGGTCAAAAAAGCTTGCAAACCAATACTCAGTTCTTAGTTATAGAGGAAATGTAGATATTATAACGTTGTGAGCCAACAGAAACTACAAAGTGCTTTAACAAGAGGGAAGCCGGCAAAACAGTTCATCACTTCTAATTCAGTTGGGTTTTTATTCACTCAAGACATCTCACATTGATACGCACCCCCAAGTTTAATCAGAAGAAAACGTACTTTTTTGTTTGTTCTTCTCAAACAATATCCTAACCTACATCCTTTAAGCCAGTCTCCAGTGGAGGGAAATGTAACTCACATTAGTACTTTTAAACCAGAGCAAACATTATTTTCAGCTTTCTTTAAAGATGGATTCTTTTTTGTTTGTTTAAAACATTTATCCCCAAAGTGGAGCAGTTCAAGTTTCACTAGATGGTCCTATGTTTCCAATCGTGCAGCCCTAATACGGAGATACTATTCCTAAACGGCAAACCATTTTATTCACCGAGTTCTCCTCGTTCATTCTGGTCAATCTTTATATTCCTTCTCAGGCCTGTGTGACAGAGGCGTTGCAACACCTGGCTGAACAGGTACTAGACTTCGAGGAAAAAACATCCACTCGTGTGCGCAGACCAAAACCTTTTTGCACATATCACAACAACAAACCGTGGTTCACCTACAAACTTAAGAAGCTGCGCCAAGCCAGGTAGGAGGCCCATAGACGTGGGGACCGGGCCCTGTACAAACAGACCTGGAACACACCGACAAGGGAGATCAGAACTGCTAAGAGGTGCTACTCTGAGAAGCTGAAAAACAGGTTTTCAGCCAAAGACCCTGCTTCAGTGTGAAGGGGCCTGAAAGACATCACCAACTGCACGAGCCCATCCCCCCACCCTTTGGGTAACAAGCTACTGGCAGAAGAACTGAACAGCTTCTACTGCCAGTTTTCACACCCATCACCCACCCTATCCACATCACTCAATCTCTGTGTAATACATGACCACCCCCAACCCCACCACCCCCCTCAACTCACACCTCCCACCAGCACTGAAGGTCAACGTGGAGGAGGCGCATCAGCTTTTGCAGCGGCAGAAGATCAGGTAACTAAGATCAGGACACTAAAGTGCCACTTCCTAATCGAGCTTTGGCGATGGTGTCGATCGGTAAGAGTCCAATCTAAAAGCTGTTTTGGGCTAAAGATCAACCCGAAACTGGGCCTCAATACGTTCTTTTTACAACACAAACATCATATTGAGGAAACCCTTATGGTGGTTGCCCTGTGGACACATCTTGCTCGTTTTCTTGAGGAGGGACAATCACCTCCTCAAGAGTTCGAAATCAAAACCAATTTGTCAGAGTTAAAGACTGTCATAGATGGGTAAGCTTAATGGACCTCATGATGACCCCTAAGAAATAGTTCTTCTTGTGACTTTGGCAGGTCACACCCATCTTTACGTAATTATTGATGGGTATTGCCAGCTCGGGAGGCACTGTGGTGTGCCTGTTTTTTTTTTTCAGTTCATCGTTTCTAATTTGTGTTCATCCTCCATAGTTTCCTCAGATTCCCTCTAGTCCTGTGATCTGCTCCACTCCCTTCGCTTGAGCTCATTATCCTCATCTGTTCCACACACTAATCACTCTCCTCTTTACTTGAGGTTTTCCTCACTCTTTGTCTGTTCCTCATCAGTTGTCGTCATTTGTTAGCATTTGGCTATCCACCCGCTCCTTCTCTTGCTTCTAGCTCCTTTGTTTCCATGGTTATGGTTGTGTTTTGTTATTTGTTCGTAGTTTTGTTTGTCCAAAGTTAAGTTTCAGTTTTGCCCGCACTTTTTGTTGTTTCTTTAATAGTTTAAGTGTCTTTTTCTAAATGTTCCCCGCAGTGCGCATCCAAACTCTGGGTCTGCATCCATATTCCACTGTCACAAGAAAGCAAAGATACTGAAAAATCCCTGTTGCAGAGTTGAAATAAGTGTATCTGCATATACACGGACAACAAGTTGCATTCAGCAAAGGAAAATAGTGATTATTTGTGGATGATGTAGTGGCTGCAGTTGGTCTTAATCAGGAGAAATCAAGGTGTCTCCTCCAAAGATGACAATCATTTTTAAACATTGTAGAAACCTGCTAATTTCTCACCTAAAAGAAAACCAGCTGATTGCTGCAGCTGCCAAGAAACTAATTAACTGGAAGCAAAACAGGGAGAGATAATTAGAAATAATGCAACTTCCTGCATCACATTCAGAGAGTAAAACGGCTAGTCTTTATCACACTGACACAATCTGCACCTTCTTACAAAAAAAAGAGAAGAAAGAGATAACTGAGGTTTGATTTTACGTGAGGTCTGAAACAAGCTTTTCAATTTTTATCCACCTGTGTCAGAAGCCAGGTTCCATTTATGTTTGCTCACTTGTTATGGTCCGCCAAAAGACATCAGTGGAACAGAGAACTTTCCTATCCTTTACTTTTCAGGCGAGAAATTAAAGTATTCAATGCAAGCAAGGTCTGAGTAGTGTTGAGTACAGGCCTGTAAAAATTAGGGCTTTTAGACTTCCCCTTGTAATGATCAATTTAAACTGACATCCTAGTTCAAAATATGTATTTGTTTTCATGAGGATATTATATTAAGCAGATGAGGTGCTTGTTATATAGTCAGATTCAGCATGTCAGAGTTTATTTAGCAGTAATAACCCACCAACTTTGCATCATTATAGAACTAATGACCATGCTCCAGTTATGGATTCCTTTCATAGCCTGTGGTGTAGGTTGTTATCTTTGCATTTATGCATTATTCTGTATCAACGGGTTTATTTTTTGCAAAGGCACTTTACACTAATGTAAATTCTGCTACATCTGTCATTTTTAGACTTTAGACATGATTGGGTCCTGAGAGTAAAAGGCAAGTTTTTTTCTCTTTTCTCTCTCTGAGCAGCTTGAAGACGACTTTTGCTAAAAGAACACACAAAACTGAACTGATGGTAATAATTTTGTACTGAAGCTGTAAGTTTCAGTGCATCTTAACACTGCGCATGCAGTACAGAGCAGGCCAAAACTGAACTCAAGCCAAATTCTTCAAGTGACACTCGATAAGCAGTGAAATTGGGTGTATTCTGCTACTTCCACTGTGAAAAATGGTCCATAGGCTTCATGCATCATGTGCGGCACTTTATAGAATCACTGTATGGTGTATGATCATCTGGCTGCTCTTTGGTCTCTCTTTTATTTCAACCTGTCTGAGGGGAAAATTCCTTTGAGAGAGGTTTTCGGTGAATGATTTGCAGCACTGTGTTGCCTTCTTTAAGGTGTTTATGCGTTATTGAATGAGGAAGTTCTCTTGGGACACATAACTGTATTATTTTCAAGTTCTATCCTTCTGAAAGAAACCGATCACATAAGCGCTTGTATCGAAAGACTATCGCGTTTCAAAAGTCTTGATCATCCCACCAGAGCTGTCATTCTCTGTGTCTCGCCAGAGTAAACACTCATAATCATTGACCTGAATCCACCCTGACACAACAAAGGCACTTCCTTTGCTTGCTTGCTCAGACTGCTCTATTGATCCTGACAAACAACCCATCCAGAGTGTGTTGCAGTCATTCAACACTCCTCTCTTCTTGTCTCGGTTCCAAGTTACCTCTATCAACAGATCCTTCCTTTGTGTTGTAACGCAAACACTCAGTGGAGTTTACCTTCAGTGAGCATAGCTGTAACAAGTCACTGTTTGTGCAAGCAGAAGGTAGGGAGTAGTGCAGCAGGGAAGAAGGGAGGGGGAGAGGGAGGCAGTGATGATAAATCACCACCGAGGACTATGTGACGCTGACAGTATTACATCCTTGGACTGTTCCTCAGTAGGCAAGGTTAGGCTGTCTATTGGTGGGCTGCAGCTCCCTCTGAGCCTGCAGGAAAGGCAAAATTAGGCAATTACAGGCAAATAAATCTTATATCCCTTGACAGGAGCTTTCAGAGTCTGAGTGTAAAATGGTGTTAGAATTCAGATGGAGTAGCTCTGTACAGCAGGACTTACTGGGTAGAGTACATCATGCACACCTATGAAGAAAGGTCCCTCTCTGGTAGCAAAGACCTGGTGGGATTAATTCTCCGTTCCACAGACCAATATAAGAGTAACAGTGTTTGAATTTTGGAAAGAAAGCAATGGTCACTTAATATAGCTCCATGTTGGTGTGTTTTTCTCTTTTAACCTTAACCCATTCACTCCTCACAGAAATATAATATTGAATGAGAATTCTGTTTTGGCTTAAATGGTATCTCTTGGTGTTAACTTAAAGTACATAAACTAATGTTTAAAAAATATTTTCACTCATAAGAATGAAGCTGTCCAGTGCATGTAAATATAGGTAAAGATACAATGATATCATATGCATGTACCACCATACAGTACAATGTCCAATAACTGTTTTTGAATAAGAATGAAATTAGGAGTTATTTTTCTATTAAGAATTAACAGCATTTCACAAGTGTCTGAGTAAATGTATTGTCGCAATCCACCACTGACTGTGAGATAGAGCTGCAGGGCCAGTGTTAAATGGACTGCATTTATATGATGTTTTATTTCCAGCCTTAATGATCACTCAAAGCACTTTGCACAACAAGCCATTCTCCAGTCCAGGCAACACATCTATTTCCGTACATGAAACTCTTTTTTTCTTTTTTTGCCATGCACACTCTCACAACAGTGGGCATATTAGAAAATGCATGGGGCTCAGTATTGCAAAAGGACATGTCAACATGTTGCCTGAAGAAAGATTGAATCCCCACCGTCCCTCTGTTGGACCTTTCAAGCCATAGACACATCAATAAGCATTACCCTAGAACCGAAAGAGTCTTTGCATCATTGGGTTAGTTTTGATGGCTTTTTAGCTCTTAAGGTGTTTTTTCCATCCGTTCTACTGTAAAATTTAAATTTAATTATAATTCATCATAAGGATGTCCATTTAGATTTGGAAAGGCTGCTTGAGTGGGTACTTTACATTACAAAGCTATAAGTCTATTTAAGGGTCGAAACAAGCGACCAATAGGGATGTATTGATGGAAGTCATGCCTTAAGTGTAATTCAGTGCCCAAAAACCTTTTGCTGTCCACCAAAAAGTGCAGGGTCCATCATTTTTATCCAAAATGAATTACCACTGTGTTGTTCCCAATAAATCAATTCAAAAAGTATCAATTCAAAAGTGTTCAAATGGATAGATGGATGGATGGATTTTTTGTATGAGTGTAGCATACTGTAACAGCAGACATCATGCCTGTATTGAACTAATATAGCTATTTTGGCGTTGATATTCGTGGCATGAAATCACACCTCAGTGCTCCCAACTTTACCAGAGGATAAATGTGGTTGAAAATAGCCAAGATACATTTAATGATAGTGAAACACAGGTATAGTTAGTATTCATGAGGACATGCCGCTTCTCCAGTGCTTTTGTGAAGGGATATGGCTGGCCAAACACAGCAGCTTGAGGTAAATGCACAGAGGTAGTTTATAATGTTTGGAAGCCATAAACATTCTGCCCTTGGCTCTTCTCAAGCAGACGGACCATGGAGAATTTTACTACTGCCATAAAGCATGTTCATCTTCTGCCTCTCCCCTTGCAGTTATAACACACACAGAATCACACACATACACAAACACATCCGTGCGACCCGTCCTTGTCATATTTCACAAAAAACCTTGCACATTAAAATGAAGGAGGTAAATGCGAATGCCTTCTGTAAACAGACTGTTGTACAGCGTTCCTCACTGCCTGACTAACCAGTATCATACCCAAAAAAAGGACCAGGTTCACTATTCTACCTATTAATTCTACTGATCTCTGAAATATTTATTCAGAGTTTTTCTTAAGTTTGAAATCCTTTGGGAGGGATAATACATAATGTTTCTTCAGAATTCACAACAGTGAAAACTAACATACAAGCAACACAACTAAAATATATTTTTAAACTTTTCAAAACTGATATGTTGGATTAGGGTTTCAGTCATCCAGGTCATGGTAATCCTAAAAGACTTAAAGATGAACTTATTTGGGGATTTATTTTTAAGAAGTCCAGTGTCCTCAATGCAATGTCCTAGGGTTTCCTAACCAAGTTGTTCTGTCATGACTTAAACAACAGTTAAAAACAGCAACAAAGAATAACATTTGTACTTATATCCTTATTAAATCCTACTCATAACTAGATTATTACATAACTCCAATAAGATATCTGATCTTGAATGTTAGAGGAACCCTCAACCCTCAATTCCCTTTCTCATATATTTGTAAAGAATGGACCGGACAAGAGACCAGAGACCATTTTTGACAATCATAGAGAAGTGTGTTGAGAACGAACATTACGTGAAAAAACTTATAATTTGTATAACTTGTAATTTCTTTGCAGGTCCATATTCATTAAACACTAAATTTAACACTTGACAAAAATAATTATAAATGACAAGAAAGTGCTGACCTAATTTCTGAGGATGAAACCAGAGGGCAGCATGTGTGCAGTGCAAAAGTGGCCTCATTAGAACAAGTGTTCTCATGAAAGTCTAAGATGACCTCGTGTTCTTTAGTGTCAAAGTCTGGACAGATGTTCAATGGGTGTAAGGGTTAATTAGGACATCATATGTTATGTTGGTGGGTGTTTACTTCTGGATAGTTAAGAAGAACGATTCAGTAGAATGTTTGTGAGTAATATTAAAAAGATTATCGCAGCAGTTAAGGAGTATGTCCCAAAATTCAGTTATCTAATCTTTTAGTATCATTTAGTTTTAAAATGGGGTTGTATTTGTAGGAATGAAAGCAATTTTTCGAGTGTGACCTTTTAAAACTTTCTCCATCTTATAAAAGTAACTTTAAATGACTAACATTTTACAAATTCAAAGGCAATTTCATAAGTCCATAGAGATCACTTGTAGGTTTTCCTCAATTTGAAAGTACCACATATCCACTGAAATACTGATCTTTCAGTTTCGTGAAAGATCTCATTTATTGCTAATTTTTTATCTCATGTAATTCTAAATTACTTGTATTGAGAAGAAAAAAAGGAGGATACATTTTTTCTTGTAATTCTAACAAGATTTGGGCTTGAATTGATTTGGCGCGCACTGAACAAGGACTCCTCCTCTTCAAATCATCAAAACATGATGAGAAAAGACCAACTCACAAAACTCTCAGTCATCTCTTGCGAAATGATCATATCCCACTCAACGGAGGTCCCAATGAATCAGTATGACATTTTTTTTTTAAACAATAAGCACGTGCATCTAGAAGCGTATTATTTTGATTTTGTCTGTCACTTTTAAAAGAATCTTAAAAGCAGCCAAAGAAAAAAACCTGAAGCTAAGGAGTTTAGAAGTCAGCACATTTTGAATGGAATCTGTCTTTGTGATGACAATAATTAGAAAAGCGGAAGCACAGGCTTGAAACAACACTGGCTATTTTTTACGGGATGACAGCAATGAATAAGCGCGCGTAGATAAAAAAATGCACTCTTAGTAAATTTTCCCACTGAATGCAGGCTTCAAGGGAAATACATAATGCTCAACCAGCAGCCATCACAGTTTGAATGACATCTCTGAGCAGGCCAGAGACGTTGCTCATCCGCCTCATTTCCAAAAGAAATCTGGCCTTGGGTCACCTTTACAACACATGCCACATCTTTTTCAAACTAGTCACAATTATCTGTGTGAGTTACATCATGCATAATCATGAAATATGCAACTACATTAAACACAACTACAACCCAAACCTTCATTTTTGTCAACATATGATAATTTTCTAATCTGAGTGCGTTGACATCAGTGAAATGTGGTATAAACTTGAAATAAAAACAATTAATGTCATGAAATTAAACTTTCTTCAAAGTTTAATTTCATAAAGTCAGCTTTAGTTTTTTTATATTGCCATTAGAGTAATATTACTTCTTAGACAAGTTAAAAAAAAAATTAAAACACCACCTTCAAGCATCTGTTTTTAAGTGCGGCAGCAAGCTGTAATCTGCATTCAGTCCTGCATCAAATGACATGGGCTGTGGCAGGTATTTACCAGCTGCAGCTGACACTGATGGCAACACACGAGTGCACTCGCTAATTTTCAAAAAGGCTGCTGCACTCTGTTTTACAGGGGGGGCTCAGCACAGTTTTGCGACATAGAAACGTTTTCCAAACCTTGACATCCAAACATGGAGGCTCTGAAAATGAAAGCAATATCTTGCAGATAAAAAGAGACCAGAGTGATTCATTTTACCTGTCAAGTTTGCTGGCAGATCACTGTCAGGCCCGCGGTGTGGTGATAACATCTGCAGGCCCGGTTATAATTTACCAAATATCTTAGGAAATCAAGATTACCAGTCTCTGGGGTACAACACAGGAAAGAATGTAAAGGTAGCTCATTGTGTTATTGTGGCTCGCTTCTCCTATTATGTAGTTTTCCTTAACTCTGAAGTTCTGTAAGCTGGATCTCCAAACGCATTGAATGTCCACACACTGCAATAGCCAAGGAGAAAGAATGTAACCCCCTTGCATTAGCAGAGAAAGATGACTTTTAAATGTCATGTCTTTTGGTGGCTGATTAAAATGGCTGTTCCTCCTACAGAAATGGCAAAACAAAACAATGAATACATACTCTTTGCAGTGTGCATATTGGTGAAGAACCGAAATAAGGAGAGCAGAAAGTTGTATAAATAGGTTTCTCTTACTGGACAGCCCTAATGGGCTTGAAGAACTTTAACTGTAGACATACTTCTCATGGTTAAGAAACCACTCTAAAACTGTCATGGTTAGCAGAAGGGAAAAAAAGATTACGGTTTATTCTTAAACTGTTACATCAAAGTGCTGAGCCAGATCACCTAAAAAAATAAAAACTGATTTAAAACACACACACAAAGACAAACATGACTTTGTCAAATGAACTAGAACCAACTGAACAGAATTGATACATTAACAGAGAGGATGTGGCAGGAGCTGACGGTTTAATATATACTGGGGCTCTGATGAGTGAATGATTTCAGCTGAGACAGAGGGAACACATGTGAGGGAGTGGAGCTAATGATCTGAGCAGGGAAGATAAGGATGCCTGCAAGAGGAGGGTTGAAAGAAGAACGAGAAGGAAATTAGGCAAGACCACTGACCAAGGACTAAATATGACAACAACTAAACTATCGATTAGACAAACACAAACCAACAACTCAGGAGCACAACAAAACCCTCAGGTCATGACAAAATTGCTAAAGCTAACCTTTGTAGGGGTAATATAAGGATCCATACAGTCAGCCGAACCCTCGATACGCATCTGTATTTGAATTTTGTTCAGAAACAGCTCAAAGTGCGCACCCATGTCCCCCATCACTCCTTCTGCAGAAGCCTAGATGCATGCTTTTATGTTGTTTACATCTGACAGCAGGAATAGTTTTCGTCAGTCTTCCTCTATTTGGATTCGTAGAGCCCTGAGACAGCGCACCCTTATCCTCCTTTTTTTTTTTTTATTGGCAGACAGGTGTGCGGACTCATGCTGCTGGGACCCATCTGCTCCAAGGTTCTGCAGACCTTGGTTTCAGCATGGCGTTATTAGAGCTACAGCTCAAATCGGTGCAGCCATTGTTCCCTGACAGCTCCCGTCAACAAGAAATGTTTTGCCCAGAGATCTGCCACCCAACGAATGTTTCAAATCTAATATAGAATTGAGTAGACATAACAAATAAAGCCGTGTCTATGGAATCTCTGTGTGCATTCTCTGGAAAGGTGAATCTGAGTCATGTCATATATTTTTTCCAACTGTCGTATGATACGTAGAACAAATGAACATTTGTTCATCGCCTCGCCCTGAAGACTAAACAGATACGCTACTACAGTAATTCACCATTACAGCTGTCAGCGAATGCTCTCATTTTATCTCATATTCATCATTTTTGCCAGACTGTCAGTTAAATGCTTAACATTCATTCACATCACAGTGAGATGCCACTTCAGCAGCGCAGAAATGATGCACTTTTGATATTAAAATCTGCACACACAAAAAAAAAACTAGTTTGAAAATACAAAACAACAGAACGCAGTAAAAAGCCACATATCGCAATCTGTCACTCCCTTCTCTCTCCCTCTCTCTTCCGCCCATAGATTTAGTCTCTTCAGTACATACAGTGCAACTTGACAGTATATCACTTGTTTTTCTATATCTCTCAAAGTATGACCTTACTCACAAATGTACTTCTTCACTTGCGCCCGCCCAAAAACGGACACCTATACACAATCACACACAGGCACACGCCTTTAGTTAGATCGACCATACAGATATCTCCCTGTTAGGTCAGATATACTGCTTGTTCTCATCGAGCCTCAACTCTAAATCAAAAATCTATTATTCGTTTCATTTTGTCACCAGTCATAACAGGAACACATGAGAGATCAATGCGTCACAATGATTCAGGGAATGACTGCGGCAATAACGATTGGCTGACGAGTATATCTGTGATTAAGTCATATTCTTGGAGCTGATGTCATATCTGTAAGCGCGGAACATTTCTATAAGAAAAACAGCAGGAATGATTTTTGTTTTGTGGGATTGTCAAATCCAAATTTATAAATCTCAATATAAAACCAAAAGTAGGCACCAGCATGTAATAACCTCTCGCAGCACAGAAAATTACACACGAGGTCGGTGTGAGTGGGCTGAGTGTGGCTCCAGAGTTGACTGATCCTTTTCTATAGCTTCATCGCTCTCAGCAAGCCTCGCGTAAAATCAGGGGCACTGCATCCCTACTTGTTGTAAAATATGTATTTGAAAATTACGTCGAAAAGAATTCTGAGCTTTTGTTGACCCATCTCATTGAAAAATGACATGCCCAGAGCCCACCCCATAACAGCGGCTGCAGAACTTGCTATTAAAACATGGATCCCCTTATGAATACTGAGGAGACCTTCCCTTGTATTATTCATCATTTGATAAAGTGCTGCACAGCACTTTTCATATCTCACCTGCGCTGCCTATTTATACTAGCATGTCAACCAGAAGTAAATTCTCATTAAGCTTATCTTCCACGACATTATACATAATGATTAAAAAGAAGCACTGCAGGATGTGCAGCAGACTCTGATAAACATGATCAATTCACTGAAACGACTCAGCTGTTGAGTGTATTTTAGGACTATAAAGGGTTTATGTTCAGCCCCATTACACTGAGCTCGCTGTTAGTGATTTGACCTTCAGTTGCTCTGTCGTGAGTTGGAAACTCAGAGTAAAAGTGACATCTAGCTGGCATTCGCTGACAGTTGCTGAGGAGGATGTTTAGATGTGTGCATGGGAAAGAGAGATATTAAACCCAGTGAATCTAGAGTGCAAATGACAGTTCCTCTGCTCCTCTTGTTTCCTGAACTTCTTCAAAGCTCATCTGCTCCCTGTCATTGTTTTTTCTTTTTTCACATTCCATCATCTGACAGTTAACGGCACAACAGGAGGCTTTTTTACTGAGAGGTTTCGATTACGTTTCTTATTTTACAGTCCAATGCTCTGTTTCTCTGAAATGTATAGTATGTTAATGCGAGCAGTCAAGCATGTGAAACACATTTCAAGAGATTCAGACCGTAGGGGGCTTCAGCATGAAAGAGATTAAGTTACATTGCTTTTTTTTTGCTGTCTATGATTTAATGGAGAGTTGAAATCAAACTGTGTTGAGTGTGAGACTCTATGGTTTGACCCATAAATATTATTCTGTTTTGGAAGTTTAGTGCAAGTAGTTGGAATTCAGCTTGATTCAGTTTGATTTATATTCGAACAGCTGGTCATAGTAAATTACAGCACTTAAATCTTTCTTAATAAACCATGAAGTCTATTTATATTTTTTTAATTTAAAGTTTAAATCAGTATGAAAAAACCACTAAAACAAACATTTGGTTAAGTTCTTTCTTCTCACAAGAAGCTAACAGTGCTAAAATCGGAGGTGGGGAGGTGGTTCTTAAACTCCACCTGCAGACTATGTCTTCACTTCATTTTGAAAATGTCTCATTCATCAGATTTTGTCTTTATCTCCATTGCATCATGCTTTTACATAATGTTTTTACATAGCAAGACACATCAGTCTGTATTGCGTAAAACAATCTGCATATGATATCATATCAACAGGAGGGAAGTGTAGTCCATCATTTGATTGTATCATGCAGATTTGGTTACTTTATTACCCCTCCAGCTCTGCACATGGTAAAGAGGAAGTATTGATTACCAGCGTGTTCTGAAACCAAGCTGGAAAACATTGTCAGTGTCCTTTAAGATAAAAACTGATTTAGTAGTTGGCTAACACACTTTCTTCCTTTTTTTAACCACTGAGAGTGTAGATCTGTAACTCTGGTGAAAACAGCTTCCCAAAATCGCTATTGACTGAAGCAATTGAAAAGAGCTTAAATTACTCTGAAACTGGGACTTAGGGAAAGCAAAATAAGTGGAGCAGGTCTAAATATGTTTGTACAAATGAGACAACGTTTGACAATCTGGAGGAAAAAAATACCCCAATGCTGAACATGAGCTTGGAAATCTTAACATTAAGGATAGGACTTTCTTCAGCAATCACTGACAAAAGTTAACCCCTTCACTTTTCTCATCCCAAATAACAGCTGTGGTTGTGATGCACAACAGTGCAGGCAACAATAATCAGTCTAGCTGCTTGTTGACCTTGAGCATCAGATTTTCTTGAGAAATTCTGGAACCCCTACCTTGATTTTAAGGTCTCCATATTACAAACCTGCATAAGTGCATTGCATGAGGTCATAAATGCTTCCTTTCATTCCCTTTTTTCTGCATGAGATAAAAGAAATCTAACACTTTGTAACCAGGAGTCAACCCATCACTTCAAAACCTCTATTAGCAGTCTATGAAATACTTTTTATGTTCCCGCGTGGTCAGATTTAGACTCATCGATCACAGTAACCTGGGATAGTTTTTGTCAACTGTGTGATCGGCTGATTCAGTTTCACACATGCGGAGGTTCCCACTCAGCTCCACTGGCCTGCATCCCAATGAATAATATAACAATATAATTTTCATAGCCATTCTCCAGACGTCTTCTCTGTTCTTGCCTTGGCTCCCAGTGCTCCGGCTTTTGGTATTACTTCAGCTGGAGCCAGAGACTCAGACTGATTCAGTTCTGTTGTCTGCAGGGGATCCAGCAGAGAAAAAGAGCTTCATCTCAAAAGAGCGCTCTGTAGTGGGTAACTCACAATGCTTAGACAACACACGCTCTCCCGCTATATTCAGCTTTCTCCTCTCCACTCCCTGTGCCCATCCTTAACATTTGACCACTTTTCAGTGTTTTTCCTCATTTTGACTTGTTTTACCCTGCCGATTTCTTTAGAA
>CAJRST010000001.1:20296357-20526687 GCA_907169785.1 Menidia menidia | reverse complement strand
GATAGATAGATAGATAGATAGATAGATAGATAGATAGATAGATAGATCAAACTTGAAAAGCTCTCATTGTTGTTATGTCAATTTGCCCTAACACTGACACCAATTCTGAATACTCTGTGAATCTATTGACTCTTTATGGTTACCCAATGTGCTCCTCAAATTTTGCCTGTGTACAAGCCATTCGGGCAAGCAAATTTGGACAGGGATTAAATGAAAAGACTATACTTCCTCTGGTGGTTGTTGTAGCAACTGCATGTGAAAGGAAAAAAATATTTTTCCATTGTGATGACAGTCAAGCTGTTAAAAGAACAAGCCGTTGCCTAAACCTAACTAAGGAAGTATGTTATGACCAAATGTATACTGGTCTAGATCTTAATTAGAGATGGTAGAGAGCACACTCTTCTTCTTTTTTTTACTCCATTCTCATATCCTTCCTTCCTTTCACGTGGCTTGTTGAACAACAAACCTGTAAATAAGTCATATTTCCTCTCTGCCCCTTTTAAGATGGCTGTTTACAAGATGTTGTTGAGGGGTAATAACAAAAAATGAATCTTCTAATGATCTCATTTGGAAAAACTGTTGGTGTTTTTGCAACTTAAACAGCAGGCATCTGACTAGTATATGACTGGTCAGTATGTGACAGATTGGGCGTGACAACATGTTGCAAACATGTCCTCACATAGAGGACTACCCCTCCCACCTGCATCGCTCTCTTTATGCTGCACCGCCTTCGAGGATTAATTAAAACATTGTCTTGCAAAAGATATGAACTCAACGATCACTGAGAAAACACTGCAAAACCATTAGTTAAAAAGTAACCCAGGTGCATTTGCAAAATCTAAAATATTCACGTTCAAATATTCACAAAGAACAATCAACAACCGAAAACAATCTTTCTGCCTAGAGACCGACGCACCTGAATCTGCCTGCAAGCACATCTGAGCGTAAATGATGACATCACTTGTATGCAGGGTTTTTCCACTCACGCACACCTACACACACTTATTTGGCCCAGCACAAAGGCGCACACTTCAAAGGCATAAGGTTTGGATCAAACACAGAGGGTGCAGGTACACAACTATCTCCATTGCTCTGTTCCCTTCATCTATGCTTCTTTTCATGTCTGTGCTTGCAGAAGCCACAGTTGCTACAACTCTTGAATCATAATGAGAATTAATGAGCTCAAATCAAATAAAATTGCAGTTCAAATTAATGAGATTTTGGAAACTGAGTGTAAAGCAATACTTAACCATGTGCCTTTGGTCATAAAAAATCATTTGATTGCAATGCTTGACTTGTATAAAGTGTGTAAAACCTCTGTGGGCCTTGAAAGCTGACAGCCTTTTAGAACCGTCTCCTGTACAACCGCTGTAGTATCTATTTACCGTAGGCACCTCGATCAGTTTACTTCACTTCACAAGACCTCCCTTTTATCAGCGATGATGAGAAATGTGCGCTCAACTTGAAATAGTTTCATTCATTCCCAAATGTTTCTAGAAAGTTAAGTTAAGAAAGTAAAATACAAGCACACACACACACAAAATCCCAAGACCTAAATAAATCCCTGTTTAAGATGGCTGCAACAATGTTGCTGTTCTGCTGTCAAAGTCTTTCAACTTTATTCTTGAATTTGGACTTGTGTCCCTTGAGGCTGTGAAGGTTGCCGGCGGCAGGCTGAGCTTCCCCTCTGCTCTGCCGCTCCTCTGCCCCCTCCTCCCTCTTCCTCCTCACTTCACCCATGGGACGCAGGGAAGGTGAAGGAGGGTCACACAACTCAAATGCACGGTCAACTCTATGTCCGGGTTTCATATCACAATAATACAGTCACCCTGAATTCGGCTGAAGCACGGATCCACCCACAAAGGTACTGATCAATTCAACAGTCGCTCTTTTGAAATTGGACCAAAATTAACCTCGTGACAACTCTTTTTTTATGTTCTCTTCTTTGACATTAACTAAACTTAGTAACCATTTTACACACTCCAGATGTAAGCCTGGGCTTTTCAAATGTGTTGAAGATATGTTGCATCTCTGCATTTGCTCTGAATTGAATTGCCCTTTTGCGCAGTTCTCATAGACTTTGCTTTCATATCACAACTGTGGAAAAAGAGAGTTGAAGTTGTGTCTTTATAATTGAGCAGCATTAATCATGCTCAACCTGATGATATTCATAAAACCTTCTTCCCTTCCCCACAGATTCCTCCAGATGCATCTCCTCAGATTCTGTCTGTATCTTATTAAAGGTCTAATGGAATGTGATTGATGACAAAATTCCTTTTGATTAAAAAGAGCTGTGGCAGAGACGGTTATGTTGTAGGAAGAGTGCAGAAATGTCATTGTGACGCCTTTAATGGGTTATGTTCAAATCACCTCTGAGATTTACAGGATTGCAAATAATTTAATATGCCAGTCTGGTAACGTTGTTGTAATAAGCCATCCAAAACAATTTATTGGATGTTCTCTCCCAATAATTCATGATGGTCATGCATGTTTTATGAACAATCAATCAAATCCAAACATCAGCAGGTTGGATAATGAGGATGTATTGAGAGGAATGAAGCCTATTTAAGATTAAAGATGGAGTGGGGCAAATATATTTTTCTATAGACAACCTCTAAAGCGGATATGTGTTGTTGCATGTTGCCTAATTGTCTCATTTGCCATATCTTCCTGCACCAGACAAAATGACACGACAAGCCTTTCTACGAGTCAATTTCTTATTACCATGCAGCGTGGTCATTGGTCATTTTTCACTATTTTTGCCATAGATAGCTTTTCTTATGCAGATGGCTGAGACAGTAGGACTCCCAGTTCAGTCCATCATGGATTATTGAGCAAAAAGTTTTATCGGCTCTGTGAGGCTGCTTCATTTTGTATGCCGTGGCTATCAGCTATACAGCTGAACTTGATGGGGAAATTAGTCGTCACTGTGATGTTCATTAATGATGCTCATACTTTCCTTAATGCCACATAGCAAGTTGTTTGCCAGTTGATCACAAACCCATCTGAGGCAGAATTATATCAAGTGCACTCATACTTTTGAAGGAAAGTCACTCTGCTGTGATCCCTTTCCAGCAGCAGATCCCAGCAGACTGAGCAAACCGATCCATGAGACAAGTAATGTTGTGGGGCTTTAATTGGACCGGTTTTGTCAGAGGAGGAGGGTGTTGTCAAAGATAAGAAGAAAACCACTCACCCATTGCATGCTGGTAAATTAGCAGACCGCATTCAATAGTGGACTGATCACGACTCCGAGCGCCACAGGAAATCATTTGAGCCTGCGATCGTCAAGCCGCACAGCTCCTTCCTCTGACACAACCGGGCAGTAAATAATCTGTTGCTGATAAAGTTCAACAATTAGATTTTAATAGCCCTCAGCTCAGAAAAACCGTGAAGGTCACCGCTCAATGATTGACCCTCCATTATGCGTTCGGGTTCGTTGTCTTGTGGGACACCTGAATGAGTCCGTTTCACCTGGCACATCTTTGTCGGATGAAGCAGATGTACTCTGTACTGTCAAATAGTTTTCATTTCAGTGAAGCTACCAGCTGCTGTCAGTAATAATCATCACCAAGTATTCAAGAGGCATGGTCAGGTTAATTTAGCAAAATGCATCAATTACTCACACTTTGTGATAAAGAGGGAGAAAGCATCCATCTCAAAGCTGCCCACCTTTATGTAACAACAAAGTGCATTAATAGTGGTCGGTTAAACTTCCTCAAGACACCAATACTCGAAGTGTCTTTTGGGAAGGCAATGAACCGTGCTTTACCCACGATACGTGATTGTATGCCGTGTATAGAGTGCACACATACGTGATAAGAAGCTCTGAAGGAGTGTTTGTGTGAAAGGGTGAACAAGCAGCTCATGTAAAGCACTCTCCAGCATCTTAGTCAAGATTGAAAAGAAGACACTGTGTTAAGTGTCTGTCCGCCCTGAGACTCTTTTCCTCTTAATTTGTTATTTTCAGCTGGGGAGAGAAGCACCGGTGTTTAGTTTTTCAGCCTTTCTCTACCCTCAGTTCATGTTTTCACATATTTGACAAGGTTGATGGAAAAAAAACTGTTGCCTGTTACCACATTGATGTGGTTATAATAATTCTCCATTTCACAAAGGTTTTCCCCTCCAACGTCTTGCAAAAACACCCACAACCGCAAGTTCTCTGAACAGTTCTCCGAGTGGTGAAGACTACCTATTCTTAGCAATAAAGCATAGAAAT
Organism: Menidia menidia; assembly: GCA_907169785.1. Classification (NCBI taxonomy): domain Eukaryota; kingdom Metazoa; phylum Chordata; class Actinopteri; order Atheriniformes; family Atherinopsidae; genus Menidia; species Menidia menidia. Next base: position 20,522,468 of record CAJRST010000001.1, on the reverse strand, counting down.
TAATTTTGCAAAGTGAATTTACTTTAAAAGACAGATTCAAACCTGTGGTCATGTTCACACAAAGTATAGATCAAATTAAACTGTATGTATATTAAAAATGAGCTGTGTTGATTGATCTATGTCCGCTGTTGTCTTTTAATCATGTGTTTGTGGAACATGGCTGAGCCCTAAGTTGGTGCGCCTCAGTCTTCCTGAATCCTGTATGTTTGTGTTGTTTTGTTGTTTTTGTCTGATCCTGGAAGGGTTGTGGTGAAAGGAAATGAAATTTAATTAACGAGGTCGCTGGTTGAGTGACAACAAAATGCTGCTTCTTCTTCTTCTTCTACTATTCTTTTTGTTATTCCCCCGTCTTATACTTGATATGGAACGAGGAGAAGTAATCCTCCCCAAGAGACACGCAGTCACTAGCTCTATTACCTGCCCATTACTGGGCACCCTTCCAGACGTGTGTGACCACGCTGTGGATAGAACTAATCCTGTAATGACACAGAAAGTTAATTGATTGCAGTCTGATCTTTATCCAAGGCCCTCCTGCAAGACGAAAATGGGGACTTGTGAGAGAAGAATTTAACCTTTTATAGGTGAATTGATTTGAGACAGGGCAGGGAACACTGTAAGCTCATCCGAGATCCGAAATGGACACGACTTTCACCATATGCTTTTGTAGAAATTGTGCAACGCCAAAAAATACTCTCCTGTCAAAGTACAACGGGACACATCCAGTATCATTTCTGTCAGTTCCATTTATTTCCAGACACATGTGGCTACACACGTGGCATAAGATTGCGGAATGCTCTGCTTTAAAGTGATAAACCTCTTTCCATCATTTTGAATGAATGTCGTGGTGAGGAACACAGAAAGATCACTTAAAACAGTTTCCACTAAACTGTGTGGGTTGAAATAATTCAATCTGACTGAAAGCACATTATCTGTCAGGCTACAGCTCAAGTTGAAAAAGCACTATTGGAAACATACTAATTTCAGGAGGCTTAATATTTCATGAGCGTGGGAATAAAGATGTTTGAATAACTTTGTAAGCCAATGTTACAAAAGGCTCAGACTGCAAAAATCTTATGGGCATTCAATCAAAAACTTATTTGAGCCAAATTGAATTTAATGACACTTAATGCATTTATAACCTCATGATGACGATTCTATTGAGGATCAGAAACCTCCAAATTGATTCAGTCAAGGCTCATACTAAATGGTTATGCAGCATGCCCACTCACATCAAAGCTAAAGTCCTAATATCTGCTCTGAACTCTGAAAGCATATAGCAGCAGATTTCTTTCTATTTCTAAAAACAATACCTCCTTAGGATTGTGGCACAAGCTTTAAGGGAGTCTCTCCTGGACAGGTATTTTTGTTTTTGCTCTCAGTGGATTTCCCTCAAAGTGAAAAATTGTGTGCGGATCCTAAATGAATTTTAGGAAGACAATCAAACCCCAGGGATTACTTTACCTCTACACATAAAGCCATTTGCTGCTATGTTACAAATGCAAGTGAGAACCCTGGTCCCAGAAAGTTACTAAAATGGTCAAACACAGCTTCCCCAACCGCTGGATGCACCAGTAAACATTTTTTGTGGCATTCAAACGCCATCGCATGAGAAAGGGTATGTTCAACACGAGGAGCAGACAAACAAGCTTTTAACTGAAACATCCTGAGAGAGATTCCTCACACATCCTGGGATTTCTGTGCTTGAACATGTTTTCTTTTTTATTTAGAAGTGCACAGCAAATGCTCAAAGAACATCTGTACAGCACTTTGAAAATTCAAGTCAAAATCTTTCCGCCTACATCCATGTCTGTAATAGTTGTGATCTTTAAGTATGAAGTATGAATTTCCACTGACTCGTTTATGGAAATATGCATGGTTTGTAAAGAAGGTTGGTCAAAAGCTGTTGCCAGCAAAGCTACCAAACATTTCGTCAGCCGACAGACATTCCCTGAACTGTTTGCTTTGATTGATAATATCCATGTGAAGGTTTACCTCAGGAATACCAGATAAGGGATGTTGGTTTGTCCTAGTGTAAACTGTGAGGGTTCAATTAACAGTGAACCTGGAGTCCCATTGTTGCTATGCTGCAGTGAACATGATTGACAGATGGATGTGCAGGAGAAAGGTTACAAGGGCTTTGGAGGCAGCTCTGGAATGATGGGATGGGAGGGGCCAATTGAGAGGCATCGAACACAGATCACGTTCCATATCGTGCCATGTTGTCCATATCAATTGGCTCGTGCACAGACACCACCATCACATCGTCATTTTCTATCATACACACAAACCCAAGAGGAGATGTAAAGCTTTTTCCTTTCTCCACTTTTTTTTTTTTTTTTTTTTGCATGTCCAATAAATCCTTCAAGCGCATTTACAAATACGCTGAAACAGACATGCGTGTGCACACATTCACCAGGATCGTAGATTAGAAATGCGTCCCTGGCTGCAGAGCAGCTGGGCCAGGTCATTATCATCTGTGAACCTTGACTCCTGCTGGCATTGTCTGGATGGCCAGCTATGATGGGGTAGCATGTTGCGACAGGCTTTAAGTGACTCCAAAAAATACAGTGGGGGGATGTCAGTTTATGAGAAAAAAAGAAAAGGTAAGAAAACACAAACGTGGCAGACCACAAACAGCAACAATTTGAGGAAAGCAGACACGACAAGGATGAGGTAAAGAGATGGAAGCCTTTTAAGAGTGGAAAGGCAAGAAGAAGAAGAAGAAGAGGGATTTGATATTGAAAACAAAAAAGGCACAAGAAGAGTAACCATGGCAAAGAAACACAGAGACCAAAGAAGGACAGGAAAAAAGGTAAAGGAAGCTATTTTTATTTGGATCAAAAGCCCAGCATTAGGATGAGCTGAATAGCGAACCATGGTCTTGTCATCATGCTCCTTTTACTTCCCAGAACAACCTGTTTGATGTGTACGGAGTAATATGTTGAACAGCAGGGTGCATCCACAGCATCAAAGAGAATTAAACCACACACTGGCCTATTATAGTGTGCTCATATGTGTGAGAAGAAGTCTGCCTTTCTAATAGTGACTGACTGCATGCGTGTCAGTGAGCATGCAGTACATCACAAAGTCTGACTGTGTCCCCTTGCCATGTTGTGACAATTATCCACCAGCAGGTGTTCTTGGACTGGTGTGTCTTAACTACCAATCAAAACTAGCACCCTGTCTGTTCCATTATCGAGTGTAACAGTGGAGGTAATAACCATGAGCTCCTCTTGATGACCCATGACAGCAACGACCAGACCAGGGACAGCATTTGTTTTCTGTGGAGCTCCTTAGTGACTTCACAGATCAGTAAACACACTCCGCTCTCTGGTGGGAGGAAGAGGTGCTGAACAGAAAGAGAAAAGAGGAAAAAGGAGGGAGTCATTGCTATCTGAAGTGTTGATGGATGGTCCACTCAGTCTGGCTCCGAGCTCACATGAATAATCATACGCGCTCGCTGTTTGATGCAGACTCTGCAAATGCAAACCTTTGATTGTGAGCTGAGATTAAAAAATGTGATAGGAAATTTTGATCTGATTATGGTTATTGCCCCCAAGCAGATTCAGTCACAGCTGAATTTCTTATGTTTTACACTTTGCACTTTTGAACCATTGATTTTTCTGTTCCCCATGAAAACAAATTGATCAAAACGACTGAATACACCTTTTTTCTTTTTTAAATCTTTGATTTTATTGTCAGTCTCCTTTTTTCTTTCTTATACAACACAGCGGACTTATGAAATATATGTAATTACCCAATCAATACTTTAAATCGACATCTCTGCAAAGTCTTGTCTGACCTTTCTCAGTCTGTGTCTTATTGCACTGCTTAGTGAATTATGGACATTAATTCTCACTCATGATTATGAGAAATTGATTTTCCACTTGAGCATCTCTCACAGGCAAAGTCCACACCGAAACCAAATTTTGTTATTGCATTTGCCGTCAAGGTTTTCTTCATGCAGCTTGCAAGGATTGGTGTCTGAATGTGAAATTGTGCCAAATACAGAGCAAAATGGGCAATATTAAGCACAAGACACAACTTTCCTTTTGTATTATTATTTTGATAATGTATGTAAATGTTTTTTAGCTCACAAGTTTTCAGTTTGGGGTGAAGAAAGGAAAGTTAGAAAGTAATGATGCATTTAAAAGGTGACAGGAAGAATAATTCTAAAGAATAGTTATAAGTAACTTTAAAAATTCAGAATATTTGCAAATTACTATCACTACTACAAATCATCATCAAAGGATGATGGCCTGAATCAGATGCTGTGCGATTGTCTATTTCAGGTGCAGTTTATTTTGAGCTGCCAAATATTAGTTCCTAAAATTTCAAAGTCAACAGAAGATTGCAGTAAAAGTCATATACTGTATTCCGTCTTTGAGTCTACATGGGAGAGAGACTTTGTGACTCCTCACCATTAACTTCTCCACTTTATTTTCCAACGATAATTGATTGGCCATGCTGTCACGTGTGTTGAACCCCATCTTGAGGCAAAGTTTTCCTGCCTGAGTTTCCCCAGTGATCCACCAAGAAGTGAAGCTTTATGGTACTGACAACCCAGAGTTGAACATCAATTTCGCTCACCAAGCACAAAAAGCAAAACAGAGAAACAAGGAGCAAAACAAAGGTTACAGAGAGTCTTTGACGTGAATCAACATCTGCTTCTTTTTAAATTATGTTTAAAAATCTGTCCTCGCAGCAGACTCCTTGCAAAGAAAAATACAAAACAGAGAGAAAATACACCGTTTTCATAAGCCAGTTTGGCTCTGCTTAAAACATTTTACATCTTAATCTACTTTCATTCATCTCACAACATTTGCAATAATGATCTACAAGTACTGTGATTATAAACAATGACTAATAATAAAGACGTTATGGGTGTTTAACCATGGTCACATGCAGTTGTTAGTTTGATCAAATAACAGTGCATGGAAGTGAATGTTAAAGCCTGAGCACCGCTCCAATCTCCAGGCTGCAGTCAGATAATGTATGTTTGCCACTGTTTTCAGCCTGCAATTATGTGTCTATAAGCCCTTTGGGGGCAGTGGAAACGAGCTGTAATTTCAACACTAACATATTATTTCCCTTTATTGGAAATTTCAGCTGGCCTTTTTTCAAGTTCAAGTCATATGGAACAAGACTGTAGTTAATAAGAAGTCAGTTTGGACACAAAAAATAATAATTAAATGGTTCATCAGCGATTTTCTACAGTTCAGAACATATTTTGAATTATCACGCTGCCAATGAAAAGGTCACAAGATTGCTTGGTTCTAACAAGCATTTAGTTGTAGCTGTTGAACTCATTCATGATCATTACATGTGGATTTTTTTGTGAAGATGTTTAAATAGATAACATGGTCATATGGTGATAATAGGACCATGACAACACATATCTCAACAGGCCTCTGAAAAAGCATCACCAAAGCTGCACGACTCAAACATTTTAGATTAAACTGGTGTACATGATGTTGGCTCCACAGTTTCGCGTAGTGTCGGTCGCTTTGACGCATGTGCTGACAGAGAAATATCAGCTAATTATTGCATGAATTATCATAATTACAACCCCATCAGCACACCTGATTATGTTTAATATGTCATGGTAATTATTGCAGGACATGCTTATTAGGATAGGGGGACAGCTCAGAGAGATGCAGCAACCAGAGAGTCAGAGGACACAACACTGGTGGCAGCAGGGTTAGCAATGTGCTGTCAAATAGCCAAGAGCAAGAGATGCTTATTCCTGGCACCCTGCATCAGTATGAAGGATGAAGGTGAGTCCTACATGTCTGAGAGCTCCCCAAACTGCTCATTGGTAGCTGGTAGGGGTATTGACTTGACCTATCATCAGCAGCACCCTAACAGAGCTAACAGCGACCAACATCTTTTGACTGTTTTATTGAGGGTATTCATTTCAGTGAAATGTTTAAACGTGATTAATCATGTGACTATCTAAAGTAAACTCTAATTCACACTTATACTGAAAAAAGTTATTTTTTAAAATACTCTTAACATAGGTGTGTAAAAATATTCTTGGTCTGTGCAAATTATCCTACTATTATTATAATTTATTCTATGTAGTAGGCATTAAGTTTTCATTCATACAATATTATATCCAAAACACAAAACAAAAATGATTCAATTTGCATCCTTCTGTTGAAAACCCATTCCCAATAAGCTACAAAAGAAGGGCATTGTAACCTGAACATAACAGTCTTTCACAAATGGCACACATGAGAATGCATAAGATGATATATTTTTACACACTGTAAATGCGTCTGACCTACCTGCAGGGAAGGTTTTGTCTCGTCTGAGTTTCAAACTACTTTGCTTGTATTCCGGCTCACATGTAAAATAATGGCAAATATAATTTATCTTGTTGCAGGATTTTGAAGATAAACTTGACATTGAAAAGCATCATCCTCAGACAGTTCAGCTCGCCATCCTCAAGATTAGACAACTTCCCTTCTTGATGTATCACACTATGGGGCAGAACATAGCTATGAATATTCATGAACTCAACTTTAACATGGTCGTTTTGAAAGCTCTAATTTTGTCATCAAAACTTATCAAACCTTTCTGTCCATCTTCTTCCATTATTTGAAATCTGTGGCATCAAAATTGGCTTTTAGGATTTAGGTTTCCCACTTTCACATCTTTATTGAAGGTGTGTCCATCTAAAAAGTACTTTATCCTCTTGTACGTTTTGTTTGGAAAAAAGCATCTGCCTAATGTATAAAAGTAAATGTAAGGTCACACATTAATGTAGAAGTACCTTCCTTAATAGCAGCTAACATTGATGCCTAAACCTAAACAAAAGAAATAGAAGACAAAGCTAAATAGCCTCTGGTCACAAATTCAAGTCCCATTATTCAAAGACATGTGGTGCACCAGCCTCCTCATAAAGACCCTGTCATTTGTTAATATGCAAACATACCAGAATGACAAGTGTTTACTCCTGGCATCGAATACAGCAGCAGATGGAGCACCAACGCTTACCTCATGTGTCTCTCTGAGATGCCAGTGGGTAAAAGTGTAGATGATTATGAAACATCTTTGTTTTTTTACCCTACAGGCATCCAGCACATAGGATCTTGAGCTCTTTATTGAGTAGTGTTCAGTAACACCAGGCAATCTAAACACCCCTAAATGTACATTTAAATGTATCCACGTTATAGTTTTCTATAGCTGATTTGAAACCAGACAGAAATTTCTACAGACACTGACCAGGTCAGTGTGATATTAAAGAAAAATGACCCGGAGTCAAATATCCATGAGCCAATCACAGCTCTGCAGACATTTTATGAGGCAGCCAATATGTTTGCTCACAGCTTCTTCCAAACACATTATTTTTTCCTGCATCTCAGATGTTTTTCATGAAACCAACAACTATCTAGTCAAATTTGGATCTTTTTACTGAACAGTTGTGATATATTTGTGGTAATTCTTTATTCAGAGGTTACTCCAGCCTGTATATTAAAACTGTACAATGTATGAAATGGTCTGCAGATGTGGTAAAATATTGCTATTTCCTATGTTTAGACATAAGTATCATGATGATTTTATCACCCAGACTTTTCTCCCTGGGTGCACGATATTACATGTTGTAAATCCTGAACATACTTTTTCACATCTATACATTTGCTGGCAAAAGCAGCTTTTCATCCTCCGAATAAGCTGCAGTCCAAATTCCAGAAAAGATGGGGATGTGTCGGATGTGAATAAAAACAGAACACAGTGATGGCATTGATAGAATATGGATCGCATATCACATGTTCAAAGTGACAGATATTCTTGTTTCATGAAAAATGTTATTTAATCTCAAATTTGATGGCAGCAGCATGTCTAAAAAAGGTTAAGACAGGCCTGTCTCTCCCACTGAGAGTCTCTGTAAATATTTGGAAACCGAGGAGAACAGTTACTGGTACTGTGAGGCAGGCATTTTTTTTCCATTATTATCTGATATAGGATTCTCGCTGACAGACAGCCTTCGGTCTTCTTGCACATGGTTGCATTTAATGATGCACCGAATGTTTTTTTCAGCTGGTCAGAGTTCTGAACTGCACGCAGGCCGGTACAGCACCTGGACTCCTCCACAGTGAAATCACACCTTTGCCTTTGATGCAACATGCTGCTCTGCAGATTCTGGATGTGGAACACATATTGTTCCAAGACCTGTAAATAGCTTTCAGCGTTTATGTTGTCTCTCCACTAGCGGAAGCTGTCAGTTAAAAAAACCCTAATACACTCCCATACGATCAGATATGGAGGCTTTTTAACTGAGTGCTGATAACAAGACAGACAGTCCCGCTCCCATTTAGTCTATAGAACCATTTTTAAAGGAAAAATAATACTGATACATTTCTGGACTGCCTCCACTTTGGACCCTGTTTTAGTAGTTTTTTTGTTTGTTTGCTTGCTTGTTTTCTTGCTTGTTTGTTTGTGCATTATGGATTATATTCACATATGCCTTCTTCTTTTGGTGGCAGACTTCTAACGAGAATTTGCAAATAGGAAATTATCAAATATTCAAAGTCTTCACAATCTCACACAGAAGAACACGCGATTTTCTACTCTTTTTTTTTATTCTTATTTTTCTTTACAGATTTCTGAACCTCTTCCAGTTTTGATTGATATGTCTCTAATAAACTGGTTGCTTATAGTTTCTTTTGGTGCTTCTTTTTACTATTACCTATTTTTGCTGCCATCGAATTTATGAGGAACTATTTTACATTAGATAGATTGCATGGTTCAAATTTTCGCACGTGTAAAAAGTTTATATGCTGATGGTTGTATTCCGGTCATGTTTACAATTTGTTCATTGCACCAGTTGTTTTTCAGTGCTGGGCCTTCCACAAAAAACAGCCTGAACCATTTTGCCAAATTACGCCAATGAATTGTCAAACATGAGAAGAAGATTCTCCATGCGTGCCTCCTTGTGTGCTTATTCCATCACAAGGCCAATTTCTACAACAACCACTTGGTTAGGATTAATGAACAGTGATGATTGTGGTTCAAGGAAGCCAATATTTCAGCGTCGCATACGCAGGAGCTTAACAATATTCAGAGGAAAGACTGAGTGGAGAGCTTGACGTGATTCTTTCAGCTCTGATGAAATTAGTGTCATGAAAATGGAAATTGCACGGAATATATCAAGACAACAGCAGATCAAAAGTGGTGAATGAGGGAATGTAGCGAAATAAGCCAGCCTGATTCTCTTTGCCGCTGAGATAAAGTGGCAACTGTTTGAAAATTCATTTTATGTTGTTTTGAAAAATATGATTTTGGACACAAATCAGTGAGCTGCAACTGAACATCCTAAAATATTTTCATTTTGACAGATACGTTCTTTACATCAGATCTTTAAGAATAATGTATTTGACGCAGTGTAGGGTTAAAACAGCACTGCACAGTCTCCACTCTGAAGGCACTGCTCCACCCTTAACTACATATTGATCTTATCTGTGCAATTTAGAACTGCCTCTCTTCCCTCTGGCTCAGATCCCCAGAGGGAGAGCAGTACAGCCTCATCATACATACATTGCAGACACACAACAACACGTATAAAGGTTACACGTGTGTGCACAAACACACACTGGGCCTGTGGAAGAGGGAAGTGTGTGAGGGTGAGAGGGGGGTTACACTCGAATACATGACTAATAGACTGTCGACACAGATAAATGACTTTTTAAGCAACAGAAAATTGCTCTGTGTTCCATTCACTGAACACTAGTTTCCCTTCTTTTCTCGTTGTGTCTTCCCTCTTTTTTTTTGCCTGGTCCCCCCCCCCCACTCCCCCCCTTTTCTCTGCTCCCTGCTCTTTGTATCTCCATCGTCACACCTTCTTCATCTCTACACCCTTGCAACTCCGACACCTTTGTCTTCTGCCAGCTCTTTTGTTCCTGCCTTACTGTACTTCTGTTCACTTTTCCAGCCTTGTTGCCAAAGCAACAAGTAGCAGAGCTTTGAGAGTCTGTGGGGTTTTTTTTTTCTCCTCGCCGTTTGTTGAACGAGGCGATATGGACAGATCTGAGGCTGCAACAATTGTGGAATTATGCAAATTAATCCAACCAGTGACAATGGATTAGAGCGGACTCTTTCACAGCTGACAAAGGGGGTTAGATTGAGCTCTGAGAATCACATTAAGTGATTCTTGTCTCCAACATCACATTCACAGTCGTGTCAAGATGTCTGCATGTCAATCTTCTGCCTTTTCCAAGTCAGAATAGATGCATTACATGAACTCTCTGCAAATAAACCTGGCATCTTTATAATGAATAAAGTATCTTTTCAATTAAAAGGTAATCAGAATTTTACACTGAGAAAGAATACAATATTGTTTCATTTCGATGCCTGAGAGAGAACAGACTTACAGCTATTTAGAGAAATCTAAATATGCCTTTTCTGATCAGTTCATGTTAAACTGCCACAGTCAACTTTGTCTGTTTTGATCAGAAAACACAAACACTTCTTTACTTCATTCCACTTATTTGAGGAATGGCAACTTGATAGGGCTCTGTTCAAGAAAATAATTATTCCTCAGATTGAATGCAGAGTCAATAGTAGTTTTTCTCTTTTTACTCACAGGTGGTTGTTTCCACGAGGGCACGACCAGAGTCAATTACAATCACTTGGTCTGGACTTGAACAGAAAACTAAAGAAAATCTCTTTACAACACAGACACTATTCTCACCTCCACATGCAGTTTTTTCTCATGATCACATGGTTGCTTATTCTAGGAACACAGTTACAGATCATATCATTTGCATTAAGAGATGACTCATGGGCATATTTTAGGCAGAAGTTCATTCTGGAAAAGAAGTGATTGAAAATGACTGTGTGAGCAAACTCTGGTGAGGAACACAGACAGCATAAAATACTAAATAAACAAGGGATAAACAAGGATAATACAGAACAGGGCTAAAACTAATCTTGCCAGCAGTTAGACAATGCTAATAATGAAAATGAAATCAAGTTTAACCGAGAAGAATTTGGGAGATAATTAAATAATGATAATAATAAACAAATAATAAACCAGTTACAGCAATTGAAGGTCTTATAAAAGACAGCAGACTATGAACAACTATGACAACCTTTTTTAATATGTGTGTATCAACAACTGGAGCTGGGGTCATCCTTGTGTGTTCAAGACTTTTCCTGGTGCAACCTTGCAACTGGTCTTGGCATTAGGATTAAGTGCACTGTGTTTGAACGAAGATGTTCTATGTGTGTTTGTGAAACATGGACCGAAGCAGATTTAATGTGATTTATTTTCTGATAAAGCAGCTCATTTGCATGAAAGTCGCGGAGACCGCATGCTGTGCTGGCTTTAAAAACCCGAGTACAGGTTGTTACACTCTCAAGAGAAATGTGTGTGTTCGGGCACATGAGAAGGAAGTTGAGGGGGTAGATAAGAGGAAGCTATAGAAGGAAAGGAGAGAGTCAACACTTGTGTTTCGCAGTGCATCTGGCTTTATCCTCGCCTTTGCTTCTGATAGAGGGCAGATTTCATAACGGCCTAATAACACCTTCCAAGAGGTCTCAAGATACAGCTTTTCTATCACCGCAAGAGCTGCCGTGGTCTTTACCGCCACAATGCAGCTCCTGTCAACAGCCATCAACCTCTACAACCCCTGAGCCGACTGATATTGACAATAAAACAGGAGGCAGGATCAGCAGGTTGCCGTGAATGTGTGCACACATGCGTGTAAGTTTCCATGTTGGTGAAAAGGTCCAAGACTGGACACTCAGAGAGGGGCTCAGTGTGCACCTGGTGGCAATTCTCTCACAAGGAAGGATAAAAGCAGATTTCAAGGAGGCACAGAGAGGAATACAGAGAGGCTAGCACACAGAGAGAAAAATGTATAATGATCCCTGATGTCAGAGCCATGACTTTTGGACGGCTCTGGTAACTTGTGCTGTGCTGCAGAGGAGATTGAGAATTGTAAGTCTTGTCATGCATCATAAATGTAATACCGTATGGGACTGTAGCTCTCACACATAGAGAGAATCGGGAATTTGAGCACCACATAAAGAAGAATACATTGCCTTTTATGAGGTTATGAAGGACATATTGTGTGGCAGGACTCATAAACATATGCATGTTTCCCTTATGAGTTTTCTGGAGAATTGAAGAAAGTCTTACAGGATGACTGAGGAGGCTTAAGAGGCAGATAAGCACCAACACTATTTACATTGAAATGGCTTTGAGGGGAGACGGTGACGAGAAGTCAAAATGGAAAAATATGTGAATGAGATTATGTGATCTTTGGTCTGAATGCGAATAGAAACAAGGCTGAAGGTGCAGGCAAAATAATTGTATATAGGAAGTTTGCGCTGATAGATACAAGATCAGCATGCATACCATTTCTTTTACCTGTGCACTTGAGAGGCTCTTCTGGGCAATCTCAGCCCCTGCCTTTTTTCTCCAAGTAGTTGCTGCCGATGTTTCAAAGAACAAGTGGATTTCATGTGGGTGGAGGCGGTATCATCTCGAAGCCCATGGTGGAATTGTTAAAGCAGACATTGTCTGTAGATTTTTGGGGTCACATCATGCAGAAACCTCCATTTGTTGTCGCAATCCTCCCCATGGTAACGATAAAGTGCGATCAGTGTGTGTGGAGGGGCACGTGGCAGGAATCTGGACCCCTGCGCCTCAGGGTGAAGACCCTATCATCTTAACTTGGTGCACAGCTCTGCGGAGGGAACAGATAAGCTTAAGATATCATTCCAAGATTCGGCAGTGCTTACACTCCGGCCATTTCTCTGTCCTCTCCCTGTGACTTGGCAGCATCTGCAGCGGGGCTGATCAATAGATCTCACCAACAAGAGGTCTCGAGGCCAATTAGGCTGGGCAAGCAAGGCCAGGTTGGTGTAAGGCTGTGTCAATACCGAAGCTTGTCTGCCCTTAGGAAGAATGGATAAATACTAAAGGCAGATACAAATTATTTGGTGTGAATGTCCTTACTTTTATGACCTTCGAAGACCTCCTAAGTCAAGCACTAACCATTTAAGGTCCCCAAATGATCGTGTTGACGAAAGCCCTTTTTTGATGAGGCAAAAGGTCGTTTCTAGGATCGCAGTTAGGGTTACCTGAGGTTGGAATGGAGATTAATGGGTTATGTTTGAGGCTAAGCTGGCCATAACAAATACAAGCCAAACCAATGTCTTTCCATAATGGTGCCTGAGCCAGCTTGTTAGTGTGCATTTATATGTATGTGTCCTACAGTCACTGATTTACATTTAATGACCCTTTCCAGGAGAAGTTCCAGCACATCTTAATCCCTAGGCCGCACCCCATTTTCAATAACTGCCTCCCTCACTGTCTGGTCCTCTCCTACATACAAAACAGAGCAGGGAGATGAAGCGCTGCTGATCAAATGTCACAGTCCTGCTCTCATGTACAATGCCTCAGCGCCCTCTGTTGGTGTGTTAGACTTCAACGTGAATTCAAATATATCCGTCTCGAATCATTAGGCATGGTTTCCTGTCTCTCACCTGATGGAAGGTTGAATGCACTACCCTGCTCCACTCCCTATTAGGATGAAGCAAGTATAGAAAATGGATGGGTGGACGGCAAGTGATCCTCAGAGGGCCAGCTTAGCCGCAAAGCAGCCACCACTCGACAGACCTCACATATTACTATATTAGTTTAATTTCCCCTTGCCTTTAGGAGAAGATTACTCCAAGATGCCCCAATCCTGAGTTACAATTTATCTGTGTCTAATGCTTATCTGAGATTGCTCACTAGGCACAATTACTCATCTTAATTGCAAAGTTTACGCAGTGAGAGGGCAAAGTGTGATGAGGGGAGCATGGGATGAGATCATATCCAGTGCATTTGGTATTGATTTTTAAAAAAGAGTCGTGCAATAAGTAAGAACCCTTTTTCACTTACGCATACAGTCTCACTCTATGTGACAATCAAGTTAATTAAAGAAGTTAAACAATCAGGTACTTGCAGCAAAGACGGAATTATTCACCTCCAAGCCAAGCACTTTTAATCTTAATCAGATATACTCTAATTAAACTTCTTCGCTGTAACGTGCCAAAAGATTTAAGACTTTTGCTGAGGGAAGCTTGTGTGTTAAGTTGTCAATGAGACTGACACCCAAAGAGGTCATGCTTTGATCACCATAATTCATTTTGTTTGTTTTGTTGTCTTGTTTTTGGTGTACAGCTGCAGCAGTTAAAGTCTCACTTCATCCAGAGATTCTGCAAATAGCATAGCACTATAAAAAAAGGAAGATGTTGTAAAATGTATGGTAAAGCTTCATAAGTAGGTAGAGTAAAAGGTGGCATGTATTAGGAACTGAAACAAATTAACTTATTAACTCCTGGAGTTAAATATTTTATTTGAAAAAATCAAGTATTTCCCAATGAAAATACCTTGGCTCTTTGAAAATTGCTACCTCTTTTTACATGGTTCATTTTGCAGCAAATGACCTTTTCAGGTTTTCCACCTGAACTTAACTGGGGTTTTTCATCTCAGGTTTAGTGCAAAGAAAGGATTTTCATGAATGGATGAACAGGGTCGTCTTCAAAGCTTAGGTTTTATCCAGATCTTTTAGTAAAGAGACTCCTATGAAAATAAGGGGTAAAAACACTTACATAAAGTGGTGGAAATTAGGCAAGAAAGAGACATTATGAACCACACAAAATGAGAATTGTACCACCTGAGGTCCTTTAGGAATGCCTCTCCCTGTTCTTTTCAGCTTTATAAACTTAAATAAGTTAGACTGCACCTTAGCAGCTGCTGCTCATTTTATTTTTAAAGGTTATAAGAACATATCTAAATGAATCTTTTCTTATGTTGAATCTGTAAAACTGTCTGTTTCTATAACTATGGATGTACCTGAACACAACTGTGTGCACAAGGTTTAGTGTTACAGTTCAACATGAGTCAAACATGTGAAAATTATATCCATTTACCAGCAATCATCTCTGTCTAAAACCTTTTTCCTCTCAAAAACAATGCACAAGAAAACTAAGCCATGTACATGCTTTGAATATTTGACACTCAAAAACTATAAGCAGCTACCTTGATTTTTTTTTCTCCCAAGGACAATTTGAGGTAGTTTGTGGACAATTTATGTTGCAATGTGAAACCATGGGAAAAAGTAGGGTAATGCAACAAAAAAAAGTAAATATGCCAAGGGAAATTAGGGTTTTAGCTTGTTTTTCAAAGCTTGACTAACCAGTAATGTCAAAACAAATTTCCCTCCAAGCAAAAAGCTTTGGTGCCGCTGTTTTGGCAACTTCACTGCTTTGCATGTCAGTTCCTGCCGAGCACAGCAATCCAGTCATTCTTAACCTGGGGGACTCAAAACTGGGAATGCAGGTCATGAATCATGCAGACCCAAGGCTCCAGCATAAAAATCACTAATTTGTTCCATTTTTTCCATGGACTGAAAAAGTTGGACAGTTGATGCCAGAAGCCATTGGAAGAATGGGGATTTTCTACCTTGTAATGATTTCTGCCCCTTCCTACTTCACAGAGATTCCGTGAATAAAAAAGAAGATTGGGAGCAGGACTAAGGGCATGGAAAAATGAGAATGGAAGAAACATGCAGCTTCTCATCTTGCACAGAAAGTTTCATTCAGTGTTGTGTGTGACGTTATTTCCTGGAGAGAGTAGGCCCATCCACACAGCATGTGCTTATCAGTTGCCACTCCTTCCCTTATTAGTGTTGTAAACTAGATAGTGTAAGGTTCACCACACCTGAGCAGCTGCTACATGTTCTTTCTTTTTTAAGACTGAGAGTAGGGATCCAAGATGGCTTGGACAAACTGACACACGGAACTATACAGGTAAGGTTTTTTAACTAGAAATGTGCGTCTGCTGTGGAAAGGACTATCCGCTGTACTTTATGCAGTCTTAAACCATAAAAAAGGTTAATGATTAAGGTTCTGTACACATTTCTGATCAGGCTCTACCATCGAAGTTAAATTCAAACTACATCGAAATTGAAAGTCGGTGTGTGACTGAACTACAGATGGTTTGAACTTGAAAGGCAAGTTCAGGCAAGAACAAAACCAACAAGTATGTATAACTAAGAAAGATACTGAAGTGCTAATATATACTAGAACATACAGGAACTAAGACAGTAGTGGCTGTGAGAACAGCAGGGAGATAGGCAGCTGTACCTTTACATTAGGATATTGCTTGAAAACCTATAAACCGATTATTGAAAAACTCTTTTTGCGCTTCTTTTTTCAAAATAAAGCCAATTTGAACATCTTACCCTCTGGGTAAAATCCAACGTGATTTTATATATAAAAAAAAAAAAATCCATTAGTAATAACAAAAATGTCTTTGTTGCAGTAACTAAGGAATTGTTTAAAATCCAAATTTTAACAAGTTCTCCAAAAACAACTTCAGAAATTAGATCATACGTGTTGTTTGTGGTAGGATTCAGTGATTGATCGGAAAACTTTGTGGAGGTATTTTGACAACCTAGTCATGCTCCAGAATGCAATTAGATAAACTGGGATAAAAGCCCAAGATGGTACCATCAGAGTATAAGAAGAGTGGAAGAAAGTGGAGGTTATCAAGCAAGGAGAGGAGATTTTTTAAATGAAAAAGTGCACAGTTCAAAATATCAATTTCTCAACATAATGAAAGGAAAATCATGTTTCCCAGGCTCCATTGCTTTCTCAAGGTTCTGGATGCTTTACAGACACTGAGAACGTTTGATATAGAGGTGCATGAGTAATTTCTGGTGGTGTGGCCTGATCAGAGCTGTTTCATCAAGACAGACCAGAAATGCTCATGAACTCAGTTGGAGGTAAGCTGTAGTAACCCTACTCATGTGGAAGTCGACCGAGCAGGCTCAGAAAGCATTTGACTGAGGCTTTTTTCAATGAAAGGTGCTCTTTGCTTGTTTGTCAGTTTGTGGTTTGTCAGAACTGAAAATTGTATGGGTAAAATTATAAAAATTCTGTCTTTTCAATGGGGACACCATTTCTATTGCAGCTGTATTTTATTACAACAGCAACAAACCTCACATTATCCTTGTTTAAACAGATGGTGGATTCCTTTTTTTAAGCATCCATTTGTGGGAGAGCTGAAGCCTATCCCAGCTGTCATTGGTCAAAAGGCAGGATATACCCAGACTGCTCTGTGGAGAGTGTGAAGACTGACCCAAACACAGACTGCAAGAGGCTGGAATACAAATTAATTTTATTTATTAAAGAAATAACACACAGTGTGGCCAATAAGGAAATCTAAAACTAAACTTGGGCAAAAAATGCATTAATAAAAAGAGTAACCAAACCCAAAGGCTAAAAGATAAGCTAAGTGATGAAACCTGGGAGCAAGAAAGGAGCCCAGACAACCCGGTGGAAAGATTAGGACAAACAGCATGCAAAAAGTGAGAAGTACATCTGACAAAGGAGTGAGAGAAGCAGAGAGCTGAAGCACAGAGGAGGGGGACTACTGAGTGGAGGCACCTGGAGACGAGGAGCACAGCTACAGGAAGAAGAGTTAATGATCAGAGCAGGAGGGAACTGAGCAACTATGGGTAAGAATGGTATGGACGGAAACTAGGAAGGGAAAAACATGGAAGAACATGGAAACAAAAGATCGAGCAGCTAAAAAAACATTCAGTCAAAGGCTAAAGCACAGAATAGTGCACAGAACCCAGTAAGTGTCAATTCAAAGACACCAATTAGTCTAAGAAAGGCCCCGGCCTGAGTTTAGAACCAGCCACCAAACAGAATAGTGAACATGAAAGATTTATGGTAATTCAATTTCTAAAAATCCAAACATCCCCAGACTGTGGGGACTCTACCGAGATATACACATGACTCTAGTCAAACATGTCTAGTGTTTTACAAAGAAGAATATTTAACAAAAAAGGGTTAAATATTAGTCTGTCGCCTGCATGCAAATGATCGTCAGGGATGAACATCAACCTGTGGTTAATGGATTTTGGTGCAACACATTTGAACAGATTGCAGGCAGTATAAGATTTGTGCTCTATATGATTCAAAGATGTCACGCAAAAGACAAGTTGCTTAACTCACAACCCATAACTACTAAAAAATAACTTTGGCAAATGATGTATTGACAATCGACACATCCACTGATTACATTTTATCAATCTTTCATGACTGGCATCAATCTGCACCGAGAGTTTATGTCACATCTCTCAAAAATGATAAGGTCTCCTGATTTGTCCATTCTTGCACCTTTAGGTTTGAGAGATGTGAAAGTGGGAAATGAGGAGAGACCCATAGCTAAAGTGATTACACGCAGCAGCAGCAGCTTCTCCGGTGCAAAATCCTATGCTGAGGTACCTGCTGTTTCTCATTTTTCACAGATCAAAGACGTTTTCTGTGAAAGCTGCGTGCCCCGTTGAAAAGTCGTCATGAATGAGGCAACAACAGGTGAGCTTTTCAGCAGTGCATATGTGTATGTAGTAGGGTGCTCAGAAAAGGCTCTAATTTTACTTTCAGTTTCACTTTACAGATGAAATTCTAGCAGGTTCTCTGCGTGAACACAGTTAATGTCAGATTCTGTGGTGGCAATGCAAGATGTCTTCTTATTTCATTCTGATTCTGCTCAGAGAGAGTGCTGTCATCTGGGGTAAATTACTGACCAGCAGTCTGTTTGGCGACACTGAGACGTGACAATAGGACAAAAAAAGGGAAAAACGAAACGGTTATTCAAAATGGAGAAGCAGTGTTTTGTCAAATGAAAAGGTCTGCGGCATGCTGGGAGATGCCACCATCGTTGGGAAGCCAATCCAAAATTCCTAAAAAGTACTCATACCATGCAGTGCTGGTTAGAGAACCATCCAACCGTAAGCAGAACCACGCCCATGCTTTGAGGCTTGTGTCACGCAGAAATTCATCTTGTACAGAGAAAAAAAGTTTTGAAAAATGATTGGTTCAAACATTTAATGTGTCACATTTAGGCTTTTAACAAATTGTTTAGAACACTTTTAGTTTTGTTCTGCAGAAGTTACAATACTGTTGTTAGCCCGATCTTCAGTTGGAAACCTGAGAATAAACCAGAGTAGATCAAGAGTATAAAAATGACATTTATGAGGTCACAGGCAAAGTAAATCAGCGCTGGGCTCTCACTCCCTGAGTGTCTCAGTCGGCAAAGAGCACTGAAATCGGTGTATAATGGATATTTCTTTTCCGGGCTGGGCCCAGTACTGGCCAATAGGCCAAGTGCTCTGCAGGATTTGCCTGAAGGGCTCGGACATTTGTTCTCTGAAATAAAGTCAGAATGCTGTAACCTGTACAAAAGTCCAAGAACTGAGTGTCCGTAGAGCATGAATAAATAATGTGTATGCACCAGCAGGATTTTTGTGTTTGTCCAAAGTTTGGTCAAAGTATGGGGTTCAAAATATCACAGGTATTTTGTTTGGTTGGTTGTTTTTTTGCCCGACCCCTGCATGTCTGTCAGCCTTTGGAGTGGTGTTCAACACCACACCAGCAAACTGTTTAAGGACGAGTCAAAAACTTGTGAAGGGTGTGTAAATAATTCAGTTTAGTGCAGCACCGCACTCCAACGGTTCCCTTTCTTCTAAACTGCCGTCCGCATTTGTCTAAGTTTGAGCCTTAGCGTGGGCTAAACTTTGAAAACACAGTGTATTTCATAAAATCCTTCAGCTTCAGGTTTCGGAGCAGCATGCTAGATTTTGACATGTCTTTGAATAAAAATGCATAGCCTTGCCGAAGGTGGATGTAAAACAGATATGCAGAATTATTTCTACTCATTTGTGTTTTCTTGTAATTTTCAGATGATGTCTATGCTTACGCCCTGTCTAAAACCCTGACAAAGGTTTCATCACCCGCCACAGTGGGGCTGTACTCTTCGTGTCAAGATCGGATTAACACGATCCTCAAACAAATGGAAGGTATATCAGCGGAATGCCTGACACTGCTGTTTATTTATTACTCAGCCATTTGAAGCCTATTACCATCCTCAGTCTTTGGGTGGGACTCACACGATGATGGCGACAGCCGTAAACCTCTGATGATTTACATGCTTACAGGCTTTATGGCACTCTTGCTTCACCAACAGTGTTAGCTGGCAACATGATTGGACTGTGTGGAACCATGTCCCGCTGGCGGGAGACTGCTCCTGTTTACAATGATGCTGCGTGTCAGAAAATTACAACATCTAAAGTCGGAGCGTACGCAGTCAGAAGATAGCTGAGCTCCTTCCTGGATCAGGCATTAATGGCTTCTTGACAAGTGACTGACTCAAAGTGCATATTGTGTTTCTGTTCTGCTGGCCTCGAGGAGATTTCAGACAATAATTCTCCTTAGCAGTATCAGGGAAGCAAAAATGGTTCGAATTTACACCAGCTTGAAGCGTGAACTCATCACGCACTTAATACAATTCTCTTAGGACAAGTCCATCACATAAGATGTAAATAAAAGTCACTGCAAGCGGTCATTTTTTAAATTAAACCGTTTCAGTCACTACTTATTGTGGTTCGCAAAAAGTCCCCACAACATGGACTTTGAAGGCATAAATATCAGCTAAACTTACAGCGTTGTGTTTGCTTGTACTAAAGAAGCGCCAGCAAACTTTGTGACCTTCCTTGAAAAATGAGTGAAAGACACCAGGAAAACAGCAAATCAAAATCCACAAAAGAGCCCACTTTGCACTTAAAATATGTGACGACTGGAACCTGGAGATATACGTCTGTTTATCATTGAGTGACACTGAGCAGAGAGAGCTGAGCGGGTGGGGGAGCAGGGAAGGGAAGGGCTCCCATAGAAAAGACAAGTCATTTTGAGTTACTCTGAAGGTCCCGCAATGAATGGCCAATTTCTCCCTTTTCTCTTTTTGCCTTGGCAGATATACTGCACAAGTTGGACCAGGTTTGATAATAAAAATCCTCAAAATAATGGGGCTCCAAGATGTGGCAAGACAGATGATAAACACTGTTATTCATGAACTCTACATTCATTATTTTTAATCTTCCCTTTCCTCGTGAGAATGTATTTTTCCAGAGGACCTAAGCTGATTGTTTGTGAAGCAGGTTTTGAATTTAGTGCTGTTGTGCATTTTATCTATTACTGAGAGCCCATAGAGTCAAAAACACCAACTTGTATTTATTTTCAACAGTTCTGCCTCAGAGCCAAACTCCAATCGGTTTTACATGTCAGGATGCTCCCCATGCATACACCTCAACCGTGTACATGATCCTAAGGGTAATTATTCTAATCCTTTCCATTTCCTTAGAGCACATGGACCGGGAGGCATCAAAAATTGAGCAGAAATGTGAAGAAAGACCAAGGCCCCGATCAGTTAAGCCGTCATTGATTGGCCTTCTGGCCCTCATAGGCCGGTTGATCTTCTACAGACCTGTCTGGACAAAGAAGAACCAGCGTCACCGCAACATTAGGTTTATTTATGTGCATTTCAGTGCTTGGCATTTTGCAGGCAGTGACCTGCTGTGGGCTGGAATAGCCATACGACTGTTTCAGGCCATGCAAATGAGCTTTGGAAAATTGCAGCTTGCGCTCTATCGTGTGGTTCAATACGATGAAGAGGAAGAAATCGAAGAAAGGGTTCGTGAAAATTCATTTTCTCCTTTATTAAACGTGTTTTCGTTTGAGGGAAGTGGTTACATTTATGCATTTATGTTGCTTCACTTTATTTGGTTGTTGTGTACATAAATTGGAAATTAACCACGTTTTCTGTCCAGCAGAAGACTGAAGATTCATGTCTTACTTGTATTGTAGGTCAGTTTGTCTCAGAGTGTTAAATTGGCAATAACACAAACAAAATAGATAAATACATAAAGAATAAAAGGCATTTATACACTGCTACTCAAAGTAGGTAAGGAGATAACTGATTTTTAATACAGCCAAAACTGCAGTAAAGTTGCTCTCGGACAAATTTTCTTTTTCTCGTTTTTGCCAGACAGCTTAAAGAGTAAAAAATTGTTATATAATCCTATTAAAAATGTATATTTTGCCTAAAGTATATCCAGACTGTTAGTCAGCTCCAATAAAACCAAACTGTGTAACTGCAGTGTCCTCAGGAAAAATCATCATCAAAGTATCTTAAATAGCATGTTCACATTTACAGAAACTCATACAGTCAATAGTAACCTGGTATTAAGCATGCAATGGCATGTTTGTATAGTGGGAGGGGAGATTTATTTAACTTATATTTTACATAGCACATTGCACACGCTGGGGAAAAAAAGTCACACCAGGGCAAAGACAATTAGAAAAAAGAAGATCAGAATGTTCTGAGATGTCTACTGACTTTTAATTCGTAACAGCTATAACTTTTTGTATCTAACCTTGTTTTTGCTGGATTTGTTCTTTACTAAATTCAGGTTGTGAAAGATGACACTGATGACTGGAATTCCAAGAAGATCTGTTGTTTGCCCCTTTGGGTTCTCGCCCTTGGTATCCTCATCCTCCCAATTATCGTCCTGATATTCCTGGTGATTTATGGTTTTCCAGGCGCTGAAGTGGTCCCAGACAAGAATAAACAAGATGACAGTACGGATGTCTTAATGGGCCTGTTTGCTGCTTCGTTAGGAGTCCCAGTAGTGAGCACAATGAAGTTTATCTTTCAGATGGCCAAGAACCTGATCGTCAGCCAGGATCGAAACATTACGAAGGGGATGGACAACGATCGAATCAGTAGCCAACTGGGCTTCATGAACGAAGTCAGAAAGGAAATATGGATGTTGTCCCGCTTCATCCAGTTTATGGAGGTGTTTGAGAGGAGGAGGATTCGCATCGTTCTGAAAATCACTAATTTGGACCGCTGCACCCCCAAGAAAATCACAGCAGTTCTGGAAGCCATCAATATTCTGCTTTCAGATGAGGAGGGCCCATTTATTTCCATCCTGGCAGCTAATCCAGGTGTCATTTTAGAGAAAGTGAACTTTGCAGATGGTTGCTTCAGCAAAGAGGACAGGGCTTATGCTCTCCTGAATCGTATAGTAACTTTAGCTTTCACTATCCCACCTCTCAGTGACACATCAAAGCGCTACTTATTTCATAGCATCACTAATGATTCAAAATTCCTCCGTCATTCCCAAACTTCGGAGGCCAGTTGCATAAATATGACATCCTCAACAGACACACATCTATATGAGGTTGCGTTTGAACCAAATTCTTCGATACCACTGATCCAGGGAAGTACAGCAGCACTGGACGTAGAGGAGGACGAAGTGGAGAATGTGGTGCGCGACATCCTGTGCAGCAGCGAAAGGAAGATAAACAAGTACATGTTAGATGACGCCATCTCTATGAGGAGGGTGATCAACTCCGTGCGGGTGACTGTGATAATCATGAAGGCCCTCAAGACAGAGCTTCCCAAACCAGAGAATGTTGCAGCATGGGTGGTCTTGGCAAATCAGTGGCCCTGTCGACTCAGCTGGATCATCCAGTGTGTGGAGGATGCCAAACAGAGAGCAGCTATCGACGGAAAGAACGAGTATAGGGATCAGTCAAAGAGCCTGTGGGAGGTTTTCAACGAGTCCAGAGAGGAGCTGTATGTGATGAGCTCAGAGATTGAGGACCTTCTGGAGCAGGACGGAGATCCCGAGGTGTTTGAAGAATTACTCAAGGATAGGAATTTTGATTTCACCATAAGCAGCTTGGAGAAATTTCAAAAGGGGATGGTGAATCTGGATCAGTCGATCAGGAGGGAGCTGGGTCTCATCAGGGGAGCATCCAGGCTGAAAGGTTCTGGTTGGATGAGGGATCTAGCTCCACTACCAATCACAGCAATCATCAAAATGAGCACAGCTGATGTATGCAAAGAGGTGAGTCCTTACCTGACATTAACATCTGTAAGAAGTCAGACTTGGTTGACTTAGGAACATCTCAATTTTGCGTTGGACACCCATTTAGCACAACGGGACAAGCTGAAACTAAATAATAATAAACTACATGATAAGACCACAGTATTATAACATCTTATAAACATCTAAAAAACAGGAGAAATTTCATTTTCAGACAGAAATTGAAATGTGATTTGGATCACAGAACAACACAGAGCTGAGCAGACAGATGCTCCAGATGCTGACCGCTGGTGATTCAGTTTTCACAATAGTTTAACATCCCAAACACCTGTGTGCTCCCAAAGGCCTCCTCACACACTTGATTCATTTCTCAGGTGGTTTCAGAGGAACCTTAGATAAATGTTACTGTAAGGCAGACACAGAAATATTCTCTTAAAACTCTAGTTCTCCCAACAGGTTTCTAGCCTCTAATTCTCTGAGAACTTTAAAGAGAATTTTTTATGCTTTCTGTCCACTGGCCTGTTAAATCTTCCGGTTGGAGATAGAAAATATACAGTATCAGACAATCTAAATCTGCTAGATGGTAACACTGAGTCCACAGACCCCAAGAGCAGCCCTGCTTATTTTGATGCCATAGTATGTGATTATTCAGCACCTGCACTGAGATAGAGAATATTTGTACACTATAAAGTGGTGAATTATTGCCTTGTTGGCATTAAAAAGCAAGCTTGGGTTTTGCATCTGCAGCAACGAGCAATTTCAACAGCATAATTAACTGGTTATTACTGCTTAACAAGCTCCATCATCAGGAGGTGATTACCTTGAATTTATAATACTAAAACATTTTTATGCACTCTTGGCTGCCAAATGTTTAGACTTAAGTATCAATAGTGTTGATGGAGATTGGAGAGAAAAAACTAAAACTTAAAACTACTTAGTTGTGCTTTCTGAATCAGTGACATTCCCAGCGTGGCATTCTGGTATCTCAGCATTTTTTCCATCATGTTTACAGTCTTCCATTTTCTGTCCTTTTTAGATGGAGAGGATGGAATATGATAGCAAGTACATTGATATTGTGGAGAACAACAAGCTAAATGGCTCTGCACTGGTTTTTGGTGATGCAGATGACCTTAAAGCTCTTCTGGGTATGAACTTCGGAGAGTGGGCAACTTTCCGACTTCACTTTTTGAGCTTAACCGCACATCACAGATCCCAGTACAAGAACAAACTGAAATCACATCCTGACTCAAAGGATCAGCTGTTAAACCTCCAACATGCTGCCCACAACTACTCATATAATCCCAACCTGGGCCACGGCTGCTAGTGAAAACCCTAAACTTTTATCTAACACAAAATCACGGCTTATCTATGGCAGATTTAATCCAAAAACATGAACATGGTGCAACGGGTTCATGGAGCTCATTATTTCACCCTATCCCGAAAGTCATCATGCCTTGCCCTTTTATCCCTCGTCTTTTCTACCTGTTCTGCACTGCATTTTGGTATGTTTTTTGCTTAACACTGTGAAGCCTTTTTTTTAAATGTCACAAAATGAAGACTTACTCTGCAGCTAATGACTTATGAGCATTCCTCCACATGTAGTTTTAACTGTGAAAAGTTGATATCTTACATATTTAAAACCCTGTTTCAGTGAGTGTTGCCTGCACAGTTAATAACATGCAGATTTAAACATTTAATCTGTCGTAGCTGCATTAAATAACTCACTTTTTTTTAAGCTGTTTTGTGCCAGCCCTGCTACTGGATAAGTTTAACATTCAGCCACTTATTGTGACAAGTTTCTCAGTAAGAATTTTGAGATGTCACAGCATGAGGAAACAAATGACAACAAAGTTAGCTGTGGGAAAATCCCATTTAGCAGCTTGAGTCTGGTGACCTTTACAGGGGGAAAAAAAGCATGGAGGAGAGAAGCTCTGCCTGACAGAATTCAAAATACTCAGCAGTACAATTTACATGATGGCATTTCTTGTTTTGTATGTTTTTGTATTTCAACTGTGACTTTATAGGATATTGACAGCTGGTCACACCCAATAAGGATGCCTATGAAAACTTAGTAATCAGGACTGAATGCTAATCATAGACGTGTTCAGTTTATTGATTGTTTTTTTTTAACGAATTACACTATATGAAGTACAATCATCCAATTCTCCATTTCATGCTATTCAATTATATGCAAAGTGAAATATTAAATGTAAATTTCAACATAATAAAAATGCTCACTCAAGCAAATCTAATTTTTTTGTGTGCGTGTTACACTTGTTATTATTTCAAAAAGCATTTCCAGCTTACAAACAGCCCGTGCAATGTGCTGACTCATTAGCGACATTTTTCACATCAAAGCATTCTCGTGTTAAATAACCGGCTGGAAATTCATTCCATCTGTATTCTTTTGAACTTTTCGACCCAGAGAGTTGCTAATGTTAACTTGGCTAAAAATATCAAATGACCCCCGGGCATTTACAGAACACAGAATAACATTAAATTATCATAAAGGCAAAACGTTAACTTTCTTTTTCTCCACATGGAAGGGTTATTTTTAACAGGTAAGACAAGGAATGTGAGCCTTTTTGAAGACTGCTGCAAGTCTGCCTCAATTTCTACCAAATAAAACTCTGACTGAGTGAAGTATCAATCTGTAAATGTCCATCTGTAGTTTATACACATGGCTGGTATATATTATAATCTGTAAATTCTAGCCATCCTATTGTACACATCCACATTAAGGCATTTTGAACAGTTTTAAACATGCATTTCTCACAGTTTGTTACATATTATATATGGAAGGATGGTATCACTAATGGATAACATGCCAAAGATGAAGCTTTCTCACAGTAAAATTCATTTGCATTTGCTCTCGGCACCTGGTTTTTATGCACAAAGAGGCAGTATAACAATACCCAGAAGAAAGTAGTGGTTATTCCCTCATGCTGAGGAATGATGTGTTATAAGGAAAATCTTTTTCTGCTTTCAGTAGACACTCTGTATCAAAGTTAAGAAACTTTTACCAGCATTTAAGTACTGTTCTGTGAGTCAAGGCACAGGTTTAATTAAGCTAACAAATCTTTTTCAATTAAATTTTTACACACAATAGCAAACAATTACACTCATGGCAGAGGCTTAATGAAGTGGAACATAGCACGCATCTCAATGGAAAAACAACAAATACATGACAGAGGAATGTATTTTTAAAAAAATAATAAAACTGCATATTAAAAAGACAAACAAGAATAGAAAATCAGTTTATAAAGACATAAATGGTATATACCTGTACTTTTTTTTAAGGGACCCCAGATTTACATTTTTAAATCTGATGTACTATCAGACCCACCACGGACGTACTGTTGTTTGTTCATTATGTTTTTCTTAGAAAGATTACCAAAAAAAAGTCATGCTTGGATTTGCACTTTTTTCCCCTGGATGAGGGGAAGGGCCCAGCCTATAAGTAATTCATTTTTTATGCTCATCTGCATTTAGGATTTTTTTTTTCCTTGTTCCAGCAGCAGCTTCAGGTGTTTTCTGCAGCCGTTCACACAGCTGGAGCACTTCCGCTTCATCTTCCCTGAGACAGCTCACTTACGTCCCAGTGCCTCTGCCAACTTCTTCAGCCTTTTCTTGAGCTCAAGAGGAAACTTCTCATAACACTTTTTACAAACAGGCTTCATGTCAAACTCTACAAACTTGTTCCTGCAGAAATGAAGGGGGAAAAAAAGGAATAAACAACACAGAAATCTTTGGGTGTTAAGACTGTGAATTAGGTATTTAAACACTTTGGACTAATTTTCTTTTGCCTACGAAAGCAAGAACTGATCGAGTGAAAAAAAACAGCAGCACCTCACTTAAGCTTTACTGCAGTCATGCTGAGTCATGCTCATATGTATGTTCGGAGGTCTTCTCACAGGTCCTTAAACTATGGCATTCAACCCTTTACTTAAGCAAATAATAAAGGCCTGCTCCAAAGGGAAAACAAAGAACCGCACAGAGAAGGACGGCGGCAGTCAGGGAAAGAACAGACGGAGCGGTGAGTTGTTTGGAATAACAACTACAGACAGACAGCAGACTTTTTCTTGCGTTCTTTGGTATCGCGCTCACGTCGGGCGAGGCGGCGTTTCAGCTCCTCGGGCATGCGTTCATAGCAGTGCTTGCACACTGGCCTCAGGTCAATTTCAACAAACTTATCTCTGAGTTACCATAGATGCAGCAAGTGAGGCATGTAAAAGGAAGAATTAGAGGAAGAGAGGGGAACAGAAAAGAGCCAAAGAGGGAAGGAGTGTAGGAGGAGAGTGAGAGCACACAGACAAGTGTTAATGCTGGAAGTGGAAAAGAGGGGGGTGAGAACAATGAGGTACTAGGAGCGCTCAGGGTTTAATTTTTTCATACATGTACACACAGATACTTACTTGAGAGTGAGTTTGGTGTTGCAGGTGGAGCATGAGAAACAACTGACACACCAGGCTTTGTTGAGAGCAGACACGACTGAGGGAGTTGCACAAAGACAAAGAAGGCATTATGAACAAATGACTGCTGCATCTTAAAGCAACACCCTGGGACTGCTGAGTCGTACACCATGTTAATTTAGTCCTTTATCACACTGATACTCACCATCGCCCTCAATCACACGGTTGCAGAGATAGCACACGTCACCAAAGAGCTTGACAGCAGAGAAACAAGGAGATTAAGTGTTTATCCAGCAAACACTAAGTCTCTTATTTGGACCTTTTTGCATGCACATCGTGACTCCCTACCTGGTTATAATGAGTCTCGCAGTAAGCCAAACCCTTTCTTTCATAATGGCGATGACCAAGGAATGGCTTCTCACATTTGGCACACACAAAATGCTGCAAACAAAAACAAAAGCTGCTGAGGGGCACCCCCGCTGAAGTGCAAAGACAAAAGGGACGACTGCCAACACAGATGGAGAGGTTGCTGACTTTTTCTGTATAACTGTCAAAGATAAATATGTTACAAGTCCTTTATGAGCAAATTCACCTGCAGAGAAATGTTCTCAAAGTTACTGAATGACCCAAAAGAAAAAACTCACTATGGGAACACTAGTAAAATTCCCAAAGGGCTTGTTTTTTTTGTTTTATTTATTCACATCATATTTAACCTCAAGTCTAAAGGAGAGACAACTTACCACTGAAGTGCCCCGGGTGCTTTTAACATAAAAAAAAAGCTTCCACAAGTAAATGAAGCAGCGAGTAAATGGGGAAAAAGTGGGTAGCCAGGGGTTTTGGTGCAAATTCTTACCTGCCAGTGAGTTGGATTCTAAATCTATTCAGCACAAGCTGAAAACACCTGCATTTGGTGCTTGACAGTGGTGGTAATTTAAGGAATAAAAACGCTATACTATACATCAGGCACTTTCTTTTCTCAATATGATAGGAAAAAGCCTTTAAACTGGAGTATACATACAGACAGGGACATTTCTCTGTAATCGCATTTAGTATTTCAAAACGAAGGGTTGTTGTCGTAAAAATACATGAAGCATAAAATAAGAGCCTCCAGCTGGGCTTTGGCAGACAGCCAGGTCTACTTTCTAAAGCCTGTCAGACGAATCCCTGAAGTGGTTATATGCTAAATATATGTAGCTAATTAGCCATCTTTAGCATCAAATCGTCTGCTCCAAACTGTTTATAGTATTGACTTTTGTGAAAACATTCAAACTAAGCAGCCTGCAGTACGAGCAGCTCAGTGTATGAGCTTCTGCACTTTTACCTCCAGAGACCTTTTTTTTTTTTTTTTAATGACGCCCTGGCTCACTTTTACTTATATGTAACAAAGTGTGAAGGTCAACAAGTTTTTAATAAGGTGTGTTGCATTCTTGGCTGTACACTGCTGCAGCACACTAGACCCCCCGGCCCCCTCTGAGGTCCTCTTACTGTAGCCCTCATGAAAAGTATGTTTTAACACAGGACATTTAAGCACAGGTCCATCACAAGTTTGTGCTTAATGTTCTCTCTATAATATGTAACCAAAACACAAATATGCTGATGTTGAATCCTTCCCTTCTATACAATGTAATAAGAATAAAATTAAAGTATATGTGCGTACAGAATCATAAACGCAGTATACACGTAGGCGTTTTTAGAGCGAATCTTTTAGACAAAGCAACCCCCTTTAGGAATACCGGGCTAAAATTTTAAAGCTGCCGGAGGTGTACTGATGAGAGATGATCTCTTTTCTGGATGACAAACCTCCACGTGCCACTGCTTGCCCATGGCGTTGACAACACGCCCTTCGATAGGCCTCCTGCAGGCCCCGCAGATTGGCACGCCCATCTTGTCATGGCAAGGTAAACAGTAGAGCTCTCCCTTCAGTTCTCTAGCATCTGCCGTCAACTCCTTCCTGGGGTCACAGGTAAAAGTTTTTAAATCAGATAAAACACGACCATTGTTATGCATACAACAGATGAACATCATCTATCTTGCGAGTAAGAGTAACAAGGAATGGTAGCACTGACCCACAGTTGCTGCAGTTGAAATGGTCCGGGTGATAAGGGTCATTCTTGAAGATCAGCGGCTGCTCCTCAATGATGGCGTGGCACTTCTGGCAGATGTACTTGCCCAGGCCGCGAGCTTTCTCGCGGTTATGGCACGGGCGACACAGGTGCCTGAGAGGAAGAAATACATTCATAGCACCACCCAGGAAGCTCGGGTAGTCTCAAATTATCTTTTGAGATATTCCATCGTAGCTGCTAAAATATTCTCTTATTTGTCAAAATGCAAAGTGAGTAGGCAGCTTGGTGAGTGTGGCCACCTGTTCTCCAGGCTGTCATGTTATTTTATTAAGACTTCAACAAGATTTAATGCATACCTGCCAGCATTTTTGACAAATCCCACATCTGCAAGCACAGCCTGGCAAATGTCGCAGCAGAAGCAGTCGGGGTGCCAGCTATTGTTCATGGCCTTAATGACACGACCTATGATGAACTCGCCTGTTAGAGACATAACACATAGGGCAAATCAGGCTGACTTTGACTGATATTCAGTGGGATTATGTCAGATTTGACAAAAATTCTCATTTTCTTTTTCTTTTCCAAACAAACTGTTTGTCAGTGGAAGTCTGAGACAACTTCCTGCATTACTTTCTTTAAATGACCATGACACAAGACCAAATTGAACTGTATTTCCCTTCAAAAATGTCAGTCCTCTACAGGTATGAATATAAAATCAATTTTACCAAAACCTGCTCAACTGCAATTTAGGATTTAGACTTGCTACCTTGAAACTGTACAACTATTCGGACAGACACTAACCTCCCGGAAATCTGAGCCAACTATATTAACGTCAAAGTTTTTCGCCAATACAAAGAATTTGTACATACTTCAGGCCATAGAATAACACAGGGCTTCAATTTTCAACTCCCACAAGAAAATTATATATCTGTGACTAAAACGCTCTTTTCAGGCTATCAGTCCACTGATCATTTTTCTGTAATGTCATCTTTTTATATAGAATATATCCCACTTGCCTTGAAGAGCCTGAAATCCTCTAACCAATCAGCATACTCTTTTGCAAACCTAAATAATTTACAACTCCTAAAGCAATTATTTCCATTCAACCACACACACAAAAAAACAGAAAAAGACTGAACGTGTCCCGCATATGCTTGTAGAATGATCCGATTATCCTGGCTGTCGCCCAGCCTAGTTGTGAGCAGAAAATACAAAAAATGAATCTGTTGAGACTGCGCAAAACTTACCACACTGATGACAGCAAGGCGCAAAGAGCATCTGGAAGTCATGTTCACAATATTTTCTTCCTTCAAACTATGAAGAGAAACATTCAAATTATTTGTTTACATCTCATATAGGACAGACTGATTTATCCACAGTACCGATGTGCTCTACCTCATAGAAGAGTCCATCGGGAAACTGCTGGAAACACTGGGCACACACAAAGCACTGCTCATGGTACAGCTCTCCATTACTGTTGACTATCTTCTCAGTTGGAGCGAAGCCACTCTTACATCGCTCACAGGCCGCACTGGCCAAGGCATTAGCAATGCTGTGGTAAGAGACAAGCAATACAAGTCTAAACAGACAACTCGTTCATACAAAGCATAGATTGAATTTAGCCCCAGACAAGATTAAGCTGACCCAACCCACACAACGTTGAGTGGACTCAACACCAGTTATTTTTGATCGTGGGGCTGATGAATAACTGGAATGCAAGTCTGGGCCAATGTTTAGCATTTGCCACATTACTCCTGAATCAAGTCCTGCACTTATATTAGCAGCTGTGACTTAGCAAATGGAAATTGTATGTGAACTCAAACGCTGTTACTTTGCAGCTGTCAGCCACTTTGGTTAAGAAATAAAAGGTCCTGGGGTCAGAGTGAGACTGAGTGCAGGATGACCACAGTATCAGAAATTACTTATGAATTAATAATGAATTATCATAGTGTTTTTAAAAAAAAAGAACATAACTGGGACTGAGGAATTGAGTTCAATTAAGAGGCTAACAATTTGGAACGTAAGAACATTTGTTTGCTTCAAACAAAATGTTCTACTTTTTTCTTCATAAACAGAATATTTAGTATGAAAGCAACGTAAACATTCCTGGGGATAACTTGAAGCTATTAATGGACAAACACAGGAAAACCGAAGGGCTTGTGAATGTTGATAATAATGCTTAAAAACAGTTATTGCTGTGAACAGCCCACTAACTAGCATGCTAACTGAACGATGAGGAGCTAATTAACTTCACAAAAAAGAACATACCTCAAATGACAACGAATCGCGTATGTAATGTTTATATCAATCACCACTTTTGTCATTTTAATGTATCCATTCTATCCAAACTTCTGGTCAACTTTAGCCCCGTGGTTAGCTACTTTGCACAACCCAAAAAAAGCATTAGCTTATGTTCGTTAGCTTCCAAAGCTAGCTGAGCGTTGATGAGCGAATGTGAGGATTTTGTCAGCTTACAAGTCGCAGAAGAATCATACCTGCCCGTCATTCCTGCCACCGCCAGCATCGCACTTTAACAACGCAGATTCTGTAGATCAGGTAAAAATATCTAAAAAGTACTTTAACCGAGTTCTCGAAGTTTATGGACTTGTGTGAGCTGGCACAGCCGTGTCTCCGCCCCCAGTGGGAGTGACGGCGCAAGGCTAGCAACATTAGCCTTCTACGGCTACATTGGAGGCAATACCTCACACTCCTGAGATGTACAGAGCATGTACTTCTGAGATGAGATCAGGCTGATTTACGGAAAGCCTGATGTCGTCCTAAAATGAGCTGAAAAAAATTATGTCAACATTTATGAAAGTCCAATTTTTCATAACTATATATTTCCAGTCCATGGCCCTAATGTGTGTTTTCAAGATATTCATCCTTTAATATAAAAAAACATATCAATATTATAAAAGGAGAATATACAGACTGAACATTTTTACACTGTTTTCACTGCAATAAACCATTTTACTAACCTAATACATACTTATATTACTTCTAAAGTATTAATAAATCCATCAACTGTTTAATTTCGTGTTATTTTTCAAAAGAATTGCATTATGTCTGCCTTGCTGCCTTTACATGATATTACATTTACATTAAATTCTTCATTAGGCATTTTCTCTTTAATCACCAGCTACTCAGGTTAACAGGGGTGAGAGAAAGGTCAACTCTTTACAGAATAACTTTTGGGAAAGGTTCACTACTGTGGAACACTGAAGATATTTATAATTTATTTTATTTTATTTTTTACATATGATCAGCATGGCTATGCAGTAATATCTCACTTACAAAAGTGGCAGACGACCTGGTCGCAAGTGAAAAGATCTTCTGTAAACTAAATGTGAAAAAGAAAATTAGTTGAAGAGAAGATTTAACTGACACTAAACGGCAGCACTCTTAAATTCCCAAAATTGTGAAGGTGGTACTACTGAACGACTAAATGTTTGCTGCAAATAACAAAGTGGTATATATATACAGTATATTAACACATCTTCTCAAAACTAAAACCTACCATATCTTGGCTGTTGAGAAGTAAGAGTGTTGTGTTCAAAGACATGTCTTTCATAAGGTTAGAGAGGGTAAGATTAGAAAGGGTAGGACAGACAGAAACCATCCACCATTGATAGAAATTCACAAGTGAAAGCATCAAGATTGTGCCCAAAAAAAAAATGTCAAAAGAGTGATTTTTTTCCCAAAGGTTTTATGGTCAGATAAAAACTAGAGTGACTCTTTGCGGAGCAGATGGATCACTAATGGACGCAGAGGACCACTCTGAGCCAGGAGCCAGCAGGGTGAAGGAGAGGCCCCGTATGGGCAGCTATCATTAAGAATAATGAGCTGGAGCTCTCAGGGTTGAGGATGGACTTAAAATCCAATCTCAAACCCAGCCGACAGTTTCTGGAAGCTGTTTTCTTCAGGCAAAAAATACCATCCCTGCGTTTCAGACCTCAGCCGCTGGCTTTCACACTAAAGAAAAACCTGCCAAACTCACAACTCGGCAGGCACATCAGCGGCTTTCTTGATTTTCCTTTAAAAAATCTGGACCTGTAGAATTGAGGATTGGTCCGCACAAAACAGCTGACGAGTAACACCAGTATTTTGACTCAATCAGTGGTGAGCCATGACCGGCTTCTTTCCCCTCCAAGAAATATCCCCTGCAGATCTTTTTAAACCCTGAGATCTAACATTTTTATTTGCTATGAATGGAAAGGAAGATAAAAAATTTAAAAAGTCTCATCAGATTTCGCTCAGTGTGGCTATTAAATGAGCATTTCCTCTTGCACTCATGTCTGGTTTTATGTCCTTGTTTACTGTTACTGGGGGAAGATATTTGGCTTTGAGTTATGGCTGAGCTACATGTATAAAGTTTACTCATATTTCACTCGAGGGTTTTCCTCTTCCAGACATCACACTGGGGTATTAGAGACTTAATCTTACCTTTTTAAACTGTCT
This sequence comes from Menidia menidia, assembly GCA_907169785.1. Lineage (NCBI taxonomy): Eukaryota > Metazoa > Chordata > Actinopteri > Atheriniformes > Atherinopsidae > Menidia > Menidia menidia. Next base: position 20,487,788 of record CAJRST010000001.1, on the reverse strand, counting down.
TACATGGTAGAATTTAAGCATATAACCTTGGTCATGTTTTTCCCTAAAGTAATGAGTGATATTAGGAATGTCTTTTTCTCTTTAATAAAACATCATCTTTCTACGAAGCCCATAAACTGTGACTAATAGTCTCAACACTGACTTAGTGTTATTTGATCTAGCAAAGCCTTTACATCCATCCTTTTAACTGTCTTTAGAAAATTGCTTATGACAAAAAAAAAGGAAGAAAAATCTATGATAAACAAGCTCAACCGTGACGGAAGCTCAAAGAAGCATAACTAAGTTTTCCTCTCCTTTTTTCTGTTAAGGATTTTGCACTTCTTTTTAAATCTTTCAGGGGCCACTTCACCACATCAATTAGACGGCTTTTAAATTCTGCGCATGAAGCCAAATGTGAGGTGGAGGATCAATAACGGGTTTCATTTACATTATCAATGGTTCGTCTTCAGACTTTTTAAGGACAGCTTTGATCGACTGAAGATAACTGTTCGGGAATTGAGTGTTTTTTTTTTAAAATTACTTATTCGGTTTCATATGTCATCATATATCATGATCAACTGAGTGTGGCACATCTCAGCTGTTTTGAGGGCAACCGCACAGCATGTCCTGCTGCAAATGAGAGCCTTCCTGGCTCTGTGATCAATCTGTAAAACAGTCTTTCTCCCCACGTGATTCCTAGTTGATAAATAAGTGCACTTCAGAGCAGAGAGACCAAACTGTGAGAAGCAACTGTCAGTTGAGTTTTTCTTCAGATGAGATTGCCTGCTGGACGCACAAAAGTACGCACTCAGGTGTCAGCTTTGTGAAATAAATCCAGACAAAACATGCTTTCATTCTTTTTAATGCGGATATACACTGAACTGAAATAATACAGATCTTTGGGAAAAATACAAGCTACCTTCTACGAGTCTTTTCTGTACAAAGTGTCATCATTCAGCTGAAATAAAGACACCAAGCGTACTGTAATCTCTCTGAGGACTACGCTGCTGTCAGTAAGCCTGTCCTCTAAGATTATAATAATCATCTTCATGCACCGTTTAGCACTTAATACAAGTAGAAAATAATAGCACACCTGCCGATTTTTGTAAATGCAAAGTAAAATTAACCATGTGACGGTGATCGATGTCCTCTGACAGGTAAAACATCCTAATTAAGACTCGCTAGCTCTTTTATGTTGTAGCGGGATATTAATGTGACTACTGAAAAGGGAAAAACACCAACAGTGTTAACCAGATATCTGCTTTCAAAGAGAATGAGATGATTTAAAAGTTTCATTGCACAACCCCACAGCGCAAAAGCTTTCATCTTTCAACAAGCCCACCAGCAACAACATCCTTGCTAATTCCACCCCTTAATTACTGTTTCACTACACTGTAACGGATCGATACTAAGACAGATATATCTCATGCCTGTGCATTCAGGAAAACGTTCAGTTTCAGTTTCAGTTTTTTTAAGAACCCTAAATTGTATACATTTGTTCTTATAAAGGCTCAGCCCAATCACAAAATCTGTATGCCTCAATATTTTTTAGAAGCATCCCTTGGCTGGAAAAACTATTAATTTCAACAATTCAAAGGCTCAGCCCTAACACAGAATCTGTTTACATCAATATTTCTTTTAGAAAACATAAGAGTCGCACTGCACTGTCAGAAAGATTTTTTAAAAAATTAAACTATTCTACCTCTGAGTATATAAATCTAGAGCATTAAAGTTGAAAATAGTACTTATCAGGTTGATTAGCTTCCAAAAGAGTGTCAGGCCAATGCTCAAAACCATCATCTTTGGCAGGAAAAACAATTCATTTCATGTCCTAATGGCACTGAAGCTCATATTGCTTCAGCAATCTTCATTAGAGGAAAAAGTGCATCCAAAGCATCCATTACATGCATAAACAATATATTAAATGGAATATATCCTTCCCATTTCTTTTTAAATATAAACTCTGCCAAGGAAATTCAGACATAGAGCTACTGCCAATTGCAACCCAAAATATCTTCAAATATATCTGGTATATATGATGTATATGATATTTACACAGCGTTTGTAGAGTTAGATTATCAAAATAGCAAATTCTTTAGATAATATTGCCCTTATGAAATGGCTACTCTTAGGAACTGACAACAGCTTAGTTTACATCAAACCAAAGACAGAGAAGGAGACATGTTTTCTTTTCGATGTGAGCCACAGGGACTCGGACAGACATTCAAAAACATAAATAAGTGCTACACTGAGGGGCTGCAGGAGCCGCTGACACACAGAGACCAAGCTGAGATTAAACAAAGAGTCTGTGTGCCCCTGCCTGCCTCCCTGACCGAAATCTTCTGGTCGCCATTCAGACAAAAGAGGCAGTCCCTTCAAATAGTATGAAAAAAATTAGACAAAAACGTTCACGCAAGTTGAAATTTCAAACGTCGACAAACATTAGCTTATTATGGTGATCATCTCCGTCCGACACATTTCCTACATTAGCTGTAAACTAACATAAACCAGAAAAAAGTGCCATGAAGGCAGTTTTCCCATGAGTTATTTCTGTAAGGTTTTATTGTTTTTAAATCAAAAAGCGTGTAACTAAGAAAAGTTATGATAAGGCATAATGTTTACTCTATCCATATATGTACTAAATATGTTGATCTGCGCGCTCATCAAAAGCACAGAAGTGGTACATAAAAACACCAGATGATTAGTTTCATAGATGCGTCATGAATGTATTCTAGAATGAAACTCGAACAGAAATGTGGAGTTAAAACGAATACTACATGATCTAAAAAAAGGGACACAACTCAAACGCATGACGTTTCCTCCTTTTTTCAGGTGCTCTGTGGTGTGTCTGTAAAACGGGCCTGCCTCGCGCGCGCCTATGCGAGCCCGTAGGTTTCTACCAGGTGGGCATCATGTCTGGGAACCAGACGCGGCCCAAGTGCTTGGACACCTCCCAGTGGATGTCGTCCAGCTGATAGCGGTGATCTGGAACCAGCACCTCCTCCATGATGGAGAGCTGCGCCAGCCGGTCGCCGCACATCCTGACGAACTCCACGAAGGCGCTGCAGGACACCTCGCACTCGCCCAGGCCGATGGCCGACAGCTGCGTGCAGCGCTGGGCGATGCGGATCAGCTCCTCGTCCAGCGGGCGCAGGCCGTTGGCGCACACCACCAGCTCCACCAGGCGCGGGCAGGTGAGCCCCACGCGGCCCAGCACCTCCTTGCTGACGGAGCGGCCGAAGTACAGGTGCGTGACGGGGATCTCGTCGCGGAAGAAGGGGCCGAACTCCTCCTCGTAGAGGAAGAAGTACATGACCAGGTTGAATTTGGGAGAGTGGCGTACCATGGCGTCCCAGCTGCTCTTCTTGATGGTGTGGAACTGCTGGCCCGGGTTGTCGCTGACCACGTCGATGCGGAGGTGCTCGAGGTGAACGTGCTTCTCGGAGGAGAGCGCCAGGAGGAGCTCGTCGCTCAGCAAATGGTAGTTGAGTGCCAGCTCTCTCAGGCCGTGGCACTGATCAGCCACACACATGATGCCTGCAAACAGAGAGCAGAGTCACTGAGAGGCTCTCATCACAACTAAAGTAACCTGGTTTCCATCCAAAATAAAGGCAAACAGCAAGCAGAGAAGGATCCCTCTTATGTAGTGCATTAACCAGAAAATACTTTACACAAATAGCAAAAAAGAGACATTTTAAAACAGAATTTTCCTTTAAAAGGAGAGCAAATTGATTTGGTCTTTAAGAAGCACGAAGAAATCTAGGGTTTTTTGTTTTTTCTTTCAAATAAAGTTACTTTTTGTTGTCATTGTGAATTTTCATACAAAAAATGATTCGTGAAATATCAAGTTTTGACTGAAGTAACTACTATAGAGCAATAAAAAAAAAACACGCTGTTACTAAGCAGCATTTAAACCTGCTTTAGTCATCGTACATTACAGGCAGTACCTGCGGGCGAAACATGAGGGCAGCTGCTCATTTTCAGCAGTTTGAGCGTGTCGCTGTTGTTTGCCACCAGGACTTTGAGAGAAGGGTCGTCAACAGGCGTGTCATCAATTTTCAGGGAGGACAAAGATTTGGAGTTGACAAAAACCACCGTCAGGGCTGAGATGAAGTGAGACTAGTACACAAAACAATAAAGAGAGCAGCTTTCAGTGACCTCTCATTCTGGCTCTATTTGCAAAAGAATAAAGTAAGAAGTAGTCAATATGCTCCCAGTTTGATTGTTTTTTGTTTTTTTTACTTTGAATAACAGCTTTATTACAAGTATTCACAGTGGATGTTTAGCTGGCAAAAAAGGCAGCAACGTAAATGTACTGCGGCTCCGTCGTATACACGATATGCTCTGTATGATTTATACAGAGACATTTCACTCAGAGAGCTGGGAGCTTCCCACCGGCGCTCACCATCCATCATTCCAGCTGTGTTTTTTTCCTTTACATTCATCAAGGACCGGAGCACTAAACCGGAGAGTCGTCACATGCCTTCAGGCTCACCTTGGGCATCTCCATGAAGCTGGGCTTGGCTGTGGAGATGAGACCCAGAGTTTTCAAAGAACAATTCACAAGCTGAGAGAGGATGTCGCACGCTGCCTCTGCAGACTCCCTGCTGCTGTCCACCTGCACGTAATAAAGAGGACATGAACAACGGGAAGCCCTTTCACCACTAAGCCCCCGACTCGGCGGCACCGCACCTTGAAGCTGACGTATTGTAGGTGGTTGGAGTGCCTTTTTATAATCTGTTTGATTAGGTCCGGGTGCGTGGCTTTCAGGTAGGAGCTTGCCGGCTGGTTCAGCTCGAACTCAAAGCAGCGCCACAGCTCGGGCATATGGAAGACCTCGTTCCATCCCCGGCAAACCTGCAGCGACAACAGCAGGAGGTCCTTTACCCGTGAAACAAAACTAAAAAAGCCTGTTAACTATGACTAGGAGGGGAAAAAAGTCAGCAGCTAACACTGTTAACGATAATCCGACGGCACGCGAAAGGAAAACATGGCTTTCCTTTCTGAAAATGCCGCGTGGCTTTTATCTGACAGTTAATGGGTAACTCGTTTTTCAGCATTCAGCAATATCCGCACAGTCTTCACACGAGCATTGTTAATAAGTGTGCTAATGATGCAGGTGTGATGAAACTCTGACAGAGAGATAAGCCGGGAGGATTAAAAAATGCTGGTGGTTCCCACAGTGTGGACAGATGCAGAGTAAATGAGCGGGAAGGAGGAAAAAAGTCTCCCGTGTTTTGACATTTCTGCCACGCTTTAATGCAAAGTGTTTGCTCTGCCCTAATCATGATGCCATGTTCCTATGCTAGTGTTTAATAACTACAAAGTATCTCGATAAGGAGGGTGTTTTTCTTCATCTCTAGAAATGTAGCGCTTCTGTCTTCTGCAGCCTCTTGAATATATAATTGGGTTCAGATTGGGTACCCGATTGGGTTATTTCATTGCGACAATCAGTGGAATGAAAAGTGTGGGACAAAATAAGCTGAATTGAACCTCTCAGCAGAAAGTTAGATATATCCGTACTATTGCTAAGCGAATGCAAAGAGTGAAAGCCTCACCTATAACAAGTGTGAGTAAAACCCACTGGAGCCCCAGAAGAAATGTTTCACATTAAGTCAATCCCTTCCACCGAGGTGACTGATTCACAAACAGAAATTGAAAGAAAAAGAAAAGCAAAAAAAACACTGAGCAGTGCTGGGGAGCTTACAATTATCCATCCAGAATACTAAAGCACCGCTGTCTTTCTGTCTCCCAAAAGCTCTCAGGCAAGACTACTGAACAGGAAAAAGAAACAACATGCTGAATAATTTTATTTTGTCTGCTGCACTCGTCAATCTCCATCAACCAAAAAGTGTTGGCATGGCAACGCCTCTGGTTTTCTTTAAAATACAATTAAAAGCATGCTCCCTTTAAGGGTCTCATTCTGAAATTAGTCAGAGCAATTGTAATGGTTAGAATTAAGAACAAGAATATCAGAAAAAACATCCTCCAGCCCGATACCTTTCACAATTTCCAACATCAAACGAGTACCTGAGAAGCGTATGCCCTGTCCAGCAGAGGCAGGTACTGAAAAATGTGAAGCAGGATCTCCGGTGGCAGATTTTCCCATAGGGCTCCCTCGTTTTCCACCTTCCTCTGCTTGTGGGATCGTTTAAGAGTCTTCTGACAACCACGGCTTGGGCCGCCTCCATCCTCCTGCTCATTCCCTTCAAGGCCTCTTTTCATCCTGTGTGGACATAGGAGAGGTTTCACAGGCAGATGTTAATCCATGTTTTCATCCTGCTGTACATATCTGGTGGGCCATCAGATGGCTCATTTCCAAGTCTTCGTCTAAACCTTATGACCTGGCTAATTTGTCCACAGCATGTTTAATTGTTTTAAGGTGAGCAGCGGAGTATGTTTGCTTGGAATGAGAAGAGCACCACCCACAGAATGTGAAAGGTAACAACATTTTTTCCCCACACTTTCTTGCTTTAACATCTACGTAATGGTAAGCAAATACTCAGGAAGGCATTCAGAGTGAGGAATGCTTAATCCACCACCCTTAACCCTGCTACTCACAGGACACCAGCATTCACAGTTATCCACTTTGTGGGCAATGGTGGGCTGGGTGCCACATCCCCGTCCCATGACTACTGGTTCCAACCGGCCCCTGCGTCCCCTTGACCATCAGGAGTTCAGACATCCATTTAAAGTCGTAAAAAGTACATGCACAAAGGATGGGGACAGTTTTACCATCGTGATTCATTCTAGTCATTATGAAAACAAACATTCCATGTATTAGCTGTCATTTTGCTAATCCCTCTGTGGTTTAAACATTTATCCATATAAGACCTCTGGGAGAGAACCAGTCATGGATTTACATAGTGTTCATTATCTGTGCAATGATCAAGCAATGAGTTACAGGCTAGTTGTCCACGACCAGAGGTAAATAACCAAAAAAAGCCTCCTTTGGGAGCCTCCTCAGCCCCCCACAATAAGGACGTTTAACTTCGAGGACACGCCTCCCTCTGTCTCTACACACTGTTTATCGTCCAGAAGTAAAATTTGCTTGGGAAAAGTTAGTTTAGACCCTCTGAATGTCTTTTCAGCCCGCATTTACGGTCATAACTGAAGCAATGCTGGCGAGCTTTCAACAACACAAACACACAAACCAGGACTTAGCTTAACCCCATCCTTCCACGCGCTGAGCTAATTATTACCCCGCTGTAGCCAGTTAATATGCAATTACAAACAAACCAAGAAAAACACCTTTATTAGTTCGGTTAGAACAACTTTTTGAGAAGCCGTCCTGACAGAATGTTTTCCTCACCTGGCTTTCACTGCCGCCGTTTGCTGTTTGTTTTGAGGCGTTCACTCAACGTCAACCGGGACCGACACAAGAAAACTGCGTTCGAGCTGACCGACCGATCAAACACATTGGACCATACGGCGGTGCGGTGGGACGGGAGGACGGCAAACACCGCTAGGAAGCTTTCGAAGAGAAATTTCCTAAAGTGTCTGGGCTTTCCAGGCGCCTGACCTAATTTGGCTCCACAACTCTGCCTCGGTACTTTGAGGATCTGCTAAAGATGGCGTTTGTGTTGTTGTGAAGCGAATTCAGAGGCCTGTAGTAGCAGCGGTCAGTCGGCAGGTGGAGCTGTTTCACCCACAGGCCGGTGAACCTACCGCCGTTTCAGTCGCAAGAAATGGGTTTAAAGGAATATTACAACGTTTGCTTAATTGTTCAAAATTGACCAAGTATACCAATGTATGCAGGCCATGTAAATTTAGACTCCGAAAAGTTGAAAAACTATATCAAGGTTTGGTCTCAGTTGCATCGGGACTAGACTGCTAAATGATTTTAATGGCAAATTGAAAAAACTTAAATACGTCTTTCACACCAAAAAATAGAGAAGCCTTTTTTTGTTTCATAAAATGAATTCTCGATTTTAAAAAACAGTCTGATTGTTTAATGTGGTGGTGTGATTTAGTTTTCAGGTGGAAAAAATGTCTGCTGCATGTGGCCACAGGAACTCCAGGTGTTCAATATGGTGGAATATGAAAACAGGCCTGGAGATGGCTTTAGAGTCCAAGGTTCAAGAAGGTTTTTGAGCTATGCTCAGCTTGATACACATCTATGTTGTAGCCGGGAGTCCAGCATTGCCACTGACCACAGAGCAATGCTCCACTTGGTGTGGACTTGGTGTGGTTTTATGGCACAATGCACATAAGGAGGGGCACTGTTCAGATGGTTATTTTCAGTGAGGAAACGTAGAAACAAACTCAGTTATGAAAAAACGAGAGCTTTTGTCTCGCACAGGTAGTGGCGTTTGCCACCACAAACAATGTCGTCCCAGGAGTTCAGCCAGTCCTCTGTTCCGATTGCTTTCGGGGGCACGATAGCAACGCAATCCTGTCCTGCCCCATCTGTGTCCCAGCTGGCAATGGCGTTATTGGGCTCCATGTCCATCCAGTAGCTGACATCCCATTTGATTCTTTCCCCAGTGATCCAAAAGTGAAGGCCCTCCTTCACCATGTCTTGCAACCCAATCCAAGCTGAATGGAAGTATCTATCAGGATGTTTTTTAACATATTGATAAGTCATGTTGGTCAGGAATGCTTGTTCCGCCTCACTCGTCACAACAGCCAAGTCGGCATTATTATCAAGACAAGTCCTGCGTGCATCTTCCCACTTTTTTTGGTCTTCAGACAGTAAGTAGCAGCGTGAAGCGTGCTCGACCCAACCATGTGGACAGGACACACACTGCATTGTGACGTTGTTGCAGAGAGTCCAGAGGAAGGACAGTTTGTTCGCGGACAAAATGGAACTCTGCCGCTGATTTATTGTCGTCAGTTGTGTATTTATCTGCCGCTCAGTGTTTAACATGGAGTGCAGCTTTTTATTTTCTGCTGAAGCAAGGGCGATGATTGAAAGTGATTTATTCAAAACTATGTTCAGCAGTTGGTTCTCCATTTCAATGAGGGTGCAGTTTTCTAGCGTTGAATTGAGGAGCACGTCCAGCGCTTTGTTCTCCTCTTGCAGCTGCATTTTTTCTTGCAGCGTGCCATTCAAGAGTTTTCTCAGTTGGACATTTTCAGCTGCAATTATTGAGCTATTGTACAAAGTGGAATTTAGGACCTGGCTCATCTTGTCATACTCCTTTTCCATTTTGGTAAAGTTCTGTAAAGTTGAGTTCAACAGTTTCCTCAGATGCGTCACGCTGTTCCTCTCCTTCGTTATCTCCTTCGTCAGTTTATGTAATTCTGATGTCAGACTTTGTTGATTTATCACCATAATAATGACGATGATGGTCATTGTAAAAAAAAGGCCATTCAAGATAATGATCACAATAAGTTTCCAATGAGATCGCAGTCGTTTCATACAGCCAGGAGTCCCTACTTTGTCTGTCGCAACTTCAGCCACTGATTCATCAACGTTTGTGCTAAAGAAAAAAAAAACAGAAATAAATATAGATGTTAGATCAAGAGATTTTACATTGTTTTAAAAAAAATGGAACTGAAAAAAAAACATTACCAGAAATACATTTTGTCTGTGTGTGTCAGCCTTGACACACACAGACATCTAAAGCTTGCTTTAAATTGAGTCATGCTACAGGAACATTAACACAAAAAAAGCTGCAAACCTACAACAGATCTGAGTCTGGATTTAATGATGGAGGGACATTTGGAGAGATTTTCAAAAACAATAGCCTGCAGACCTCAAATAATTCACACAACCATGTAAAAAACAGTGGATCAAATTTTTCTCCAAAACAATCATGACATTTACCACAAACTGTGGCTGTAGTTAACCCTCATGTTGGTTAAACCTGCAACGATGCAGTTGATGTCATGTGTTTTAGGTCATCTGAAGTTTCCTTTACCTCATTTTAGAAAATTGAGCTCATTCTAAGAAGCAGGATTAGTTGTTTGGTGAGATAACCTCCATTTCAACTCTGTGCTCTCGCTGTCACAAAGCAGGCTCGCATTTTAGTGAAATGCATCCCCATAGCAACTCATGATAAAAATCTTTCCACCCAACACAGCCCCCCGGGGCTCAAGTGCAGATAGGGTTCAAGCAAGGGATCAGCACATGTAAGTGTGCGACCTACCAGACAGCAAAATCTTTATTAAAACGCTGAAAACATTGACATTTAGATTTCTGAGCGGAGACTAACAGGATTCTTTTTTTTTTCTGACTTTCTTCTTCTCTCTCAGAACAAACCTGTTACAATTTGAAGCATTATGAGAAACAATGATGATATCATCTTTTTTTTTTCCGATTTGTTTTACATACAACAAATGTCATCTCAATTTACTTCAAAGACACTGTGCAATCCAATCTAATTAGAGTCCAATTGACTATGGTTGGGATGTTTTGAAGAGTCTTTGCTGAGCCCCGAAAAATGGCATCAACCTGTTCAATCTACTCAACTTGAAAGGAGGTCACACTCACGATCGCACAGGTGTGTGTTACTGTAATTTGTTCAGCGGACCCTGTTTATCACATTAAACCTGTCAATTCAATCATTTCCAATTCAACATCAGCTATTTCATCCTGAGACACAAAACCAGAGAGTGTTTCTGCTTAGAAGGACTGTGGACTGTTACTGCCTGTCCTCTCCCTTACCCGGTTCCTAGTCCCTCTTCTTCTCCCTTCTCTTCATCCTTTACCCCGTCGTCGCTGTGAACCGAAAGAAGAAAACAAACAGTTCAGATATGCCTGTTCCGCTTATCCAGTGTCCTCAGATTTTAAGAACATGCAGCAGAGCACGCAGAAACGTGGCGGGTTTCCAGCAAACAGCTCTGTGAGAATCACAAGGTTGGAGAGGTAATACCTTTGAATTAGATTCAAGCATTCAGCCAGTCTATTCACGGTCCTATGTGTGGCAATAGGTTTGAATTAGATTCAAGCTTTCAGCCAGTCTATCCACGGTGCTATGTGCAGACATCTGCTTGTGGTAGATGGATTTTGACACTGCTTAGCTCTGCCTCCTTCCTCCTGGAAGTGAGGGTCGTCCTTATTCCAGCCAAAACACAATGTCCCGTCATTTCGCAGGTTTGCAAGGCATTCAGAGACATAACCTCGTGACTGACAGCGGGCCTGCTAATGGTTCATGCTTTAGACATTTGGGCTGATTCGGCTCGAACCGACTTCGGATAAGCGGTGGAAAATGGATGAATGGGTGGATGGACATTTGGGACTGAAGTTAATAGTCTGCTTATGACTCACACATACATATAAATCCATTGGAACTTGACTGATTTGGAGAAATCCTCACCGGTGTGTCAGCTGGATGTGTTCGGGGTCGGCCAGGCCACAGTTCTCTGACTGCGTTTCTGGACCCTCCATCACCTTCTGCGCGTCTTCTTTCGACGGGGATTCCATGTTTTGGGGTCTAGGCGCTATCAAGAACAACATATAATCCTCAGAAACATCGCGCCAAAAGTAAAAAAGGAAACGCGTTACTTGTTGCCCCCGTTGCCATGCCAACGCCGGTTCTCAACTGAATGTCGTGAATTTTTATCAAATCATTTAAAAGACATGATTTTTGCTAAAGCATGGATAAGTGATGAATTCTTTGAGAAATCAGTTTTACTACGTTTTTTATAGCATTTTAACAAGGCCGCGTCTAAAAACAGAAAAGAAGATGATCCTAAACACACGTATTGTTTTATAAGCCACTCAACACCTGACCTACTTTCAGGCATTAAAAATGGCGCCTAACTCAAAGGTTGACCTATAGCTGTCTATTTCTATAGAATTGCATAATGTCATAAACACGGCAAACATGAAAGCAGCAGTCTGATATCCATGTTTTTTTTTTATTAAAATGGGGGCAGATATACAGTTTGCACTCCATCCACAAAGCCATTGACTTAGAAAGCAACAAACAGGTACAAATGCAGTATATACATCAGTATACATATATTTATAAAACACATTAGCAGTATTACATGCAGATTTTCTTTTTAAATTTCCTGTTGTGAAGAAGCTTTGATCAAACTGCAGACAGACAGTGGCTGCGCACAAGCTGTGGCCTGAAGTGAAGCGAGTCAGAGCCACGGTGACCGGGTTTCCATCAAGGAGAATGTTTGCAACGTTTTACACAGAAATGTACGGCAATTTGGTAGCTTCAACGGCACGAGCACCAGAAAAACAAGCAGATTGGGCCGCTCACGTTCAGCATGACAGATGAGCGTGAAATGCCACAAAAGTGCAGAGCTCGGCGTCTCCACCGATGGGCGTGCAGCCCGGGAAAAACCATCATGTTTGTAGTTTTTGGAAAGGTTTTCTCATAATTTTTTATGCATCCTTTGCCACCTTAGGTTTCTTTTCTGCTGAGAAAAAATAGCTCATCACAGTCAGACCCTCAGGCAGATAAGTCCCCGATTCAGACTGCCCGTGCAGTTGAGCTGCATAAATGTCCGTCTGACAAGAATATTTATGAAGTCCAATACGCACTTGGCTGTTTTGTGAGACATGCACAACATTTAAAAAACATTTAAGGACGTGGCAGTGCTCTGGGATGACAAGCCGGTAAAGAATGTCAGAGCTTCTTTATGACTGAAGACAGGTGACCTCCGCTTCTTTCCATTTTTCATTGAGGAAAGTGTCATGATTAAAAGGTTAAAGCCATAACTCCAGCACCCTGGAGGAGGCCCAGGTGAGTGCTGCTCACGGACTTTCAAAGGGGTGTACAAGAACAAGTCTTGCATTCTAAAGTTGTCCAAACAGACAAAAAAAACAGAGAGGTTGTGTGCATTGTAATTACATGTAATGTTGTCATTTGTTTTATTAGAAAATTACGTTTTCACTCATATCTGCCACTTAGTGCCATTGTCATGTGCCATCACATCATGACTGATAACACTGACTGAGCCATTAACTGGTAAATATTTATATCTCTAAGTGAAATATTGTAATTCCAGAGTTCAAATAGCCATTGTAATGGACTGTGATGTTTGCTGCGACTGTCAAGTTGAATCAAATGGGTCTGATCTGCATAATAATCCCACAATTTCAGAGAAATATTCAGGATAACTAGTAATGCTGAAGCATGGTATTAGCTGATTACCACAAGACTGCAGTTCCTTTCCATTTGGTTTGAACATATTACACATGACTGCCACCTGGTGGTCTAGTTTTTCCTAAACCTCTCCACAAAAAAAGATAAAGCCAACCAGGAAGAAGGAACCGTCCAGCTGTGAATGTAAAAAAATCAGTAAACAATTATGATGGGATTGAAATACCCTCTGTGGAACCAGAAGTCTTTGAATGTCCAGCTAAAACATGAGAAGAAAAAAGCATCCACTGTCACTGTAAGTGTACTGCATCTGATCTTAAGCATATTTAGGAAAAGAAATGGAAAACCCATTAAGCTCTAAACATGAAAAGCACAGCTTTCTCTATTCTCTTAGTTTGAGTACATCCTCTTTACTGCAGATGTGTTTGTTTTAATCTCGCACTCTAAATAAAAGAAAATGCAGTCAATGGATGTTTCAGACTTTGTAGGTTTTGTTTAACCAATGAACTGCCAGTGTTCATCCATCTTTTCATCCTCATGTTCTTCATAAGCAAAGTGAAAGAATCTGAGGCATCCCTGTTCTTTACTGATTAACTGGGTCACCTGTCCAGAACAGTTTTTGCTGTGACAGCTTAGGTGTCTTCGGGCTCTTTTCTGAAACCGAGTGTGCATTTTGCCATATTTGGATATTTGTTGGATTGGGGTTTTAGTTTAAGGTCTGAATTTCTGTTGGTCTCTCAACACCACTTTGCCACTTAATAATACAGACAATTTGGAATCATTTTATTAATATTTCAAAGGGGCCTTTTTCAGTTTTGTTTGATGATAGTGTTACAATAATGAAGGACCAAAACAGACATTAAGAGCAGCAGGAGAGAACAACAGTGGGGGGGGGGGGGAACTCCCATTTTACCCAAAACACATGGTTTACAACTGAGCTCTGACACATCAACTAATAATGTAGAGATGACACATTTTGTTTTAAGTCGCTCTAATTGGTCTGGACACCCACAGTCCCACCAATCCTTCATAAGACTTCATGTTTCTGCTTCTCAGACAAATCTGGAGACGACGTCTCTCACTTTGGTAACGAAACATTCAAATTCTGTTGGGCTTTGAGCAAACAGTTTCTTTAAAAGAAGCAGTCTTGCAGACTAAAACACTTTGCTAACCTTGATGTTGACTGAGGGAAAGCAGGGACGAGGAGACAAAGACCTTTTCAGTCAGTACTCATGATTTTTTTTGTAGCATTTCAAACCTGACTGCAGTGTGACAGTTGGGACAGTATTAAAGAGCTGATTAGATAAGAACCATCAGAGTTTTAGTATTGTTGCATGCTTCAGAAATATTTTATGACCCAAAAATAGTTTGTTCTGTAATGAAGCGTTCTCAGATTCAGGCACAGACAGGACGGCCACAGAACTGAATCCAGGACAAACGTTTAGGCTGAAATCGTGGCATAATGGCGGCACATGAATAAATATGAGGAACAAAGTGTTTATTGACACATTCCCTCTATAGGCCAGCTGTTTGTAGTTTTTTCTGGACTCCACAGCAGAAGCAGCTGTAGAAAAATCTATGATCTGTGCTTCTTGTTCACCCGGCAGTCCACGGCCATCCAAAATCTCTGCGCCCTGCTGTGGGTCGGTGCCTCCGGTCACAGAGCAGACGGTGTTGTAAAAAGTCTAGTCTCACGTGTGGTTGCTGCTATTAGTCAAGTGTCTCTTTGTGGGGGAGTCTCTTACTCTCTGTGCAACACAGTGAGTGTGGACAGGCACTCCTCCCGGCAGGCACACCACGGCCGGCTCACTGAAGGTGTTGTGGCAAAGGTGGCATCCCTTCTTTTCTGACACCAAGATGGGCTTCTTGCGCTCTTTCAACTGCATGAAAGACAAAAAGAAAATGGAATGAAAAAAAAAGTTAATGCAGTCATATGAAAATAATTCAGTCATGTTTCCACTGGCCTAGTAGTGAAGAGCTGGAGAAAGTGTCATAAAATGAGAATGCAGCTGCTCAGAGTAAACAGACGTATCTTAATCCAGAAGTAATCGAAAGGCAAAAAACAGTGTCAGTTCTATGACTATAAAAGCACCAAAAACTCATATTTGAGAAGTAATTGTGTTGGTTTTTCCTCAATGGAAAAGTTTACATATTTAACTGATGATGCAAAGAGCCTAATTCTCATTTTTTTTTTATTTAGTTATACACATTGGTAAAAGCCATTTATCAACAATTTCATGACAAGTCACAACCTATTGTTCCACTATTTGCTCTCAGTGGTTTGTAAACCGCTGTCGTCTCATGCTGTAGCAGTAATTGGTGAAGAAAAATCCATCATAATTAGCACTGAGGTCACAAAGGCAGAAATGTACAGCCTCTAAAGCCTCACATACCATCACTGTGAAAACATAAACACATACAAACAAAAATGCTGTTTACATCACGACCGAAACAACCCAAGCATGATCATTAAAGTGACAGTGAAGAAGTGCAGCTTCATGTAAAACAGACACGCAGAGAAAATTAAACCCCTTTTACTTTCCCCGGTCTCAGATGTTGAACCGGGAAAAATGAACAAAATAAAAACAAATTGAAAACCTAGACGTGATCCTGTTACTGAGAAAGGACTGAGCCGTGCTCAAAGCAGAAATCGCTGGATTTCAAATTAGAAAACATGTCAGCTAACAGCCTGGCATAGAGGAGGGACACAGAGTGTGTTTGATGTTTCCTTAAACAGCCCTGAAACAGCTTAACAGGGCAGGACTCAATTCTGTGCCAGAAAACCAGAAATTAGCTTCATTAGTGAACTATTCCGCATATGGCTGCAGTTATTCACCGCCTCTAAATTAAAACAGAGTACAGTATATAGATTTAAATAAGAAACAAACCAATTTGAAGGAGCTCAGTTATGGCAATTATCTTTTTCTATCCTTATTTTATGTGAAAATTTATTGCCCGTTTATTTTTTAAGACATTTTTTCACCTCATATCATGGTTAAATTAGTTGATCCATTTTTTTTAATGAAAGAAAAATGCAGGACATATAAATGGTCTGAATGTAGGAAGTTTGCACAGTCTCAACACCCTCTAGTTTGTGTGTACACCAAGCTGTGCTCGTTCTTTTGTTTCTCACCCTGTCGTGCAGCAGCTGAAGGTTTTCAGAGTGTGCGAGCCCCAGAGCGATCTGCGACGTGCGGCAGGCGTGCATGCTGGCCCTGACGGCCCGATTCAAAAAGGGCCTCAGCAGCTGTAGTGACCAGCCTTCGGGGAGCATCCGCAGGACGCGGACAGGATCGAACACCTCGCCGTGCTGATTTAAGAGATCCACCGCTGCCATTTCCAGTTTGCCACCGCCGTCGTTTGCTGTCTGACCTTTCCCAGGACTCCCATCTAGATACACCCCCAGGAGCAGGTGAAAGAGGCGCTGCCGGTATGCAGAGTCTCTACTAGAAGAGGCCCATATGCAGAAGGCCTCGGCGGACGGGAAGTCTCTGAGCTTGTGCACCAGGATGTGCAGTGCTTTGTCATGTTCCTCCAATTTTCCATGTAGTGTTGCACGTTCTAGCAGCAGTTGTTCACAGTTCTCCATTTTACCTAAAAAAGAAACAAAAAAAACACCCGAGTGTTAACCAGCCGAAAAAGGAAGAAGGATCACTGTAAAAAAAAAAAAGCCCCTCCTTGTTTCTTTATGCATCTTACCTAAAAGAAACTGTACACGGTATAAATTTGACTCCCTGAGAAAAGCCTGGAGCCTCTCTCTGGCTCTGTTCAGCTGCTCCGCATCTGTTGGCGACTTTGACAGTAATGACAGGACCCTCTCCAGGTACAACACGGCCAGATGTGTGTGGAGCTTCTCCTTCTGCAAACACAAACACACACAATAAGAAGAGAAAAACTTCAAAGCCGCTCTCCCAAACAACCAACGTTACATTCATTGAGAGATTACCATACATGTAGGCTACTGAAAAGGGTCAAATACAAAGCGTGTCATCTTTTCCATCTATACCTTAAAGTCTGACAACTGACATTAAACTCTTATGAGCAATCGTGCAACTGTGAGTGAATCTTGTTTAATAGAAGCAGTCACATGCCCATTTTCTTATGCATTTTAAATGGAAAGTGAGGAATAAGGCAAAAAGGTAGCGACTGAGCTGTTTCACTTGTTATAAGAAGTGGTAGCAAACGTACTTGCAGCAGTCCATCTGTGATGACAGTGTAGTTTAAGAGCTCAGAGAGCTCATGCAGCGGGAAAATTATGCTGCAGGAAAGTTAGTGTTTGTTGATTTTTTTCTAAAATAGCACCTCAAACTATAACTGCAGAGTAACTTTGGCTTTACAGTGGATTGCACTAAACTTTGAGCATCTGTTCAATGCCTGCCGGCCCTGGAACAGAATTTAGCCCCCGCACAGCTTGAGCTCTGCATCTGATATCATTGCTATGTGTGGCACTGTGACGGAATGCCTGATCATAACCTAAAGCTCAGTGTCCACAAAGATGATCTTGACTCCATTTTGTTACCCGGAAGTTAATTGGTGCAACTACTAATTATAGTTATTATGTACGTCAGTCTAACCAGTGTTAACTGTTTTTTTAACCAAAACAAGGACCATAAAGGAGTACCTGTATTCTTCTTTCCAGCACAAGATGTTCCAAATAAAGCAACAGCGCGTGGTTGTGCTTCCCCAGGTAGGTGATGACATCATCAGGATTCAGGTCTGTGTGATCTTTACCAGCAGGCCTCTTTGTAAAAATATGAACACCTATCTGTGAAGAAAAAGGGAAAACGAGGTTTTAACTATGAACAAAAGGGCACAATTTTAACAGTTTGAGTGAAAGAGGAAATTAGTTTTAAATGTTTCCTAGAATTGCAATTATCAAAACTATGCACAAAATTCTCTTGGTTCTTTTCTGTTCAAGTCAAAAGCACACTGAGCTGTGCATCATTCGCTCAAGAATATGAAATAATCATCATTTTATCAAAGTGGAACCAGGCCCTGGAAAGAGATGGGTCTCTCCAAAAGTGGGCTTTCTGCACTAATAATGAAAGTGGAGTTATTTTTGGAAACCTACAGTTGGATCCTTCTGTAAGGCCCAGTCTGCATGCTTCCACACAAGATCCTGACTGGAGGAGGAGCAGAGAAAGTCCACGATGTACTCAAAAAGGCCCGATCGTGTAGAGTCCTGCAGATCCCCATCTGCCACTCGAATCCACAACTAACAGAATGGTAAAGAAGGAACATGCTCAACTCTTTAACATTATTCTTAGTCTGAATAATTAAAAAAATAAAAGGTGGAGCTGCTTACCTTAACAGCTGCTGAATCCTGACAATGATAATGATAAAGCAGCCCAAGTGCAAAATATCTGGAGGAGAAAACAGACTAAATGACGTACAGTTTCTCCATCATCAATTAACAAACTAATTAAAATGGCCCGACAAACTAGACAAAGTGCTCCAATGTACAGTGTCCATTAACAGCACAACACATTACTGAGAAGAATTAAACCAACAATTCAGCCTGCTCCTAAAGGACTCCAATTAAAAATAAAAAACACTACCAACTACGACAGTGACCCTCAACTGGAACTTTACGTGCCAATTAATGCAATTTAACTCATGAGGAGGAATTAATAATGATCCCTCTGAATAAAAATATGGGACTTAAGTTTTTGTTTTAAAGGATTGAAACCATTTTAAATAACATACTTGTGATATTTCTCCAGCCACGGGACGCTGTCTGCCAGCACGCAAGCATTTTCCGTAGCTAGGAGGTCTAAAAGGCTCTCGTGATCCTGCTCAGCATAGAGCTTTAACAGCGCCGTGTCCACGTCCTCTCGGCAGCCATTAACCATCTCTGTGCTTCGTACCTGTGTGGACAGAGGAGGATTAAGTGTTGTTTTACCATCAGAGTGTGATGTAAAATCTGTCATTCCATCAGTTTGTAATCCAGTTACCTCTCCTAAATAACTAATGAGGAATCTCTTGCATTGCAGCACTTTTTCTTGGTCGCCTTGTGCTAAATGGTTGAGATCAGCAAACTCGTGGAGCGGAGGATGACAACGTGTAAAAGATGAGGAAGCTGGGAGGAGCAGCGGGTACAGAGAGATGAGCTCCCGCACGTCCAGCTCACCCTTCCTGAACAGACAAGATCAGAAAAAACATCTCTAAATCATCAGCTAAGATACAGCTTCTCTGAGAAAATGTTTAGCCTCAGATGTTTTGTGAGACTTTTGAGCTCCAGTTTGTTCACATGACTCAACAAGTCGCTCTGAGAGGTCTCAAACATACCTGAAGTGCTCTTTAGCTTCGAGAAATTGAAGCTGACCGAACTGTATGAAACCTGCCTGCTGGAGGATTCTTCTGTGCAAAATCTAAAGCAGCAGAGGGAAAAGATGGAAAATTGTTTGGGTTTTCATAGGTGCAAACATTCTGAGGATATTTCTGATCAACGTCTCATGCAACGTCATATCTTCAAAACATATGAGCTCACTGAAACTTACCTGAAACTTGTCTTTGGGAATATTTCTCTGAGCTCCCTCTGTGAGAATGAGGGCCTCCTCCACTCGCCGACTAGCAAGCAAGTCCTGGATCTGTCTTTCCAGGGGCAGGGGTACGAGAACGTACACGGCCTTAGTGGAAGCCAGCATGACCTTTCCTAAAACAAAAACACTCAAACCGCTCAGACTCCATTTCACAACAATTATTTGGCTCAGCATCATTTGAATTCAAAGTAGCCTTCAAAAGCGTCTTGAGCTCTGAAAAAGTAACGTATCTATATCCACTAGTCCAAACAACTGCTATGAAACAAGAGGAAACAGAGCCACGCCACATCCTCCGAGTACGCCATTTCAACTCTCTACTGCTAGTTTAGTTTAAAAAACATCAAAGTATGACGTAGCCCTTCATCTCTTCTGTGCAGGGCTGTGCTAGCAAAACATAACTCATAATCCTTTTCCTTAAAGCTGACCTCAGGACACTGAACTGAAACGTTTTCCGCAAAAGGATAAAGGTCAGTCCTGCTTTCTTAGAGCATTAAATTTACAGTCCTCCTGTGTATTGTTCAGCTCAGCTTTCAGCCACTTCCTGTCAGAAGGTTTTGGTTTCTTGCTCCAGTGAGCCAAAGAAATAAATTCTTCAAACTGCTTTTAATACAGCGGGCCTGTTTTAACAATAAAATGTGATCAATCATAAAAGCACGAGTCAGACACACCCAAAGACCGGAGGTGATATTTGTGTACCACTGCTGAATCTGTCAGGGTTGTGTTGTGACTGCGGGGTGTGAAAACAAAAGAAAAACACTCGAGTGGTAAGAAAGACTCCAATGTAAGTGCTTCACCATTGGGGCTAATTTTCATGTAGCACAGGTTACAACGAGGCTCAACGCCATCAGTTTTTCAAAACAAAGTTGAACCTCTTTCACGCCATCGTTCTGCTTTTGACAGGGACGCCAGAATTGTACGCTATACAAAGTACAGAAAATGTCATCTTCTGACTTGGGCACTGCTATTCCAAACCTCGGGTTCTGCAACCAGCCATCATCCACAGCAGCTTTTCAAGAGCCAGGGATGACTGATTGGAGAAAAGGGAGTTTCTTTAAGGTGTTTTGTCGCTGAAATAATTCATCATCATTTTCACTTGTGAAACCAAAATGCAACAACTCAGTAGTTCAAGGAATGAGAATACATTTTTCCTTTTTGGTAAACTGAAGTAAATTAAAACGAGTGCCAAGCACTGCCACACAGAACTCCCAGCCAGCAGTGGATAGCTTTGTCTATTATTTATATAGACTGCGCTTCTACTTCATTTCCTCTGTAACTGGGGTTAAGAAAACTAGGGTACAGTCATATTAAAAATGTGGAGCCTTCTGGAGTAGAACCATAAATACATGAAACATTATTGAATATTAATGAGTATGTAAGCAGGAGATGAGACCTGATAACCTTGAACATATGCTCTCATAGTGAGGAGATAACCAGTCCATTTCCGTTTAGGTATAAAAGTGAAACGGTCAACTTTATTCTTGTACTTTCTCCTCAAACAACCATCAATACTTCAAACAGAAAGTTGAACATTTGTTGATAACATAACTGATTAAATAAAGGCACATTTATTTTCTACAACACATTTCGTGCAGTGAGTAAGTCTTATGTTGTGCAATTAAATGACCATGAGGAAACCTTAACCCCTTCAATCATACCTTCAAAATCTTGCAGAATGTGTCCATCCCTGAATGAAAGGGTCTGCTTCAGTTGTTGGTCCAGCATGCTGTGGATGGTGATGAAGTTCTCATCCAAAGCCACCACATATGGAAAACACACAGCGGCAGCGATCACGCTCTCTGACCACTTGACTGGAGCCCGCTGAGATATCCCTTCAGCATTGGCAAACATTCCTATAGGTCACATATACATAAATATACATATGTGTAAAGGCAGTTTTGAATTTAAAAAATGATGTACATGTACAAATACTTCAAGCATTTGAATTATAAAACAGTGGCTACTTTTGATTATTATACAAGTAGAAGGAGATATGGAACCAACTCTGGGAAGTGCAGAAGGAATATCATCTTTTGTCAAACTCTCATATCCATCAGTGCATTACACTGTAACCCACTAACTTACCCAGACCTCCCGGTGCTGCTAGGAGGAACTCCTCCCTGTTGATCCACTTCACAATAGGTCTCCTCTCCTCACTGTTATAGGGGAAGAGGTCTTGTGAGGCTCCCGTGTTGTAATTCAGGATCATGTACTGTGTTGCGAGTGCCAGGCACAGGAAGTAGCCATCAAGGCTGACAGCACAGGGTTGCTGAGGGGTGTTCATCTCTTTGACAAGCTGCACCCTGTCCTCGTACACCATGTAAATCTGAACTGTCCGCCTCTTGGAACAGAGCACGGCAATTTCCACACAAAACGGATCCCCACTCACTGGGTTCTCGTTTATACAGAACGCAGTCACACCTCTGATCTTGACTCCACCTCCGGCCGCCGACGGCACAGTCTCCAGCGTCACCATGTCAACAAGGAACACAATTCCATCGCAAAGCACGATCAGACGCTCCAAGGCAGAAGCGGCCCGCAGCTCGGCCACGGGCTTCTTGAGGCCAAGGTATTTGTGCAGCAGTTTTTGGGACGAGTAACTCAGTTTCCCTTTGGACGAGGTGACCTCATCCAGCAGAAAGTGATGAATGAAGCAGTCATTGGTGCCCACATACAAGTGCTTTCCACAGCATTCGATGCACTCAATGTTGATGCGAGCTTTGTCACCCATGAGGAGATCTCGCTCCACAGCGGGGACAAGCTCAAAAGCTTTCACACTCATCTTGGCCAAGGCATCTACACTGGAAGGGGAAAACACAGAAAAGCATCAATAACGCGGTAAACTGTTTTTCTGTGACAAAACTTGGTAACTATTCACTCATTTTTAAGTAACTCGATCATCGACAAAACTACCCAATTTTTATAGTTGAAAACACAATCAGTTGTGAAGTGAGGTTAGTTTGTACTCAATTAAGATATGGCACTAATCCTTTACCTGAAAACATTCCTCACCTGCCAGCCCTAGGAAAGATGTAGTTAGTTCCTAAATGAATCAAACCTAAAACAATTTTTTTTTCTATTTGTATTGGGACCCACTAAATTCTATATTTATTTATTTTTTAAAGAAGAAAAATGATTTTTTTCTCATATGACTCAAAACTTGCTATAAAGGGTGATCTCACATTTACACTTAACTTCAGAACTAAAATGTAAATTGCTTGGAAACATAAAGCATCAGTACAGTACTTGGCAAAGGGAAAACCTAATACATGAGAGGATCATTTTATTTTATGCACAGCAGGACAAGTGACATTCTGGCATTAATGACAGCCTGGATCAATGCATGTTTCCTCTCCACATCTCAGTTATCATTTACCAAAAATATAGTTAGAAAATAATGTAATTCCCAACAACCCCCAAGCAAATTGGACAATTTCTCCACATATAATCTGTGTCGATTACAGTGATTCTGTGATGCCTTATCAGTGTCCATGCAAAAGTATGCAATGCATTTCCATTCATTCAACTATTTCATCCCTGAGATCTACACTTCCTGAAACTGGTCGCCAGACGTCCGTTTTACATGGCATATGACTGCACTACAGATTAGTCATATGACCAGGTCTTTCCTCCGTGAACGTTTCGTAACTTTATTTGGCTTGCTTTTATGAACTTTTAGCTTAGTATATGGATACATACAAATAAAATACTTTCAAACAGAACAAAAACTATCTAATTCTTCTTGATTACAGTAACACCCCCCTTCCGTAAACCTTCTTACTGAATTAAAAAAATAATAATAATAACTTGATGTGTGCAGCTAGTACCAATGTTTGTCTCAACATTGCTCAACACTGTCATGCTAAATATGTTAGCCGCTGCTAGCTAATTAAAGATAGTGACTAAGGCAACAGAAAAGAAGTCCATCAGTGAACAATCATTACCTGGATGCAGGAACCTCATTCAAACCAACCCACTCAATAAATGCCGAGGTAAAAAAAGCGATCAGTTTTTATGTTGCTTTTGAGCTAGTTTGCAAAGCTATCATTAGCTTAAAGCGTCTTTTGTAAACCACGGCCAATGCTAGCATTGCGAAGCTATTTTACTTTGCGGTTAAATGTGGGACTCTACATCGCTTGTTCAATCAAACCTCGTTATATCTTTAACATACAAAGGAAAACGACTCTTCAAATTGGCCTCCCCCCTTCATAAGATGATGCTTTGCGGACCAACTCCATGCCTAATTCATCCCAGAGTTTTCGGCGTTAGCTGTCAGCGTACCTACTGCTGCAGGACGGCGGCCCGGATATTCAACAACTGACGGGTCTCACTGCTCCGAAAACAGCCACCCTGGCATGTATTCAAGATTAAATATCAACTTATCCATGTTGCATTAGTCAGCATCGCAAATGACAGAGCGTATATTCGACCACACTGGTAACGTAAGGTCTTCTTATCCAAAGTAACACCGCCCATTTGAACTGACCCCTGCTGACTGCAGGTGACACAGAGGTGCATTCATGACCACCCAGAAGGGGCGGAAAGTTGCCAGTGTTGTTACAAAGTAACGAATTAACCTTTGCCAAAATTATGACATGGCCTGTTAAAAACGGATGTTCATGTCAATCATTTTTAATTTGACACTCTTTAACTTTGCAATATAACCGTGATTAGAGGAGCTTAGTCCAGCTGATAAGGGGTGACAAGTGGGGTACATCCTGGCCAGGTCGCCAGTCCAGGGCCTAACAGGGACAAGCAATCACACACTCACGTTCCCACTTTGGGGCAATTTGCAGTGTCCAAAGACCTTAGCATTCATATTTCTGGACCGTGGAGGGATGGCGGAGTGGACGGCATAGATTTTTCTGGTATATGTAAAAAAAAAAAAAAAATGAAAAAAAGAAATTCATACACACACAGTGGATTACGCAAAAAAACAAAACAGAAATCAACTATCGTATCGTTTCTTGATTGACTACATTTCAATGCAATCTGACAAACCTGAGAAACGTCCAAGAAAAACTTCAAAATTTCTTTTTTTCCTGAACGTACTTCAACTGCTTTTCACCCAAGATGCACCTGTCGGACCGAACTGTCTGAAAAGCCATTTTGTTGTGCTAGCTAGCTCACTGGTAGAGATAGCCACCAATAACATGAGTCTGTTATGTCAACGCTAATTATGTCGCTTTTTTGTTTTGGTTTAGTTTTGCATAAAAGAGTGATGTCTCTCGTTAAAAGCTGCAAGTAGTCAGTACTGACATGGAATTGCCAGCGAAGCTAGAGCGTTGTGAATAAGACGGAAAGTGGTCGCTGAAGTGTGCTGCAGTTTAGATAACAGCACTGTTAGCTAGCAGTGTGTTTACTTAGCTGTGGGTAGTTATGTTTTCTGATTAACCAGCCCTATGGTAGTCTATATTTACTTTTACATCTCACTTAAATAGGCCGCGAACAACTGTGCTTCCAAACCAAAGGCTTGTGGTTCAACAAAGAAACAGTGTTGCTGACTGAACAAGCAGGCGGCAGAACAATCCAACAGTAATTTAGCAAAACACTTGAACCATACTGCGTTAAGCCAAACGCGATAATCTGATAATGGCAGAGGACACCCGACAGGACAAGAGGACCAGCTTCTCGGCTCTAACAGAGCACAGCACAAACAGGATGGCCAGGACGTCCGCTGTGGCTTCGGGCAAAACGGGCGCCTCAAAGAAATTAGTGATCAAGAATTTCAAAGGTACAGTCTCTGAGAGTTTCTCCTGCGTTGCGAAACGAGATCTGTAGCCACAACTCTGGACCATGCTGTTAACAAGTGTTTGAATTTGTCATCATAGCTCCTTCTCTTACAATCCTAAATAGTTTGGTGCTTTAAAACCTCTTAAATCAGAGCTACTTCTGACCTGTTTGAAACACACACAAACATCTCCAAGTGCTCAGTGTTTTATTTGCTTGATGCACAGATTTGATAAGTGTGACCATTTTTATAGTGTCCCACAAGCTTTTATGGCCCCATCTAAAGTGCATTTATCCAAGTTCCAAAGCCAGTTATTAAGAAATATTTACCATTTTTGTAAATGGTAAATGTTTAATTGACTTGGTAATGCAGAGGTCTTATCCTTTTTGTGTTGCAGATGTAATACCTGCTTATAAGGGAAAATGTAAACTTTGTTGGCGTTCTCTCTTGACAGACAGGCCAAAACTAGCCGAGAACTACACAGAGGACACGTGGCTGAAGCTTCGGGACGCTGTCGGTGCCATCCAGAACAGCACCTCCATCAAATACAACCTGGAGGAGCTCTATCAGGTCGGTTTGTGTAAACACAAAGCTCAGGTTAGGTTTGTTCTCCCCGGAACTTATCCATGTGTTATTGAGTACATGTGCTTTTTATTGGATAATCATTATTAGCTCATGAATTTGCTTAAATCCAGACAAATGGAATCAGCGGGAAAATATTTTTCAGGCAGATATTAGTTTTGTTGTGGAAGCTGAATTATTATGAAATGGGTGCTCGTAAAGGTCCGTACCTCTCTCAACAGGAAGAAAATATACATTAAGGTTGTGTTTTAAATGTTTGTGTTGTCTCGTCTCTGATAAACATTCTGAAACAGGCGGTGGAGAATCTGTGCTCCTATAAAGTTTCCCCCACGCTGTACAAGCAGCTTCGGCAGGTCTGTGAAGATCACGTGAAGGCCCAGATCCATCAATTTAGAGAATATCCTTTTTCATGGTGCACAGAATAACATTAACTAAGTTTGAACCTTTAAAGAGGTAACACAGAGAAATAAGCCAGCTTCTGTCGTAGCTGCCTTCAAATCACAGCATCCACTGTACTTATCTTTTATTACTGATGCGCTTATGTATCGAATGTTTTGTGGAACTTTGACATCTTTAAAAATGGTTGCATTTTTGATCAATTTAATAACCACCCTGATTGTCCTGGTGAGACATTTAGAAAAATGACTTTTTAGTCAGGTTTGTGCCCGCTGTTGTTAGATTAATGTATTTTATTGGTTATATTTGATGTTCGGTGTCAGGAGTTTGAGCTTTGCTCCTTAATGTGGAGCTCACAGAGTCTTTGGATAACCTTTCCTTCCTGAAGCGAATGAATCGTTGCTGGCAGGACCACTGCAGGCAAACTGTGAGTCAGACGAACCTTTTCACTGCTTTTCCAAACTGCTCAGACCTGAGGAGGAGTGTCAAAGAGTTAACTGTTCCTGTCTTTTTAGATAATGATCCGAAGTATCTTTCTCTTCCTCGATCGGACCTACGTGCTTCAGAACTCTCTCCTGCCCTCCATTTGGTAAACATGCACCTTATTCTTGCTCCGCTGTTTGTCAGGTAGTTCTGTGGAGGCTGACATTGGGCTTCTCTGCTGCAGGGACACAGGGTTGGAACTTTTTCGTACCCACATCGTGAGCGACGGTGCTGTTCAGAAGCGGACGGTTGAAGGCATCCTGGAGCAGATAGAAATGGAGCGTAACGGAGAGACTGTAGACCGCAGCCTGCTCCGAAGTCTTCTGGGCATGTTGTCCGACCTGCAGGTATCCGTCCCCTCTTTGCCCCATCAGCACAGTGACTTATGACGTCTACTAACTGCCTTACTTTTGCCTAGGTTTACAAAGACTCCTTTGAGGAGAGATTTTTGACAGAGACCAACCGTCTCTATGCCGCCGAAGGACAGCGACTGATGCAGGAGAGAGACGTAAGTGGGCTGGAACGCCGCGTCATGTGGTCCCAGGTACCCATTTGCACCCTGTTATCCGGGATAAGAGTATGTGCGTGTGTGTCCAGGTACCTGAGTACCTGCATCATGTGGCTCGGCGTCTGGAGGAGGAGAACGATAGAATCGTGAGCTACCTCGACCAGAGCACTCAGTAAGATTTGTAGTCATGTCGTCCATCCGCTACACTTGCTCTTTACAATGACTACAAGGTTATACTGGCTAACATTTTATTAAACAGCCGATTGAATACCGATTTAAAACAGACCCATTAGACCTCCTGAGAATGGTAGATGAGACTGTATTTGCTTCACAGTGACAGACAGATCACTTTAGACAGAGACTGTAGTCAGAGCGTCACACATCTTTAGTGCGCCTCAAATATGGCATGTCCAAGCAGATGGACACAACAGGAACTGCTCAGATATGACATCATGTAAGACGTTGTTGGTGGATGAGAAGTTTAGAACAAAGGCATTTTCCTAACAGGACTACTTTCCATCTATTGTTTCCCAGGAAACCTTTAATCAGCTGCATTGAGAGGCAGCTTTTAGGCGAACACATGACTGCAATCCTGCAAAAAGGTATGTTTGTGCATATATTTTCAGATTTAGTTTAGTTTGTATGGGCTGTAGGGCTTAGATAGATGTTTTTGGGGAAGATAAGGTCAGTTTTGGGTCTAAACTGCAGCTGGATGCAGACACACGCTGGGGCAGTTTATTTATCTGATAAATGTAGCCCCTGTTTTGATAACCTATTTTCCATTTTAAATTAATTCAGTCTCCTTTGGTAAGCTTTATCAAACCCAAATTAATTATTGATTGTATAATTATTACATTTTAGTCCACCACCAAATAAACAAGAAAATAAACTTCCTTGTGGAGCTGTTTAGTGTAATTTTCCAATTTGTTTATTTAGTTAATTCATAAAAGAATTAGTAGAATGTATGTTGTGATGTTTATTTTTACTTTTTTTTTAAATCTCAGGTCTGAGCATTCTGCTGGATGAGAATCGTATTACTGAACTAGCCCTCCTCTACCAACTCCTCAGCAAGGTGAAGGGAGGACTAACCACACTGCTGCAGTTCTGGAGGGATTACATCAAGGTATGAGCACCAGACACGCTGACAGATACAAAGCACACACTCTTTCTCTCACGGTTTCTCAGAAATGCGCTCTTCCACCCTCTGACTGCAGTCGTTCGGTGGAGAGATTGTGTGCACTCCAGAGAAGGACAAGGACATGGTTCAAGACCTGCTGGACTTCAAGGACAAGATGGACAACGTGGCACTGAGCTGCTTTGCAAGAAATGAAGCATTCATCAACGCCATGAAGGAGGCCTTTGAAACTTTTATTAACAAGAGGCCCAACAAGCCCGCTGAGCTCATTGGTAGGTCAGGCAGAGACACAATGACCAGGACTTATATTTGACCCGACCCATTCTGTTAAAGGGAATCCTGTTTTCTCTTGACAAGTTGATCTTTATCTCCCACCCAGCTAAGTATGTGGATTCTAAATTAAGAGCCGGGAACAAAGAGGCAACAGAGGAAGAGCTGGAGAGGATTCTGGACAAGATCATGATAATCTTTCGCTTCATACACGGTCGGTTACACTTTGTGTGCGATGACGAATGCACATCTTTGTGTGTGTTTCCAATATCTACTGTTACTGTCAGAATTTGTATTGTGCAATGAGACTTTTTGATCTTAATTTCTTCCCCACAGGAAAAGACGTGTTTGAAGCCTTTTATAAGAAGGACTTGGCCAAGCGTCTGCTGGTTGGCAAGAGTGCCTCTGTTGATGCTGAGAAGTCCATGCTCTCTAAACTCAAACACGGTGAATGAATAGTGCAATGTCTTTCTATGAAACAGTGTTGTCTTGATAAGATAAAAACCTAAACTTTCTGGTTAAAATATTAAACAAAGGCATGTGAAAGCACGTCAGCCATGATGGTTGTCGTTTTGTTTCCCTGCAGAATGCGGAGCGGCATTTACCAGTAAGCTTGAGGGGATGTTTAAGGACATGGAGCTGTCCAAAGACATCATGATCCAGTTCAAGCAGGTACTGAGCGCGTTAATGTAGCCACACGGGTATCAGTGCTCTCTCCATTTTGTCATCGTCTACATGCATTTTAAGTGCACCATTCTAAACTGATGTTTTGACCCAGTACATACAGAACCAGAGTGATCCGAGCAACATAGAGCTCACCGTCAACATCCTCACGATGGGCTACTGGCCCTCATACACACCTATGGAGGTCCACTTGCCCTCAGAGGTAAGCACAGCCATGTTTGTACTCCCCTCTTCTGTGTGCACACAAATGGACTGAAGCTGGACTCATTTAATTATACTGTTACTGTTTACAGTTTTTATTGATCCGATTTTTTTTATTTTTATATTTATGATAGATGGTCAAACTTCAGGAGGTGTTCAAACTGTTCTACCTGAGTAAGCACAGTGGGAGGAAGCTGCAGTGGCAGCCCACACTGGGCCACGCTGTGCTAAAGGCGGAGTTTAAAGAGGTAAGGGCTTTGCATGTCCAGTGGGGCGTGGAGGACGTTGGACCATCATCTGAAGTTACTGTCCCATCCTGCAGGGGAAGAAGGAGCTGCAGGTGTCCCTGTTCCAGACGCTGGTGCTGCTCATGTTTAACGAGGGAGAGGAATTCAGCATGGAGGAGATCCGCACTGCCACCGGCATAGGTGCCACACATTTTTAAAGTCTCTACTGACCTGCTCAGCTGCAGCATAAGTGTCTGTGGCCTCACACTGTCATCCTCTGTTGTCCTGCACAGAAGAGGGAGAGCTCAGGCGCACGCTGCAGTCTCTGGCATGCGGAAAAGCACGCGTCCTCAACAAGAACCCCCGAGGGAAAGACGTGGAGGATGGGGACCGCTTCAATTTCAACAACGATTTCAAACACAAACTGTTCCGCATCAAGATCAACCAAATTCAAATGAAAGAGACGGTACGCGGCTCATTTCCCTCCCTGCTTTTCACACCTTTCTAAGTGCGGTTTAGTTAATCATGTCGTGTTTTTCATAGAAATGACACTTTGTGCTCATTTTTTAATTCTTTTTTCCCACCAGGTTGAGGAGCAGGTAAGCACCACAGAGCGAGTGTTTCAGGACAGGCAGTATCAGATTGATGCAGCTGTTGTGCGCATCATGAAGATGAGGAAAGTCCTCAGTCACAACTTACTGGTATCTGAGCTCTACAACCAGCTGAAGTTCCCAGTCAAGGTGAGGCAGTTCGCCGCTCGTTTCTTTCATTTCTCTGCCCCCTGTAGGCAGAGCTCATCAGCATCTCCCTTTTAACCTCTCCACAGCCTGGGGATCTGAAGAAGCGGATCGAGTCCCTGATAGATAGAGACTACATGGAACGTGACAAGGAGACTCCAAACCAGTATCACTATGTTGCCTGAAGGCGCGCCGCTGTCACCGCCGTGCTTTTCTCACAGCAAGCGTACAGCTGGCCCCACAGCACAAGATCACAGCCACCCCACTCTCCTCTGGTGCCCATCTTTCCCTCCATCCTCAGTCCTAGACACAGCGTCCAGAGGACCCAGAGCTCCAGAGAGACGAGAGACTTGGCCGTGCTGTTCCCATTCTGCAAAATCTTTAGTGGGACTCTGAGATTGGGCTGGAGGAGTAGCCCGGGCTGTTGATGGTTGGTTTATGTGACTTTAAAATCCGCTAATGCAAAACTCAACTGAAAATAACTAGCACTTTCCGTTTTTTGTTTTTGTTTTGTTTTTGTTTTTCCTGGAATTGGGTTTGGTTTTTTTCTTCTCCGTCACATCATTCTAAATCACTTATTTTCTATCATAGCTGGTTTGTCATGAGTTTTAAGTTTTAATTGTGTATTTTTTTTTTTGGTTTGAGGCGTTTCTCCCTTTGAATGGCTGCATTAGTGCTGGCTGTGAAACCGATGAGCTGGTCGCTTTTGCTGGTTAGAGAAGCATTTGTTGAGGATAAACAAAGAGAGACTTGAGAGTGACGAAGAGGAGCGGAAAGATCAAGGCTTATTGTTTGTAACACAGGGCGCATAATGAGGTGCAGGCCAGCCACTTGGGTATTACTTTTGGTATCTTGTCTGTTTTGACCAAAATGTCCAATGTCACGTACCGATGTTTTTGTAGATCAGATTGTATTGTATGTAAGAGTGTGAAAAGTGAACCTGAATAAATGGATATTTAATGATTCAAAGAATGATTTTGAATAAGAGACTAGTAATTTTTTTTAATGGTTCAGATGTCTTAGTTTGTTTTTTCCCTGTTAGATTTTCAATATATTATTGTTCTTTTGGCTTCATTTACACACAAGCCTCAAGTCAACTGATTTAATTCTGTAATGTGGTTGTTGGCAAAGGATATGTGAGTTTATACTGGTGAAAAGGGTGTTTTTGCTAAGTAAAAGATAGATTCTCTATTTTGGATTTTGAGTGTCTCCCACATTATGACACACATTCTGTTTTTTTTACCTAATATTTCCATTTGATTTTGAGCTATGAGCAAATCATTTTCATCAATCATCGTTTGGGAAGGACTTATTTGAGCCAAGTTTTTTTTTTCTCATTAACAGAAGGGAAATGTCAAGGCAGAGCCATCCTATTTGTGTATCACTATCACAGTACAAGACGATTCAAAGTGCTTTACATAAAAGTCTAGCGTTTCCTAGCAACTAACATTTTGATAACTTATTTCACCAAAAACAGAAAATCATTACATGTTTATTGATGATCTACTAACACCAGGGTCTGTACAATTTGAGAAATGTGAAATATTTCATTTTGACATTTTTAATTATAATCTTCTGACTTCATTTTAAGACGGATAAAACAGTCTGTTTTAAAGTAGGGTCAAACTATGCTGTGAGAATTTAGCAGGGGCCTGCTAAGACTTGGAAAGCAGCATTAGAGCTGCCTCTGCGTTCCTCTCGGGGTTTTGCACAGCCTCGTGAATTGAGGAGGGTGTCAGCTGACTGCCCACAACACATGTACTTTGCAGCCTGCGCAGCACAGCCTGCAGGCTCAACCCAGACACGTCATTGTGCTCAAGAAAAGAATACATACCGTGTCATTAACTTTTCTTTGATAACATCAATCAATCGCGAAGGAAGTTAAGTTAGTTAGTATATGCCTCTATTTGATTCGTGTTCGAGATCTTTGCGCACTATTTTGTTCTCCTCCTCTGCTACCTACACATGTGGTTACGTCATTCTGTTAGAGAGGGGTTTTTAAACGGCAAACCCCTCTCTGCTCGGCGCAAATATGCGCGGCCGGTGACACTGCCGTGCAATTTAAGTGTCCATTTATCTCCCTTTGCGGAGCTCCGGCGAGCTCAGACCGCGGAGTGGGGGAAGGAGGGGCCGCCGTCACGTGACCGCGCAGCTCTAAATGCCTCCAGTTCACATGACGGACATGGCCAAGGCAGACAAAGCAACCCTGGCAAACGTCTAGCCACGAATAGCGGTCATCTCAACCTGCTGGACGACTTTATTTTATTTTATTTTTTTTGGCGGGGGTGGGGGGGGGATATAGTTAACATTTTCTCTTCGCTCGCCAGACAGCCCGGAGAGAGGCAGACGACGTCAGCACCGCTTCAGTTTGAGCTAACGGTCCGTGGAGTCAGGTGCAGCCGACCCACCTGCCGCCAGTAGCCGCAAAGCCACAGCACGAAAACCAACTAAAAAACCTCCCTTCAGCCATGAAAGCCCCGCCGAGTTTAGGCTCGCTCATGGTCGCCTGGCTTGCGGTTTTAGGTAAGTGTTTTCCTGTTGTTGTTGTTTTTGTTTTTTAAGGAGGCGCTCGCGCAACATTTGGACCAAACGTACGTACGCACGCGCCGTCTCGACCGTTGCTGTGCCCCCCGTTTAGCTTCAACACGCGGGGAAATTATCAGCGAGGCGGCGGTTTACCGACCGACTGCACAGGGGCCCCGTAACCCCCCCCCCCGGCCCGGCGGGTGTAACGCTAGGGACCCGGTTATTGGACGTTGAATCGGGTATTTGGAGGCAGCACCGGTTATGCAGAAGGGAAACAGTCCCCCTCCATTATGCGCAGCAGCTTTAATATCTGATTTATTTCATATTCATTACGAAAAGTCATCGCAGTTCTTCACCTATTTGACTTTTTGTCCAAGCATAAGCAATAAATAATACGTCGTCATAGTCAGCGCAGCGGAAGTTTACTATGAGAAAGTAGTTCTAAAAAACCAATAGGAAAAAAGGTCTGGAAAATAGTCTCTGTCTCATAAAAAGCTTTTTTAGTCTTTTTTTGTGTGTCTGACCAGTGTTTAAATACCCAAAATGTGAAAAGAAAAATCAAATTAAGAGTGAGAAAACATTCAGTTTGAGATCCTGTTTTTCATTCTCTTGTTAATATGATTTTAAAATGTTGAATTGAAACGTGATTCATTTCTTATCATGTAGTCTGCTTTTACTGTCCAGCTTTATACTGTCATAGATAAATGGAAAGATACCCAGAGGTGTTATTTAGGTCAGTCTTTATGTGATCCTTGTGTACCTGTGGGTGTAAGAGTTTGTTTATCTTGAGTCATCTGATTTGGATCTGTGGGTTAAGGACAGGTAACCAGTGGAAACCTCAATCGATCCCACAGCCTTTCAAAGTCTTACACTGACCTGTCCTTGAACGTCAAGACCCCAGTTGCTCGAGAAGTTGCTGGACTTTATTCTGCTTTTATTGCGCTTTACCCTAATGTAACACCCCGGTTTTGTTGGCCGGCAGATTGGCCTCATTGTTGTGCCATTTGAGAGCTGCACATGACCTCTATGATGGCTTTGTGTTACAGAGCGCTGTGGGCGTGTTGGTTTATGACTGGTTCAGTCTTTCTGAGGACACACAGGCCTCTGGTGCTGACACATGAAAACAGGCCGGTGCACGCCCGGCTCGGGCAGGTCACCCGATTCTCATCCTCACATCTACGCCGAGCTCACGTTTTCAGTTTGGGTCTCAGCTCTTTGCTACCGAGGAGACCTTTGAAGTCCAGCCTGCTGGCAGCAGCGCCTCCTCGCAACGCGAGCACCAGCGTGGGATGTGCTCCCGTTTGATATCTGCAGCTTGATCCTCTGCACGCCAAACGGCTTTAAGCCCGCGGCCAGATCTCAGTGTTGTGTAAACCATCTGCCGCTGAGCGTTTACAGGATGAACAGAGAGGACTCTGAGAGGCAGTCTGTCCAAGGAGTCTGTGACAGAGAGAACCTAACAGGCCGGAAGCCCTCTGCTCCACCAATTCTTATTAATACGGCTATAAATGAAGCAAGTGTGAGAAATGAGGAAGGAAAACTGATGTGTTATAAGTGATTAAGATAGCAACTGACTAAGCCACAAGTCAGGCGCTAAATGAAGTCCTGTCGGCAGTTCCACCTGCCAAACAGCTCGAGTGTCTCATCTATTTAAGAGGCATTTCGGGCACCACTAACTGTATTTTTCATCTTGTTTGTAAACAATTTGAATAGAAACCGATATTCAAGCGGGAAGTCCTGTGTTGGCGCAGTGTGACACACTGCATGGTTTATCAGTTTGAGTGAGTTTGATCGATCCAGCCTCTTAATTTAGGCCTCCCCACAGCAGATTTGCAGCAATGATTTGGTAGTTTTCACAGCACGGAGGCATTCATATTCTGTCATGCAAGTGTGAACGAGGATGCAGGGATGGAACTCTGCGTAAGCCAACAACAGGAAAGTCCCCCGACTCGGGTCGTGTTGTTACACCTGCTCCGGGTCAGTAGCAGAGCAGCTCTCTCTTTCCTGGAAGAAGAGTGTCAGAGAGTGGGTTTGTTTATGACAGTCTTAGTTTTAACCGTATGTCGACCCCTAGCGGCAGCTCGTGTGAACTGCATTATTTTGCATGGAGGCAGGGGCCGTGCTGGTAAGGGGCTTCATCACCATCTTCCGTAGCTTCCACAGAACTGGACACGTCCACATAGTAAGAATCCATTGCAAGACTGTATAAGGAAAACACTAGAATTAAGACAATGTTGCAAATATGATCAAGGTGTCCTAAATGGAGACAAGTGCTACTTTTTATGTGCCGTAAAACTGTTTTTCAGTCTGCTCATAAAAATCTGCTATAACGAAAAGCCCTAACTGTTTAATGGCCTTCATACAACCTGTTGGCATAAAAAAATAAATCAGATTATTTTGTCTTTTCCATAATCAGCATTCTTGTCATCAGGTGTCACTGTGCTTTAGGATCAGTGTTTGTTTTTTCTTATTCATATGATTTAAAGCTCCACTTTAGCTACCATGTTTGACATTTGCCTAAAACGTGGAAGGGAGGTGGCAATGTTTCTGCACTGCTGAGCTTGTGTTCATGTCTGCAGGTCGTATCCAGGCTGTTACTCTTGAGGTGAAGGAGGGGAACTCTACCTGCATTAAAGCGGAGCTCTCTGCATCATTCTCCATCCCGTACAGCACCCCCAGCGGCGCGGTGCGTACCCTTCTACTAGCCTGCCTCCTAACGCATTAGATTCCACAGTTTTCTTTTAATTCGCTGCTTGTACCCTCTCTCTTTCCGCCCTCAGAAGACAGCGGTGGTCTCTCTTCCCGCCTCGGCCACAGTGGACGCTGCCAGCAGCTCGTGCGGTTCGGACAGCAGCTCACCGTGGCTGGTGGCGGCCTTCGGAGCTGGCCACGCGCTCGGACTGAGCTTCTCCACCAATGGCAGTGTTTATAGCATCGCTAACCTGACTATGCAGTACAACCTGAGTGACGCCTCAGTGTTTCCTGATTCCAACAGCTCTGGTGAGAACAAGGCCCCTTCACTCCCCGTGTCACCAGCTGTGGCTGAATGTTTGTATTGATAAAGTGCCAGTTATCATTATCAGTGATGGTGTAAAGAGGATGCCGCACTTTTTTTTGTCTATTATTACATAAAATAAGAACAATAAGGTCTTGAAAAATCTATGCAACATTTCCCAGAGGCTCGGGTGTATTTGTTTACCTCGCTGATCGTGACAGACTTAGAATCATATGCTTGCCTGTGTTCCAGATGTGGTCACTGTGGTGTCTGCGTCAGTGGGGATCTGGGCGCCGATCAACACCACGTACCGATGTCTGAGTCCCACTTCTGTCAGAGTCGGAGGGGCCACGGTGACTTTCTCTGACATGAGGCTGGAGGCGTACATGCCGGGAAACGAGCTGAGCCCGGCAGGTGAGCCCGGGTGGGCGGCTTCCAGTGCTGCTCACGATGCGTTGCGGCTCTGGCTCGCAGCCTCACGTCTTTGTACTCCCTCTCGTCTCAGAAAGCGTGTGCGTAGCGGACCAAACGACTACGACCGCTCCGGCTACGACCGCCAGCACGGCAGCGCCAACGCCACCAGAGCCAGCCCCAGCCGGGCCGCCGGTGCGCGGCTCCTACTCGCTGAGGAACGCCAACGGCACCGTGTGCCTCCTGGCCCAAATGGGACTGCAGCTCAACGTCTCCTACGTCTCTCAGGCTCAGAATAAGGTAACAGGGAGCAGACATTTCTCACCACTGGTCAGCAGAGATGACCTGAAACAAACAGGTGTGTTATTTTTATTTTTTTGTCAGACGGTCCAGGAGTTATTCAACCTGAATCCCAATCTGACGAGTTCAGAAGGATCCTGTGGAGCCAGCAGTGCTACTTTGGTTTTGACACAGGAGCAAAGCACCATGCTGAGCTTCACCTTCACAGCCGTAAGCTTTTTATCACTCATTTCATTTTACATTAAAAAAAATATGTAACCAAACCTTCCATTCCATCCACAGAACTCAACGAGCAACAAGTTCCACCTGAGTGAGATTCATCTGCTGGCCAACTGGTCCGATATGACCGGTATGTCAGCTGCCGTTAGCATCGAGATTTGTTTATTTTTTCTCCCCCCTCATCTGATTGGTTGGAGTTGAAAAGAAACGTGACCCATTTCTCCTCAGCTCCCCTGTTGGTCAGTAACAACAGTCTGGACTATCTTCGGAGCACAGTGGGCCGCTCCTACATGTGCAACGCGGAGCAAAGTCTGGACGTGGCGCCGGCCTTCTCTCTCAACACATTTAGACTGCAGGTCCAGCCGTTCAGCGTTACCACAAACCAGTTTGCTACAGGTAGGATTCAGCTCCACTACAGGAAAAACCCATCAAACGCCCCCAGCTTCACATATTTCTGACCTGTAATCCTTTTGGGCCTCTCTGTGTGCAGCCGAGGAGTGTCAGATGGACCAGGACCAGATGTTGATCCCCATCATAGTTGGAGCGGCTCTGGCAGGTCTTGTGCTGATTGTCCTCATTGCATATCTAATAGGCAGGAAGAGGAGCCATGCTGGATACCAAACCATCTGAGACCCTTCATTTTATGTAAACCTGAAAGACTGAATGTTTGGAACTGAATCCGAACGAGTGATGAACTGTGAGCACAAGAAAATGGAAGCAGTTCTTTTGTGGTGAGGCCCATCATGTATGGCCGGCCTCTGGATTTTGTTTTCCTTTTGCTTTCTCTGTGGACGACAAAATCAAAATACCTTCTACCTTTAGTTGGTGTGCATTTTGGTAAAGTTTTTATTTTAATGGGGGAGGTTGAAATCTGCATAATTTAGCCCCGCCCACTCTGGTTCAGCTCTACTCTTTATGTACTTGGTGTTGGACTGAATTAGACTCGAATTAGCTTAATTTTATTTTTTTAGCTGTGATTACTCATG
The DNA here is from genome assembly GCA_907169785.1 of Menidia menidia. Lineage (NCBI taxonomy): Eukaryota > Metazoa > Chordata > Actinopteri > Atheriniformes > Atherinopsidae > Menidia > Menidia menidia. Next base: position 20,449,869 of record CAJRST010000001.1, on the reverse strand, counting down.
AAATTAAAAGACAGAGAGACAGGCTGCAAGTCCCAATTAATGATTGTTCAAGTTGGGCAGGGTTTTTCTGTGATCTACAATATCTTAACTTCATAACCACATGATCGTCGTCTGAGAAAAGGGAAAGCTCTGAATGTGCGTCTTTACCAGTCAGATTCTTCCACAGCGAAGATCAATTAAAAGGAAAATTCACATATCTTTAAACTGGACCCTCTGTTCCCTCCCTCTGTTTGGATGTAAGTTATTGAGTGAAGACAGTTGCAACGGGATGTTTTTAGAAAAGGTGTGGCGGGCTAACCAGCATGGGTGCATGCTGTACCCTCCACAGGATCAGACCGTTACCATTGTCAACATTGTCTGATACATTTTTAGCTCCATTTAGCTTTAGGGGTACCCATTCAGAACCTGTTGTTGGACGGAGGGGTATTGAAGTGATTTAACAAAAGAATCCCAAGTGGCCTCTGACCTTTTTTATTTTAAGTACAAACTAGGATCCCGAATAAATTCCCATATGGCAGAGTTAAGCTGTTGAGCTATTCAATCAATTCAAGATGCTGTTTGACTGTATGATATGTTGACACTTATACAAAACTAGTCTTCCTTAGACTTTCAGCACTATCTAATGGTCTCATTAAGACCTTTCCCCCTCCTGTTTAGCTCACACTAATCTGGCTTTTAAGAGGAAAACGTTTTGGAGAACTACACAAACGGCTGTTTTGTAATTGTACTTTTTTATTTTTTAAAGTTAGCCCGTAGCTCCTTTGACTCACGTGTGGAATATTTTCACACCTCCCACCAAATTACCGCTTACACCCTAGAACAAGGTACAACAAGTTCCAAAATCCTGGAATTTCCCTTCGACAAATCAAAGGCGGTCTGGTGATCTTGCTGACAAAGCTGTGCAGGTTTTAAAAAATCAGGGTTGTGGTGAAGCCAAGTGCACAGGTTCATCATCCATTTGTTTCTCAACCCTCATGCAAAAGAAACTACAGTGATTGAAGCTTTTGTTTTGTTTTTTCCAAAGACAAGGGGTTGACGTTTTCTTTTACGCAAACTACTGCAAGCTAATAAAAAAATGTTAAAAAACTTGCTTTTATATTTCCATGAATTGTGTGGAATACATATACTTGTTTGCTGGACACTCTTCAGGTATATTAGTACCAAAGACATGTTGTGAAACATCTCCATAAAAAAGAACAAAATGGACACATCTGGGTTAGGGACGGAGCAGATGTTCAGGTTATGCTTGTATTCCTTCACCACCGTGCATCTACATATTTGCATCTGGTCTGCACAGCAATCGACTGAACTATTTACTGAAGATTAAAGAACAATTAATAATTCATTGAAATTGTAAGACATATTGGATTACAGAATACAATGCACACATTCAATAACAGTCAGCTCCACATTTCCCCTAACTTTTTTTTTTTTCATGTGAAAATACAGCAGACATCTTCCTCCTGGTGGTGCTTATAGTGAAACTAATTTCTCACCTGGCTGCTTTTTAACCTCTGAAATTCTGGACTAAAGTGCATATTTCCACGTTACAACTGAAGGAAAAATTTTCACTTAAAAAAAAAAATACAAACCATTTTGTTTTTTTTCCCCAAAAGGGAATCATCAAGTCATACAGCACATGATTAGAGTAAACTGTGATGTTCATTAATAAACACTTAAGCTGCATGATTGTCTCCAGATCCGGTTTAAGACATGTTTACAGTCATCACAGTGGCTCAGATAAAGGGAGATAAATGGTGCAAAGAAGATAGTGGGCACTTGCCCCTCTGGAATGCGCTTTGAGGAACAGGTATTACAGTGAAGGTCAGGATTCCTCTGCAATGATCCGAGCTCGGCACGCTGCCCGCAGCTTAGTCAGGGTTGCCATGGAGAGGCTTCCTGGTTCAGTGAAGATTTTCTAGGAATGACAACCAGAATAATTGCAATGAATGAATGCAAATAGTAAATTACATATTTTTTTCTCTCTCTGCGAGCAACAGTGGGAAACCCCTTAACATTCCCTCACCTCCATGAAAGTGTGGCACTCTTCAACAAATGGTCCGTGAGTTATCTGTTTGAAGCTTTGACAGACGTCAGGTAGCGATTGGGCCTGTTCAATCAGACCTTGGTTGTGGTGGATGAGCGTCAAGGCTACTCGGAACAGGATTTTTGAACCTTCATAGAAGAGGCAATCCCAAATCCGCAGAACCGTCTGCAAACAAAAACGGCCACAAAGATTTAAGTAATTTACAATGTCGGAGTGCAGCACCTCGTTTTAACTTCCATCTTAAGTTGAAGTTATTATTCAACATGGCAGCAGGACGAAAGGAAAAAAAAAAAAGTTACGCTCCACAGTGTTCTTACACTGTGGCTTCTTTTAGCATTAAACAGTCATAAGGTCAGGCGTGGATCAACAGCGTTGGGAAATCGGTGACGACTCATGTGCTTACTGGTTTTTATGTGCAGATTACACCTCAAGGGGTTACACCCAAACAGAAAGGTTAGGTACACATTTGATGCGCAAACATAGCATCCAACACCCTGATCAGGCCAACAGAGGGATGCAGAAAGAGACCCAGTGGTATGAGACAGGTCAGTAAAAAAAAGTATTATTCTATACAGAGAGCCCAGAGCTGTTGCACGGCTAAAACTGACACGAAAATAAATAAAGAAAAAGGTATTGTTAAGGAGATAATTTAACCTGTAAAACTATTAAACAAGCAATTGTCCTTGTCATCAGACTCACCTCCACAGGTAAGACGTCTATGTAGAGACAAATGAACCACCGAGACACCACCAGGGTCCACATAACGTTTTGGTCCACCATGACTTGCCAGACTTGGGGAATTTTCATTTTAACCAGCTCCCCCAGCACCTCCTGGTCCATTTTCAGGCCCAGCATGGCTGGACTGTAATAATCTGCAACAACCCAATATTTTAGTTACACACCTCTATTGGACAGAAAAACAATTTACTCAAGTGTGACAGTTATAGATAAAATATCTACATTTTAACCCAATACCCCTCTGTACCATTCCTTTGATTGCTGCTGGCAACAGTTTCATATGAACAAGCTTATTTTATGTGAGCGCAAGATTCAGATGCAAACATTCTTGCATCTCAAGCTCTGATTGGTTCCAGGTAAGTGACTAACTGGAATATTCTGACCACCACCAGAGCACTGACACACACACTTTTCACATGAGCTGAACAATGGTAAGTTCATTGCAGACAGACCTGGTAAAATTTTACCGAGCAGCGCGTCCATCAACCAGAAAGACTTCTCCTCATCTTTTGTGATGATGAGTAAATACCCAGCAACAAAATTCATCCCCTGAGGACAAAGAGACACACTCGTCAATCCTGCCTGAGCTGGTTCATTGCAAAATAAATAAACACAGAATCCCCAAATCCAAAATAAGAAAATATCAAGTTCAAACAGAGGATCGAAGAGATTGAAGCACTGAGGAGAGAAAACACTACCAGGCTCAAATTAAGATAAAAAACTAATGAAAAAAAACTCCAAACTGAAGCATGTTCTCCAAGTATCACAAATGAATGGCTCCTATTTATATTCCCTAAGAGAGACAACCATCAGTCCAGCCCTGTTTGAATTGTAAAGCATGTTGCACACTCTACTGAATTAAATTTGACTTTCAAATATTAATAATTAACATGGGAATATACTGAGTTTGTAGGCCTATTCATATTCAACTGTGCAATAACCTATCTGAACAGTCTGAAGAAGGATATATCCGTTTAGATATTTTCCACACTATCTGTTTGTTTTTTTCTAGTCTCACGCTGCATTTACTTTGTATTTGTTGGTATTACCTGGCAGTAGCCCACAGTTGGATTGTGGTGACCATAAGCCAGCAGCACGTTGTACAGGCCTTTCTGCAGTGATGGATTGGATGTTTTGCGAAACTGGACGTTGTCTGGAAATGTTCTGTTCAAGTCTGATTAAAAAACAAACAAATAAACAAAACAAAATGGAAACGAATGGTCACACTTCCTGAAAGTTAATGTGTGTTTACATACATGAGCTAGTGGAAGAGAAGTAGCAGGAGACAGATATTTCTCCTTCAGTTGAGCTCTGAGTGATGGGCAAATGAAAAACTGTAACAAAGCCTAACCTGTTCTAATAGTCTCCACAAGTTTGGGATCATGTGCGGCTGTCAGCAGAGATTGGTAATATCCTGGGTTCTTCTCTAGATGGTCCTGAGCTCCACTGGCTGCCATCCAGATCAGAGCCCGGTGCTCATTGGGAATCCCCTTGCGCACATAACGCTTCACTTAATGAAAGATAGAGATTTACTCTGAGTTCTAATTAAAGAATTCATTTTAAAAGGATATTTGAATATTCAGGTAAAACACCTACATTTCACACTCTTTTGAACCTTGCTTTTTCCCTTCAGTAGTTTGGACCACTTGATGGATCGTCTTGTGAGCACGACCAGATATTCAGACATGAGCTCCTCATAAGACTCGTAATCAAAGTCCTCTGAGCGCTCAAAGCCGTATGGATCCACTCTGTGCCAAAGAGAAATCAAATAACTGTTTTAAAGATACAAAAAGGATGGATTTGAGAAGGCCCATTTTTGTTTGTTGTTTTTGCTTTCACTTGTATTCTGGTGTGTTATTTATATCAAAGACAAGACAACTAGTGCAGATAAATCTGTAAAGAATATAAAAAGACCATCTATAAATATTTGTTTACAAAGTAACCATTGGACAGTATGTCTGTAAAAATGTCCCAGATAAAAAAGGCCTGGGTGTAGATGGCTAAACCTAGTGCCTTACGTAAGATGTTAATCTGCTTTACTGATTAACCTTTCCACAAAAGAAAAGTCATTCCTGAGGAGCTAATGTACACACCAGCTATGTGCTTCCCCACCTGCTCAGGTACAGCCAACTTTACAACATCAAACCATCTTGTTGTGGTGTTTACCACACATCCACAACAAACTGAAAAACTGGGTAAAAATATACATAGTATAGGGATAACTATACAAAAGGTTATGTTTCACATTAGATGGTTTTTTTGCCAAATCAGAAGCAAAGTGTGTTGCTGTGGAGGGTATCAATATCAGACAAGATCAGGAGTTGGTTAGCGTTATCATAGTGGATCTATCCTAAAATGATCTGGGGAAAAATATGTAATTCAAACACTAGCTTTTCTCACACGTGAATGATTATTTAGTGTTACTGGAACTACACAAGTTGGCATGTTGGCAATCAGTTTTCACATGATTTTTTAAATGATTTTACTTGTGTCGTCTAAATAAATAATTATCTGTCTTTACAAATGTAAAAGACTCCCAATTTTTTTCAAGCAACTATTAAAATGCCTCAAATAGTCTTAAAAAATAATCATGAAAAAATTGAAGAGTTCACTACTATAAATGAATTTTTTGTCAACACAGGCCATTTCTATCAGCAACTGAGTGTCCTCAAAGATGTTTTGGCATCGTTATTCCAACCATCAGGCCAAATGTGAACTTAAATTAACTATTGTTTGGTATTTGCATCTTGTGGACAAAAGTAAATTGATCACACCATGATGCCAGTGCAAAACATCTACCAAGTAGATTAGCTACAGTATAAAAGAGCCACTTGGCATACAGAAAAGGTCTACTGTGTTGTGAAACCTGCTTCTTTTTTAGAATTTTTTAGAAAACTCGCATTAAAACTTTAAGCAGCCCGCGCGGCAACACTTTTGGGCTAACATTTAATGAGCTAATTAGAAGCTAACGACTCGGTCACGCTAATTAGTTTTGCTCTGCCTTCAATTTCCACAAAATGAGCCCCGTGAGTATCCACCTCCTGGATGATAAACAGGTAAACCGCGACCTTTCCCTAGCAATAACACTCGAGTTTTCCATCTTGGCGAGAGAGAGAACCGTTAATGTTTGCCGGGCTCTACCTGTCGACTCTGTCTCTGGCTCTGCTGCCGGCGAGAGACGTGCTCCCGTTGGTTGGCTTGCTCTTCTTCTCCATGGCCTCTGCTGCTCCAGCGATATCCTGAAAAGTTCACTTAAAGTCCCAGCATGTGTGTGTTGTTTTTTTTGTCCTCCAAAGATGAACACTTTACCAAAAGCGCGACTTAAAATGTTGCTGTTTAAGTTGACCGAAGTTCGCCTTAACGGTCACTTTCTCCATGTTTGCGTGCGGGGGGAAACACCGGACAGGACGCTGCTCTTCCCGGGGATTAACATGCTATTCTCGAAAAGGTAAAGTAGGCAAAGGTATTCTTAGGTCTTTCCCCGGCTCAAAGAGTAGTTCTCACTTGATTTATCCAATGTTTTATCGGCCCATCGATGGGCAGAGCCGTGGGAAGAGATTGGAGTTTGCCTCGATTTTTATCGCCATCCACAGGCACCTGCTGCTGGTCCCCGTCCCTTCGTTGCGCATATAACTCACCAGTTGAGCTAGTGAAGTTCAAACAAGGTCTAGAAATTATGCTGCCAAGCGAACTTCCCCTGGTTCCTGTTGGTTGGTCCTTTTCTTTTTCACCCCCGTGTCGTCCAGTTTTCCTCCGTGGAAGATTTCGGACGCGTGACGTTTGCCCCGGGACAAACGCCTCAATCAGATCTATTGCTGCTTTCACGTGAGTCCCGTAAAATCGTACGTTAGAGTTTGGTGGCTCAAAGCGACTTACGGTGCATTCATGTCCCATGGATTTCATGGGGCTTTTGAAAGAGAAAATAAGTAGCTTAATTATTAAAAAAGAAAGATTGCCTACTCGAACAGTGGAAGTCTGACTTTGCTCTTGAATTTGTTTTATTAATGTAAAACTTTTAAACCAGTCTTTAAATAAAATATACTCTTTCTCATGCTGTAAAATGCAACTTTTACTCATTTTATTTGCACAGTTTATTAATATTGTTGGAATTTTTATTACCCAGCAGCAATTGAACATCCATTCTTTTACAAAAAAATATTTGAAAATCAGAATATCACGATATTCCTAATTGACACCGCATGCGCAAGGTTCCTTGATTAAAAATTATGAACGCTGACAGGTCCAATAACACCTAAATGCAACAAAGATGGTTAGTAGACGCCCTCTCCTTTACGGCCACGTAGCCCAGGTAAATAAAGCCACCTGAGAAACAGAACCTGTTCCCAGGCGGAATTAGTCATGTTCAATAAACCTGCAGTGAAATGTGGCGAACTACATGGCTGAATCATATTACAACCGAGCTTTAAAGAGTAGAAGAAGTTAAGATAATAGTACAAAGGTTTATAACAACACATACAGCATTTTAACATAAAAAGATAAATACTATAGGGTAAAACCTCTGCTTGAATTCTCAAAATAACTCAGTCACCGGACATAAATCTGATTATAGGCTGAAAGCATGTGGGGCACAAAGACCCCCCTCTCAGTGCTGTCACCAAAACACTCTGTTAATTTTGCATAAGTCCAGGAAGAACTGCTGCAAAATGACACCTTTTTTCCTGTAAGCTTGGCAGGAGCTGGTTTGAGAGCACATTTAGTTTCTGCCTTATGTCAGACAGGAACAACTGGAGACCATTTTAATTTGAATTGTAAATGCAACAACAGTAAACAGTAGCCTGAATTATGTGACACGGGCTTTGTAGTTAATATAAAACCATAAATCCTAGCGGTATCAGTGTGTGTATATGAAGTAAAATAGTGTGCTAACATAAAAACATGGCAGTCACTGAGACAAATCACCACCCCACCCTAATCAAATTTCTAAAATTCCATTTGAGCGTGTCTGACCTACTAAAGTCAGTGACATGTAGGTCTAAACGCACCCTCCTCTGAAAACACCAGAGTAAATCCAAATGCAGACTCGTGTTTCTGCTGGGGAGTAATCCTGCCAAGGGGTTGGGTTATCGGATCAGTGACTTGGATGAACATCCAACTACTGACATTTTTGGCACCGATGTGTGACCATTCATCTGATGTGAACAAGCCTTACTCTGTCCTTCTTAACACAGCTGAGTTGTGTAGAGTGTATGTTGTGCACTCTAGAAGCTGTTTTTTGCCCGTTGACATAAAAGAAAAACAACAGGAGAAATTGGTCAACTTAGTGCTTGATCGCTCAAAGCTAAGCAATATGAAAATTTGTAGTTGCCGTTGGTCACATGGTCAGGTTTCAATGCAAGTGACATATTTACTTATTTCTTAGTTGTAACACTGCATAGTCATTGAAGGCACCAAAAAAATAATGAAATTGCACACTTTTGCAGAAGTGAAAGTACAGTACAAGACTAGCATCAACTTAAAAGGTAAAGGTGTCTGTAAATCGTATGATTTTGGGTTTATATGTTTGCTTGACTGAAGGATCCCCATAGCAGATGGTTGTGTACTTTGGTCTCTGTTTTACGTTGTCTCTGTCAGGCTGAAATTGAGGTACTGTTAGCACAGAGATCTCCCGGTCTTCAGAATTAATTATTTTATCCTTCTCTGTCAGTATTTTGGCACCTTCTTTTCCTTCCTCTTGTGGTTCACCTTTTGCTGATTCCTCAAAAGATAAACCTTCCATCGTCTTTAGCAAGGTGCTAGGAGCAGTTTCTGATGAATGGGGTTTTGACAGCAGATCTGTGGTCGGAGGAGATTGAGAGGAGGAAATAATTTGATCAATATTGTTTTTATTGACTCCGTGAACACGTGGGATGACATATTTGGGAAACTCTCTTTGACTTGACATCGGTCTTAGGGGATACAAGTCTTTGCTGGCCATAGTTTTATAACACGTGTCTGTGGAGGACATCTGGTGTGTGGGCATGGTGTCATTGTCAGATATCATGACTGCTTCACCTGCTGCTGACTCACTGGAAGAGAACTGTAGGTTTCCTTGAGAGTTGTCTGATGTTTTTCTTGTTACTATGCTCAGGTTTTGGCTTTCAGAAGCCTCAGGTTTGTTTTCGTTCAGATATTGTCCGGGAGAGGAGTCTACAGATGAGCACCACACCGGAGCGCTCGCTGGCGGTTCTGCCTGCAGGACAAGTGTGTGGGGTTTTGGGAATGACCACTCACTCACAGATGTTAACGAGAGGCACTCCTGACATCCATAATTGACCTGTCGTGGAACATCCTTAGTTTGATCAACTTTTGCATGAATTTGAATGAATTCTGATGACCTCCGATCCTTAAGACCGATGTCAGGGACTTGACCCTTCATATGTTTTAACGAACTGAAAAGCTCTTTAACTGGTGGCTGTTTCTCTATTTTCTCTGCTTTCAAATTACTTTTGTTTCTTGGCCTTTGGCCTTGTACAGTTACGATAGGGATCCCGTCAAACTTCTGCAAGGAAGTATCACTTTTTGTCAGCCTGGGTGGGTTTTGTTTGCAGACAGTTGGTTCTACCACTTCTTGTTGCTTCCTTTCAAGACAAGCCACCTTCTCTTTTGTATTGGATGGAACCATAATGTCTTTTAGAGGCTTTTTATCCAAACATTTGAAGTCATTCCCTTTACACACAGTGGCTATACTCTCAAACTTTTCCATTAAAGAAGACAAGAGGATCCCTTTCCCGATTTGTCTTGGTTTGATTGGTTGCTTTTTCATAGTTTTCACCGTTTGTTTGTTTTGCTCTGCATGAACAAATTTTGCTATTATATCCTTCACACTGCGCTGCCGCTTTAGTCCTTGTCTTTTAGCCTCATCCTTCTTGTGTATGTTGTGTTTTCCATCTTGAATGGGGTAACAGTGACATGGCCTTCCTCTGCTGGTGGACAGAGTTCCAACCTCTCTCTGATGGGTTATATGGGGTTTTGGTGAGGACCTCAGGAATTTAGATTGGAGGAGCTGGAATGTGGTAAGGCGCCTCGATATTAGATCTCCTGCTCTATGCTCTCCGTTGGATTTGATTTTTTGGCACTTTTGAGAATCGGAAAAAGTGCCAGCAGTTTTTGCCTTGACCACCTCGCAGTTTGTCTGAAGCTGCATCTGATCCGTAGAACTCGCTTTTGGCTGATCAAAACAATTCCTTGTGTCGTCTTGAGTAACAGGAACAGACCCTGGCAGTGTTGTTTTTTCGGAAGATCTTTTGGGAAGATCTTGTAAAAGGTACTGTAGGAGATTCTCAAAAATCCCTCGAAGGACTGGGCGGCATCTTGGGTCTCTTATCAACTTCCGTAATAAACTGGCATCAGGGCTGATTTCTGTTCTCTCAGAATCTGCTCTACAGAGAATAAAGGACATGCAGGATTTTTTTTTTCTTTCTTGAAACAGACAGAACGATCTTCAAAAGGAATTATTCTATTAGTTGTGGAGGAGATATTTGAAGGAAAAGAAATGTTACAGGTAATTATTTCAGGGGACTGTGTAAGGGATGTCTCTGCTAAATTTAATTTCCATGCTATTTTTATTTCCCATGCTTTGACAGTGTTTATATATGATAAAACCAATTAAAATAAAGTAAATAATAATTATTGTTCTATGACTCATCTTTCATTAGAGTTACAATCATTTTAATCTCATTCCACCTGCACAGAGAAGCTAAAGACTTACTGGTTAAAAGTAAAGTGAAAAAGTTTTCATCTTATTTTCAAAATCTTGGATGTGCTGAAGCTCATGGTCAGACCTCACAAATAATCCGACTTTGTTTATACCTCCACAGACTTTGTTTGGACAAAATGTAAGAATATTTTAATGAACTCAAATATTCTATGTTCTGAATGTTAATACAACAGGTTTAGTAAAGGCAAAGGTTAAAGTTGGGTATTATCCTGAGATTATTAGGAGCAGACATTATACAGGTCCAAATGTGTTTTCCCCACAGCTCTGTCATTTAAAAGTGATAGAGGTGTTCAACTGAAGCACTCGTTATTTCATTAAGTCATATAACAGCCAACAAATGCCTAATAAGTAGAAATGCATTAGAGAGATGATTTAGTAGAGAAAATATTCACCAGTTCAGTTCCTCCTGTTTATGTTACTTAGTTCCAGACCTCTAATAAGGTGATTTTTCCTTTTTCAATTCATGACAGATCTGTGGATGGGGGACGGAAAAATCAAGGACTGCAAGGCAAGAGGGGTGAGAAGGGAAGAGGAGACAACCTGATTCTACTCAAGGACTTAGGGGGAGTTTTTCAGGCACAGGGAAGCAGTTTTAGCGTCAAGTTGAGTTCAGTTCCCCTGACAGCCAGTTGAGTTCGGGTCAGTGAAGATGGAGATTACTTGTCTGCGCATTTCTCTGCAGATGCTGCCTTGTGCAGCGCCTCTCCGAGCTCCTCCAGGCGCTCTCTTTTGTCCAAATCCCGGTAGAGGCCTTGGGGAACTTGGCTCAGGCCGTGCATGAGGCCATAAAGGCATCCTGCAATCAGGCCTGTGGCTTCACTTTGACCTAAAGGAACATTTTTCACAAGTCACTGGGAGAATGGCATGTGTCTGCCGTTTAGTGTACGTTGCAGATCCAGCACGGCTCTCACCTCCATGAAATACAGCTTGTTTACAGAGCTGATCCCAGTCACTCCCCGCAGCCAGGAGAGCGTCGTAGGCTATCATGGGAGCATCGTGACCCCTCCGGCCTGCGCGACCCTCTGAGCTCCAGCGCTTGTACATCTGTTTGGACAAAAAGAAAAACAGACATGCTCCTCTGAGGAGCTGTGGTCTTTTCCCACTGAAACATCTGCGAAAGATCTGAAGCAACTCACTTTATCCGTGTCGTCAGCGTCATAGTGATCAGGGAACGAAGGCTTGTTCTGCCCCTCTTTGTCTATCTCTCGCTCTTCGAGGTAAAACTGCCACTTAGCCTCAAAATAGAACCAGTTCTCCTGATACTCTGCGTAAAAGAATAGCAGCCACATTCGTTCAACAACAACAAGCTAAACCTGCATTTGCTAAGCCGTTTACATTTAAATTAGTCTTTTACTGCCCTGTTGGCATTGACAGAACCTCATGCCAACCTGCCATGTGCCGTATGGTCTTCCTGCAGTACTCTTCGGCACTACGGATCACCTTCATGAGTTCACGGCCCCAGGTCACAGGAGGTTTTCCCTGGATCGCATAAGATGCAAACAGTGCCGTTGTCAGGGAGCCAAGGAAGCCTAAGGAAGCCCAGAGTGACAAATTACTCTACTGATTCTCTCCGTTGACAGCCGAGACTTAACGATAAAGTATTATTAACTCACTGCTCTTTCAAGTAAAGTATTAGCTGAGGCACTATTAGCCCCCCCGTCAATGCTCGAACTCTTATTTTTAGGAACTATCAACATGGTCACCTGTTGGGTGATTGTGGGTCATTCTGCCAGTCTCGATGCTGACCTCCACGAGGCTTTCGAGTCTCTCAGGCTGCCAGTATCTCATACCCACACACATGGCTTTGGCCGCGGCCCCAAACCCAGACCCTGCACGTAAACACAGTTACACACATCCAGACCTATGTTTTAACATGCTGGTGTATAAAAGAAAAGACAGATAAAAGGCAACAAGAAGAATGATTCTAACCAGTGACCTTTTTCATTAAAAGGTGTATGCCAGGCGAGCAGGAAGTTGTGGGGTTTGAGTTGACCGCAGCCCTCCACTGTGGCAGGATCAGGGCTTCTCCCCTGGAGACACACCATGGCTTCGACATAGAGACGCACCAACTCACGGTACAGGTCCTCCAGACACCAGTAATCTGAACACACACACACACAGTGTTTGAGAGTCCTTCATCGCTGGCATTCAAAGCAAGATGAGTGGTGCTATGTTTAGTCTCAGCCCGCCAGACCACAGATTAGGACCAGAATGCCTGGAGTCCAATTGAACCCCCTTCTTTATATAATGAGCTGTTTGTACACAACTAATTTCTGAGTGTGCTGAGTGTGGAGGGGAGATTCTGACTGACAGTACATCTTAGTGAGTGATCCAGGACTTTAACTCGCCCTTGAATATATTTCAGGTTCTGTTACAGAGAGAATGAAGGAGTAAAGACTCCACCTTCAGTCCATTTGTGAAGTCACATTCGTCAGTCAATGTGTCTATTTGCCATTTTTGTCTCTGATTTATAACTTTTAGGAGAAAATTATAATGTTGCCATTGTGTCTTTATTGTGAATGATGAGAAAATTATTTTGAATGTGCAGTCAATTTGTTATTGGAGTCCGGTACGCGCTGTTTATAATGAAATTACAGACAACATGGATTACACACTTTACATCGTTTATTGGCTAGCAGCTATGCCTTTGTGTGCACCACCATGTATGTAGGCAGTGGTATGCTGAGTGTAGCTAAATAGGGCTTCCTAATCTCAGAAATGCCATCAACATATTTTGTTGGGACTCCTGTCATTGGATTTGAGCCTCTTCAGCAGCCTAACATGATACCAGTAGATTATGAGGAGGTATGACCTGCTATTGTTCAGTAAAGCACAGCTGAGGATCACATTTTCCTAAGTAGACTATTTTGGACTCTGGTAACTAACCAAAGGGAGGTAAAGATGGCATTTAAATCAAGGCATTGTTTGTATTGTAAGATTTCTATAAAGACTTCAAGTCATTCATGTTTGGTGTGTTGTCATGTTATCAGCATTTTCCACTCACACAGAAGATATTTATAGAAGATTGCTGAACAGGTTTGGTGATTTTTGGACATATGAGGCCATATATATATATATATATATATATATATATATAATCCTTAACCCTCCATTTTACATTTCTTCACATGAATGGCTGTCATACCTGTTATGAGTGCTTCTGCTGTGGTCATGTGCATCAGCACTGCATCACTCAGGGGCCAGTTGTCAGGATCCAGTTTAAGGGCCCCCAGTCCACCCATGGCGGCCAGTTCCTCTTGGATCTTCTTGCCCGACGTGCAGCTCTCCCAGCGGCCCTTCCTGTAGCCCAAAGCATCACCAACACCACCTAGAAGCATGGCCGCTTTGAATTTCTCCATGATGCTGGGACCGTCTCAAACTGGGTCAGTCAGCTCGTCACAAAAAAAAAAAAGAAGCCGTCAGTCTGGGATTTAAGTAGTTCCTAAATAAACCAAACCATTTCAGGTCTTCTTTACCTCCACGAGAGATGCACAGAAAGTATGAAGACTTATCTACTGTTTTCGTTCAGAAATTTCCTTTAAAAAATTCTCGGCCTCAAACAGATAATAGTTCCATCATTCATTCGTCGTCAGAGCTCTCCTTTGGTTTCTTGCGTGCAAACTTTAGGCACCAAGGAAGGGCAAATGCACACACCAACAGGAAAGCCTCAGCTTCTGTATGTTGAGGGGCAGTGAGTTAAGCGGTGGTCAGGTGTCTCCTAAAAAGGCAATCCCCATGATCCCACAGCCTAAAAACTGGAGGATGGGGTGTGGAGTGGAGTGGGGGGGGGGATGCTAACATGCCTCTGGGCAGGAGAGCAACCACGTCAGCTGGTGCTGAAGCATGTCCACATCCCACATGCCCCAGGGGAGGGGGGGGGTCGCTCCATCCTTCTTTTCTTTGAATAAAAACACTAATTCAAACTCCTTTATATATGAAGATGTCCTTCCATGACATCAGCTACATTTGTTACAACCCATCTGGTAGTTTCCATCCCTTTTGATGTCATCTTTACTTGTTTTTACTACTTTTGAGCCACACAGACTATTCAGACATTTTTCCCATTCATAGTGTTTCACTTTTTCTTTTAATCTATCTGTAGATTAAAGTAGCCCTGAACAAGACGTGACCAAGAGCTGCTGATGATAATACGCAGCAGGAATGCAACATGATAAGGGACAACTGTTACTCCAGGTCGCTCCATGGGTTTGACAGTTTGATCTGTGTACAGCTTATACGTCATCTATACAGTATATCTTTGAATGCAAGTGTTAGGCTTACTGACTTTAACAACTGCACTGGAACATTTTTTGCATATAGCATAAGAACCATTTTCATCAATTCCAAGCAATGATACCCAGGAAGAAATATCTCATCCAACACATTTATAAATGTTCTAAGGATTGTGGTGAATCATCATCCTTTGGGAGGAAATGTGACCCACAAAAAGTATTGACTGATCATGAAAATCTTTGTGGTTGTGTTTAATAGTGAAAGTATCAGCCTTCTCAAACACACCTACACGTCATATCCATGAGAACTCAACATATTCAAGCTAAAAAGCCATGTAAACTATCAGTGAATATTTTAAAGAGGCTTTAATGTGGGATTGTACATAAAAATTGGACTCCAACATTGAAAAAGGTCAGATGCAGTAGACTGATGAGGCAGTCATTTGCACATACCACAACACCCATCATGCATTGTGCCTACTCTACAAACCTGGGGTGGCAGCGTGACATATTGCTGCTTCAGCTTTTCAGGCCCAAGTTAATCAGGTTTATGTGCTCAAAGCAATAAAGACAGCTTGTACGGCACAGACACTTTATCCACCGACATTTTTTTTTTTTTAAGCTTCCATCACAACCCTATGCCGATAGAATTGTGGAACTTGGCACATTGTTCCATATCCCATCAGAAACTGAAGATGATACATTTAAGATGCTGGATAAGGGGATGAATCACGGGTGGTTCGCAATCCACTTTTCCAGATTCAGCTCACCAGCCGGCCACATTAACGCATATTGTCACAGGCAGGTGTCGGACCGAAGAACATACTGTACAAGGCTGTTAAAAACAACATGCTTTATTGACATTTTAATGACACACATGAGAAAACGCATTGTTCTGTAAATTCTGCTTTTCTTTATGGCAAAAAAATAACACTGTTTTGACAAGTGTGATCCGTGTGACAATTAACAGCTGAGCAAACATTTGACAACCAAACCGTACGGCCCCAGCGTTCTCCGTCCTGAGCGCCATGACCTCACTGATTTGACAGTAGGTTTGTGCACAATTTTAAGAGGGCTGATGGCTCAACAGAGAAGATCAAGCAGCCTCTTATGAGAGCTCTGTCATCTAACTATTATGCGCAATGTAGCACCTTAATCTGCTCATATGAGGACTGTCTTTTTGCTACTGATTTCATTATATTTCAACCTGGAACCTCTAAATAAAACTATATTTATGTGCACCTCTGTAGTTTATGACCAACAAATGTTTACATCAATATGAGAACTCTTAAGATATTTTTTTCCATCATGATAAAAGGCTTTTTTTTTTTACTTTTGTGTGCTGTTGTGAAGGAAAATAATCCATCCTAATTCACAACACGGTGACCAAGAAAAAAAACCTAAGAGAACAAGATCAGCGCTGTTGTCCAGAACAGAAAGTGTGGCACACACAGGACTTCACACACTGCTCATGATGATGACAAGTACCTGAGCTCGACCTGCTGTCACACTGCATTTAACACATGCAGGGTTGTTTGGTGTTAGAGAGTAATACTTCATCTTGTAAAAAGCATTGCTGTCCTGACTGCTATCGGTAAAAAGGCTCAAGTATTTGACGTGCCTGGAGTACAAAGAGAAATGCTATAATCCTCTGCCACCCCTAGATGGCGGCCACCGTTACCCTGGAGGTGACAACTGGTAAAAAGCAGCAGCTAACCTCAAACAATGTAAACAAACTTACAATGCCACCGGCTGTGATATGGTTCTTTAAAAGAAAAAAAGAAAAAACTAAAATATTTAAACAAAAAAAAAAAACCCTGTAGTGTACAGCTCCGCAGCTGAATACAGCGCTGCCCGGTTTAAAAGGAAACGTTACAACACAGAGGACGTGAGTCAGTGCAAATTGCAGAGGTGACAAGTCTTTACCTGGAAAACAGAAAACGAGCCAGTCAGTTTCTCTTTGAGTCTGGACCTTCCCACACTGTGACGCCCTTAATCTATATCATATCTGAGTTTTACATTTCATCCAACACTCATCTTGATCAGGGAAGGTCAAAAGCAAGTTTACTTTTATTATTTCTCCTAAAATCTCACCTCCTATCTAGAAGACGAGTATGTACGACTGAAACAATATGATTCTGCTGGTGCTGAGCTCAAAAAGCATGCTGCTATGTCCAATACTCAGAATACAAAATGTATAACGCTTGGTGACAGAGTACCATAATTTCCTTACATCGTATCTTACCCAATAAAATTATATAGCATTTTATGGCATAGGAGGGAGCACGCGTCCCTCTATCAAACACGCACACACACACATACGATATCAAGCAAGTTTTTTGTTCACCTGCTCAATTTTTCTGAGAGCAACACCTTTTCAATCTGACTGAAAGTGATGTAGATCTTTTTTTTTCACCTCAGCATCAATGGCACTGCATAAAACTAACTGACAAATCACGCAGATTATGACCTACTGGGCCTAGGCCACGTCCCGCTGCGTCTGTAACTTAATCCCGTGCATGTGCTGAACACTCACTCGGAGTCTGGCTGTGTTGGTGGTGCTCAGGGAGTCCACAGAAGCAGTTCAAAGCTAACCCCAATAGTGTTTTGACAGATGAGTCTGAGCACACTCATCATTTTCATATTGCAACTCCAAAGTCAGTCCAGGCCTGCAAAAAACAAAACAAAAAAATCTTTTTTCTCTTCCTCTCCATCCACTCTCCTCCTGATTTCCTTTCCAAAGTAGGTTTCTGAATGACTCCCCTCCCACGGCATCGTGTGCGGTGGGAGGAAGAATCGTTACGACTAGGTGCAGGCAGCCTTACTAAGCAGTAGTCTCTTTTGGGCTCATTTGTGTCAAAACCTCATTCGGGGGAAAGAAACTTGGAAGAAACTAAATCTCTGTCCTGCATGAAGCTGGGACAAATATTATGTCATGTTGCGTTTATTCCCTGTCACTATGGGCCGAGCGAACTCCACAAAGTCATCGATGAGAACCGGCCAGGCACCTGAAGAGAGGGTGAAAAGGACAGTGTTAGTTACATCCTCCTGCATTGAGTTTAACAAGTGAACAAAAAAACAACTACACAAAAAGAGAGGCTATTTCTAAACCATGGTCAAGCTGAGAACATTAGCTGCTTCCATTCTTTTCTAAGTTAAAAGGGCTGTTATAAAACTGGTCTCGGATTTCTCGTAATAGAGAATCGTAGTTGCTCTTGGTCAGTTTGCCTTTAGGAGTGGCTACCCACGGACACAACTCAGGTGTCTGTGACAGGGTTCCTAAAGGCAGCTAGAGCAAAAGCTCAGCTCATGGTTCTTGTCTTATCTGCTGCTTTTCCCATGCTAACCCGACACATCCTGCTATCTATACTCAATAAAGTGGGAATGTGTTAAGAAAAGATCTTTCTTGATTTTAGTTGTTTTTTTAGTTATAAGTATTCTTTAAGGTGGCATGGCAAAGGTTGGAGCATCGAGAGCTGGATGTCCAGTTACCCCTCTCTGACTCGGTCATGCTGCTTGCACATTGCGTCATCAAACAATTCTAACTGTATGTTACTCATCACACCACCCTGTCATTTATCTTCAAAGGCTCACCTTCCTCATCGTAGTTTGACATGTCGTCTGCAATCATGTTTCCAAAGTCCAGGAGGAGATTCCATGTGTCCTTGGGAATTGACCGCTTGTGATGCTCCTGAATGCATCACAGACCAGGTAAATCTTAACTATCCTAACACTGCCTGACTGGTACTGCTTCATTATTAAGTTTGGCAAAATAATCTGCGGATTACCAGGGATTAAAAAAACAAAACAAAACTTTTATACTCACTAGCAGGAATCGGTTCCACAGATCCAAAAACTTGAATCGGTCCGTGAGAACTAGATTCCAGTAAGCCACAGCCATATCTAGGTCTGGAGAAATAATAAAATAAGGCTGTGTCTTTCATATTTGCGAATCCAAACCTGTGATTATTTTAAGAATAACGACAGCTTCCCCACATACTCCGCTTACCTAAACCCTTCTGGCCTGGGTTTTTGGCAAAGTTGAAGGTAAACTGGTAGAAGTCTTTAAACTTTCCAGTGTCTTTCAGCTCCTGCTCAAGTCTCGGAAGAATAGCCTTGAGTTTGTCAGGACTGTCACAGCTGACGCACACAAAGAAAGATTTGAAGTCTGAATTTTCACATTTTACGTTCATTTAGCAGAAAAGCTGCAAATGCATCCATAAATATTATTCACTTCAGTCTTATGGTTTCTTACCCTAGATCCACCATGCCGTCCAGGAACTCCTTTCTGCTAAACTCACATTGTGTGGCTGCTCTGAACTTCCACGCCACCACAAGTATGCTCACGCTCGCCGGGTCCAGAGTCAGGTCATCGCAGAACTGCTGGATCCCATCGATGCCGATCTTATTCTCATCCTGGGGGTCTGCAAAGACAGCAGAGAGCAGTGAGCAAAATAGGCAGAAGAAGGCAGCTGTGCCGGTGTCAACATCTGGTACGACGCCTGCCTTTGTATCTGTTGTAGAGCTGTTCCAGCTTCTTGCGGTCCACTGAGTTTTTCATGGATTCTTTGTAGTAGAGGTCCGGGTTCTGGAAGTAGTTGTCCGTGGCGACTTCTAGTTTCCAGTCATTCTGCGTCAGGCAGTACACGGCTGTCCTCTCCCCCGCCTGCGTGAAGGACATAAACTGCCGAACCTTGTCCTTCTGCGATGACTTCAGCTTGTGCTGTTAAAAAAAAAAAAAAAACACAGGTGAATACATAAGGCATAAGAATGCAAAATGGTATAAGAACTGCAATAAAACAAGTTTTAAAGCTACATTTAATTTTAAAGAAAGTAAAAATATGTACACCTGCAAACTATTACTACCCCCACAAAATAAATGATAATTACAGATAACTTGAGTTACTTCAGGAGCCTGAGATTTCCGTAACTTCTGTGGGTGTATGATTCTTTGGGGCTGATGCTCCAGCCATGGGGAAACGAGATGCACAGGCCAAAACTTTAATTATTAACAAACGTTCAAATTATTTTTTATCAGCAAAGGCATATGTCATCAGTAATGCCTAATGGCTCGAAAACACACGTGGATCTGCCTCTGTGTGTTAGCATGTGGATGACAAAGCTGTCACTTTCGGAAGCAGCGCCACGAGGTTCCGTTAGTTCACAGCTGGAACATCCCGTTTATTTAGCTCAGGCGGGCATCGGGAGGGCTGCACGTCTTTGCAGAACCGCCGACTTGGCCCACCCGAAATCGAACCGCAAATTCACCGGGACAGGTCCAGTAACCCAGTTCTGCTGAGCAGGGGACGTGTGCTCACACGGGCTCTCCTCAACTGGAGCTGCAGCACGAGCATGCCTCCAAAAAGGGAAAGGTTAGTCATGCTAATGCAGGTGTCCGATCTCAAAATACCAGCTACTGACCTTTCAATCCCCACATTTTCCTGACACACACTGACTATGCGACATTTGACTCAGGACACCCAGCTAAAATTCACGGCGGAGCCTCGTTAGCGTCAGTGAAGCTTGCTAACGGTTCGGGGACTTGTTGAAGGGGGCTGAACAACTATGTTATTTTCTGTTTTTAAATATTACCTACCATTTTATCACCTGCTGGTTTGGCCAACTTGATATCCAAATACACATATCACGCATGCGCGGGGAGAACTGCTACAGTTCGACGCTCATAGTTGTGGGAAATGTAGTTTTTCGACGCTACAACTCAAGGGGCCTATCGTGGCGTCTATATACACACATATACATATTCTAAAGTATAACATACAAATAAACTCTTACGCACCAAATGTATCTGATCATAAATAAGTTTTTATCTCGCTGAACTGTTCATAGGGAAACGCCCCTGTATTTTCTTGATTCAAAATGACAGTGTTGTGCAACACCATTCGACGAAAACTCAGCGTTGTATTTATTTAAGTCGCACTGTTGACATTTAAAATAAACAATAATATTTAAAAAGAGTTGACATTTTTTAACCTATACTAGTGGGATATGTCACAGTTTCACAGCTCTCCAACACAGTAAAGTGGGGGGAAAAACAAGACGTGAAAACTACAACTCCCATATCAAATCCGATAATGTTGTTTCGGAAGTAATCAGAGAGTGCATTTAAACCACCAGTGACACGATACTATCCAAAATACGATATAAAAGTTTTCCAATTGAGGCTTACGTTTCTCTTAAGAGCAGTTTCCAAAGAAGTTGCTGACGTTATTAACTGTTTATTTGCTACTGTGGGCAGCGGTGTTATGAGAGTTTGCTCCCGGCTGGCTGGAGCTGGTCTGACAGCTCCGAGGTGGAATTTGGAGGCTAACTTTTTGAGGACTTTACTTACGAACTCCTCCGTAGAAACCCAGAGCTTTGCGCACAGCTCCGACGAAGCGTCAGAAAATGGTTGTATAAAGCCGTACTCACCGTTAGCCTCCGCTGACTCTGTGCCCGGCCGGAGGTCTGAGTAAACCAAAGGTTAGCTGCCAAATAAAAACACGGAACGTCGGAACAGCCGCTGCCTTTCAGCGATGTGGCAGGGGAGGAGGGATGTGTGGCACAACAACTTCATTGTCCCCGCACACTTCTTCTTCTTTTGCCTGTGCTGCTCTTGCTAGTCCTCCTTCAAAATCGCGTGTTTGAGATCCTGATTATTTCTCATTTCTGTGTTTTGGACACTCAGCTTATGGATGGTTTCACCGCCCCTGGGGTTTCCTGGTATGTTTGTTCTGCTAACAAAATCCGTGTTTTATATTCGTGGCAGGTTTTCCTTACAAACTAAATTTAAGACTACCACCGTGCTGACGGGAGGCCGTTTTCTCCTGAAACCACACTACTAAAGCTGAGAGGAAATTCTAATTTAAAGATACAATTAATCTTTACTGCTTTTCTAGGTATATTTTCTATTCATTTTTGCTATTAAAGGTAACCCACTTGTACCTGCATTCTTAGAATCTGTGAATGAAAGACTACTTGGGTTGGAATAACCAGTGTGTTTGTGTCTGCTTGTGCTTTTCAGTGGCCCAAAGTGGAGCCCTGGCTCCTCAGATTTCTGGAAACACTAGCTGGGTGGCTGCCACCCAGTCAAAGGAGGAAGGACACAGAAGTAACAATCACACGGCTCGACTGATGCTCTTAAAAGTGCTGCGCTTCTTGGCCGTAAGTTGAACTGATTCAGTAAAAATGCAGTGTGGTGAGCGATGGCGTGTAAAGATAAATTGGTACGGATTTTAGCTCAAGATTTGAAAAAAATCTGACAGGGAGGGCAACAATGAATACTTGTGGAATGGAAGTAAATCTGCTTTTAGCCTTGGGCGTCCTGTTGAGCTCTCAGGTGAGTTACCACACCCTGAAGATTAAACATATGTTCAGGTGACAATAGCTACTGGCTGCTTGCATTAAAGGGCAGAGTAGCTCGAGTTAACTCAGTCAGAACCAAAGCATTTTAAATATTGAATCAAACACTTGATTATTCACTAACTAAAAACCTTTTATGGCTAAAACAATGACAGCGTCACTCATACATTAATTAAAAAGAAAGAAAGACTAAATAAATAGAATGAAAACGAATAGTATAATAAGTCATCAAGCTCATATATTTACACCTGTGATGGACAATTGAGATCAAGCTGGTTCAGACTTTTTAATGACAGTTTTCTGGTGACAGTGTTTCAAAAAAAGAAAGCTAAACAGACGAGGACATAACAGAAGCACAGCATGTATATGTCTTCTTACAGTAAACACAGTGTAACACAGTGTAAGAAGTTATATTTGTGTCTAAAAATATCTATTTCTGCTTATCTTCATCAAACGGTTGTGTGTCATCCACATTAGCCCGTCTTTCAGCTGTTGTTTTTTCTGCTTCCAGCTCTCGTGCTCGTCATCAAACCCCTCCGACTGGTGAGGGCAGACGCAGAGCTTTGGATGCGGGCTGTTTGCGTGCTGCTGTGCCTCGGCCTGGCAGGGGCACTCGCTGTTCTGCAGAAAGACCATGTCGCCCAGCACGCCATCAAGCTCTACCGAAGCAAGGCGACCACACACAGCCACGGCTGGGTGGCCAGAAACTGCAAGCGTCTGGTGGGTCTCCTGAATCAGAAGAATGTGGCTGTTAAGAAGCTGGCAGCGGCGGCTGATGCGGTTGGACGTGACCAAAGCCTTTCAGAGCCGGAGAAGCACTTCCAGGTACCAAACCGAGACAGTCAGTGTCCCAATTACTTTCTGCTGGAATCTGGCTACTTTTTTTTTTTTTTTTTTTAAAGACCACACCGGACTTATCTTTCAGATTCTCTTCCTAAGAAGAGAATTGTATTGCACCCGGTGTTTTCTGCATCTCTGAACCACGAATAGGAATTTCTGTGAAAGCTGAGTTCAGGAACTTTTGGGGTTTACTGACAGCCTGACGTCTCTTTCCTGCATAAAGGTTCACACTCTGGAGGTGTTGCAGAAGGAGCTGAACGAGAGTGAGCACCTGGTTTTCCAGGCGATGCACAGCCTGCAGAGGGCGCTGCAGGGAGACTACAGGGATGTGGTCAACATGAAGGAGAGCAGCAGACAGAGGCTGGAGGCCCTCAGGCAAGCAGCCATAAAGGTGAAGTCAGTGTTTTTCCTAAAGAGCCCCAGATCATGTCCAGAAGACATTTGTATTGAATTAAAAAAAGTTCACAACTGAGTGAAATAACCGGCAATTATCTGAGCTGCAGACATGATGGTACTAAGGAAAGGTGCACTTATCTTATCTACTTTTAGAATACTTCTTTTCAAAGAAGGGGCTGTCATTTTATCTCTTATAAAGGTTTACTTTAAGGTGGTTTAAAGTTAAATGCACAGTTTTTAAAAAAATTATTATCGTTATTAGTAGTGGTTTTAAATGTTTTCATCAGCATCACTTGATTCAGCAAAATATCTTGTGATAGTGGAAGATGCTAAAGTTTAAACATGAAACTTTTAAAGAATATCAAACTGATGGAGAACAATTGAGAATGGACTCCATCAAATGATCTCTGCTTATCAGAATCAGAAATACTTCATCACTTGTTTGGGGGAGTAATGTAATGCTGTATTTACTGTAGGTCAGAGCAGAATTGCCCCTGGACGGTGTGCTGGTGTATAACCCTAGACCCTTCCCTGAGGTAACAAGTGTCACATGTTTGCCTTTGTCGTCACGCTTTAGGAGGAGCAGGAGTACGTGGAGCTGGTGGCCGCTGAGAAGCACCAACTGGAGGCCGTGAAGAGCGCCCTGGCCCAGAACAAGTCTCTGTCCATGCTGGATGAGATTCTGGAAGACGTGAGGAAGGCAGCCGATCGACTAGAGGAAGAAATTGAAGAGCACGCCTTCGACAACAACAAACAGGTCGGTGAATGCACACCTCACGTGGAGTTCAGCCTCTCAATGCAGGAGAGGACTTCCAGGGATTCGGATTGTGTTTGACAAAGTGGGGGAACATCACAAATCATCACCCTGGTTCAAAGGGCCATCTCACGGTGTTTCCTCCCACACTCACCGCTGTGCAGATGAAGGGGGTGAACGTGGAGGCGGTGCTGAGGGTGGAGGAAGATGAGGAGAACGGAAGGAAAACGAAGAACAAGTCCAGACACAAAGAGGCGGAGAACGACCTGGGCCTGAGCATGCTGATCGACTCGCAGAATAACCAGTACGTTCTGACCAAACCAGGGGACTCCACGATGCCGAGGGCCGACCCCCACTTCATCAAGGTAGGCTTACCCGTCTCTGCTCTCCCAGGCCGCTCAAACAGCATCTGTAATTCCTCTCAACGTGTTTGTGCAGGACCTGGTCTCAGTGGTGATGCTGTCTCTGCCCTGTGGCTGGATTTGCACGCTGGTCGGTCTTCCTCCCATGTTCGGATACATCATCTGCGGGGTGCTGCTCGGCCCCTCTGGTCTAAACAGCATCAAGGTAGGCAAATGCGCGAGTGCCCCATCGACGCGGGCGTTAATGCCGGTGTGAACGCGCTCGTCTGAGGTGGTCTTTTTCTGCCTCTGTGTCCGGCAGTCAATGGTCCAGGTGGAGACTCTGGGCGAGCTGGGCGTGTTCTTCACGTTGTTTGTGGTGGGCCTGGAGTTTTCCCCCGAGCGTCTTCGAAAGGTAAATAAGAAGAACTTTTTTTCCAATGAAGATCTTGGAATAATTACCACTCTATGGTATACGGAGCCACTCAGAAATTAGTCTGAATTAGCTGCCTCCGGTTACTTTTTGTAATGTAATATTTGGCATTCTATTCCCATTGTTTTATGCTTAGTATGAACTTTTATGTTTTGCAAGTAGTCCTAACCATGACCACGTGTGCGCAGGTCTGGAAGACCTCAGTCCAGGGGTCGTGTTATCTGAGTCTTCTGATGATCGGAGCCGGCCTGCTGTGGGGACAATTACTGCACATTAAATCCACGCAGACTGTTTTCATCTCCACCTGTCTGTCCCTGTCCAGCACTCCGTTAGTGTCCCGCTTCCTAGCAGGAGGAAGCAGGTTGGACAAGGAAGGTATGTCGATGTTTCTGTGCCAGGAGAAGAGCGTTGTGTCATGGTTATGAAAATATTTTGTGAGACCAGTTACCGGCAAAGTCGATATGCGTGTGTGACAGGTGACCTGGACTACGGCAGTGTTCTCCTCGGGATGTTGGTGACGCAGGATGTTCAGCTGGGCCTCCTAATCGCTGTCATGCCGACGCTGATCCAGGCACAGAGTGGAGACTTGGACAAGTCGGTTGTTCTTTATTTTTCGAATGTGTTTTCCATATGTCACCCGCCCCCGAAACTGCACAGAGATCCGTTGACCTGTGGCTTTTTTTGGTACAGCAGCCTTCTGTTGGGAGGCCTGCGGGTGCTGTATCTGCTGGCTCAGGTCCTGCTGTCCCTGGCCGCTGTGCTGCTGCTCTGTTTGCTGCTCAAGTCATTCCTGATCGGTCCCTTTTACAAGAAGCTTCACGCCGAGAGCAAAGGCAACAAGGAGATCCTGGTGCTCGGGATGGCAGCTTTAGTCTTTTTCATGTTGACGGTGCGCACTTTGAATTTTAAAAAGTTTTTTTCCCCTGTTGTGATCCAGCTTTTGAAAGTCATTCCTTTTTTTTTTCATAGGTAACCGACTTTATGGATGTTTCCATGGAGCTGGGCTGTTTCTTGGCTGGAGCTTTGCTGTCCTCGCAGGGCCACATGGTCACAGCGGAGGTCCTGGGATGCATCGAGCCCATCAGAGATTTCCTCGCCATCATCTTCTTTGCGTCTATTGGTCAGTTGGAGCAGGATCGTTCTAGCTAAGCTTTTGTCTCTTACAGTGAGACTGAACCTGGTCGTTCTGTGTGTCTGTTCCATGCTGCAGGTCTTCACATCTTCCCGACATTTGTGCTGTATGAACTCACCATCCTGCTGGTGTTGACCCTCACTCTGGTCATTATGAAGGTTCAGTGGTTTTTTTGTTTTGCTCTTTGGAAAAAAAAGTGTTGGTCCCTGTTTCTCTGTCCCTGACTCCTCATTTTCCTCCAGTTCATCATGGCTGTGCTGGTGCTGTCCGTCATCTTGCCCCCGAGCTCACGACACATACGCTGGATCGTCTCAGCGGGTCTGGCGCAGGTCAGCGAATTCTCCTTTGTCCTGGGCAGCCGCGCACGTCGAGCGGGAATCATCTCCAGAGAGGTCAGGGGTGACTTCATTCAGCATTATTTCACTTGTTTAGGGCGCATGACCTTTTTTTTTTTTTTAATTGCTTGCCCTGATGGTTACTCCTGATTTCTAAAGTTGTGGGAACCAAAAACTGTAGATATAAGTGATGATGTTGAACCAGAGTGATAAATAATTCTTCCTCCGTGTTTGTGCTCAGGTCTACCTGCTGGTGCTCAGTGTCACCACCCTCAGCTTGCTGCTGGCTCCGCTGCTGTGGAGAGTCACCACACACAAATGGGTTCCTCGCACAGAACGCAGAACCATCACCTGACCAGATCAAATTATTCCCATGGGGAAGATACCAAAAAAAAAAAGTCTTAGTTCATTCTCACCCAGCCTGCTCTTATTCTTGTTGCTTTTGAAACTCAACGACATCACGGGCAGGACAAATTTCTGCCTCATGCAGACGATCAGAAGCTCCTTAGAAACACATCGTCCTCTATATTTTCAACGTGTTGGGAAGGTCTGTTGGGGAAGAATATAATATTGTGTATTTGACATTATGTACAGGAGTAGTTTTAGGCCAAAAAGATTACAACAACATATCTTGATGTCGGGACCTCCTCATATACCTGTTGGCAAAGTTCCCTTTGTTGTGGGTTGAGCATTTCCACACTACAGCATGTTTCATTTGCTTGCAGGCAAATATGTTAAAAGTAAAAGTTGCATTTAGTAAAATAATTGTTTAAGATATCTTCAGTCATTGTCTGACTTCAAATTGAGTCCCACACGTCTGGTTTCTGCAGGCTACTTCGGAAGGGCATTGTTACTAGGCAGCCAGCGAGTTTTAAAACTGATCCTTTTTTTAAGTTGAAATAGCTTAAGAAACAATAAGAATAAGCAGCACATCTGCTTCATGGTTTGATGGAGAAGCACAGAAGACTAATGGTCATTTTAACTGACGCCTTTAATGTAACTTAAATTAAGACCGTAGATGCGATCTTACCATTCACCTCCCAATTTTGGACCATAAGTTTACTTCCTCTGTTGACGAAATCAAAGGAAGCAAATCTTATAGTTCAGGTAAACTTAAAATATTGTTTACAATTACTTCAAGTGTATGAATCAAGTGTTTTGTCTCTATCGAGAGGACATCTTTATAGTTTGTATTCCTCTTTCTTTACTCCACATTTCCTATCATATTTCTATTTAAAATGTCTCTTCAGATGAAACATTGTGGTTAACAGATTTTTTACCTTTGATTGTAGTAAAACACTTTCATGTGCTGAATAACTCTATGGGACTTGTACTTTACTCTCATTGTACTACTAGTCTGTGACTTTCAATAGTATCACGCCAAGCTGTCTTTTGGAAAACTGTAGTAAGGTCTCTGTATCTCGTGCTTCTCAAATTCCAGAAAGTCACAATACACTGAACGGAAAACCGATAAGGTACAGCTCTGTAAGCCAAACTCTATCTGATATTTATGAGAGTTCAGTCACTGATGTTATGTTTGAGGAATATCTCAGCACTATTTATCCCTTGAATGTCAAACTTCAGAGCCCGCTCGGCTCCTCTGTGCACTAAAAATAATACTTTGTGGGGTGGGATGTAATTTTCTGACTGAGATGGAACCATCTGTGTCTGACCATTAATGAAGTGCAATGTAAATCTGCGGGCCAGCCATGTGTCACTGTATAATTTAAGAATATTTCCTTCCTTATGTTGGTTGTGAGTATTTTTTTCTTGAAGTATGTGTGTGATGTCGACCGTCATGATGCTCCATCCATACATCTGTTTATTTTAAGTTTGATTGGCATGTTACTTTTTTTAAGTAATATATTATGACAAAAAGTGTTTCTTTGTGGACATCAATCTATCTGTTTTCTTTTTGCAATGCAAAATTTCTTTGTTTATATGCGATTGTACGATTATATAAAAATAGGGAAATAATTCAGTTTTGTGTGTCGATGCGAGATGTGCTCTGTTGTTTCCTCTCCACTGACCCAGAACAGAAGCAGTTGAATGAACAGACTCATGTAACCGAATCCATGTGATGAAATATTACTCATCTGATCAGAGCGCAGTACATCTTCACAGAAAAGCCAAGGCGTGGCTGAGACGGATTCTGCACGTGTGTGTAAGCATGTCCATCATAAGCTGATAACCCACAAACCCTGCAGTCAGCATATCTCTGTGAAACACGATCATCATCCTATTAGCAGGAGTAGACTGGATGGTTCAGAGCTGATAAATAGGAAGAAAAAAAAAAACAAGATGTAATTTAAATGTTTTTTTATTTATATTCATAGCAGTTTTGCGCTCGCATTTGCCTGACGGGAATCTTTTTCAGTTGATTTTATTATTTTTTATTTTTTAAAGCATCAACAGCAAAGCAAAAGGGTCAACAATAGTCAACTTAACAGGCTGATATATAGCCTACTATGAAGGAAGTCAATGACTTTAGCTTTTTTGTTTGCACAAGCTTCATATTATAAATCAATTACATTTCATATTTACATTTTTTCATATAGTCTTTTTTGTTGTCGGATAATTTCCTGAAAATTGGACTACATAACTATTCATCTAATGTTGTGTTTATATCTGAATATCTGCAGGGGTCTTGAAAAATTAGTTACTCATAAGAACAAAGCTTCTTTCTAACCGAATTAAAGTCGGGTGCCAAATGCTTGTGTTTTTCTTGTGCTGTTTCCTGTTTTTGTTAAAGTTCATAACCTTTCTCTGGTATTTGCAGTAAAGCTAAACAGTTTCTTTTTTGGTATAACTGACCGACATCGATCTGAAATGAAGCAATGCAGAAGGCAACAGAAAAACTGATAAGATGGCTGCATAAACAAAAGTAAGGAAGGAGGTGTTGGTACAGATTGTTAATGAACAGAGGGACTACATTGCGGAGGGTAGCGCTGGCTCAGTGCCTTTGTCGAACCGGATAAATCCAACGATTATATCTAAGCAGAATGTAGACACGTTCTGTTTTCTGCAACAGAAATACAAAGTTTGTAGTTTAGATTATGACCAAAAACACTAGCATTCTGATCAGCCCCAGTGTTCTCTTCTCTCTTTGGTTCCTTTATTTGATCCCCACAGGATAAAGCATTACAGGGACACAGCCTGAATAAATCCCTCTGGACAGCAGTGATGAGTCAGGCAGATCCGCCTGTGTGGGAAGGGAAAAGACGGGACTCTCGGGTTTAGTGATCACCTCTCCGAGGGAAGTCACTGAGCTCTCCGTGGGGGTCTGCCGTGACTAACGAGAGTAAGTCACCGAACATAGAAGAATACCCTCACCGACTTTTCAGCTGCTGGCCTCTGTCCTCCTTTTGAGGCTCTCCACTGTGACACCATGGATATTGGTGGCCTTACAACAGTGGTGGCCAACTCGGCTTACATCTCTGCCCGTGGGAGCTTTGATGGCACTGCCAATCCTGCAGCCAACCGAGACAAGAAGTACCACTCCCGCCTGAAGCTGCCCCACATCACCGTGTGTGAAGGCCTGCGGGAGACTCTGGACCTCGGCTTCCAGACCGTCTGTGTGGATCAGCCCATCGGAAAACGCCTTTTCCAGGAGTTCTTGGACTCCAACAACGAGTATAAGGGCCCGTGTCGTCTGTGGAAGGATATCGAGGAGTACAACCTAGCTGAGGATGACGAGCGAGTCAAGAAAGCGAGCAAGATCTTGTCTCGGTACATGGAACCTGATGCAAAGCACTACTGCCCCTTTCTGCCAGAAAATGGCATCACAAAGGTCAAAGAGAAACACCAGGAGGCCGGGGACGAGCTTTTCAAGGAGACGCTGGAAAGCGTGATGGACTTCCTGAAGGAAGTGCCCTACACTTTCTTCCTGGAGAGTATGTTTCTGAAGAGGTTCCTGCAGTGGAAGTGGCTGGAAAAGCAACCCGTAGGGGACGACTGGTTCCTGGACTTTCGTGTACTGGGTAAAGGAGGTTTTGGGGAAGTGTCCGCCTGTCAGATGAAAGCCACGGGAAAACTGTACGCCTGCAAAAAGCTCAACAAGAAGAGACTGAAGAAGAGAAAAGGTTATGAGGTAAGAGGTGATTTAAGAAAAGCGTTTCAGTATGGATCACACAGTAGAAGGTGGAGGGATGTTTGACACTGCAGATGAGGCGGTAGGTTGCCTCATGTGTGCTGGGTCTTTTACACCCAGTATTTCTGTAATCCTCTTTAGACATCAATCAGTAACGGTGGAGCCGTGCAGATGGCCCTTTGGCTTATATGACAGGTCCCGTCAGCATTAATGCTTTTTGGCCTCCTGGCAAGACTCCAGTTGTGGTTTGATGCATAAGCCAGTACCTGATGCTGCACTTCAACTCACTGATTCCGCAATGAGAAGGAAATTCTGCTTGAATTACAGCCTTGCCCGCCTTACAACTGAGAATAATCCCTCTTACATCTGCTGTGCTCTGCTGCCTGTAGGGGGCGATGGTGGAGAAAAGGATCCTGGCTCGGGTTCACAGCAGGTTCATTGTCTCTTTGGCCTACGCATTCCAGTCAAAAACAGAGCTCTGTCTGGTCATGACCATCATGAATGGAGGAGACCTAAGGTTAGAGCTCCACCTTTCTGTTTTCCCTCCTTTCCCTTGACTATTATACGATACTTCAATCCCAAAGTACAATTTCCATCCTGAAACACAGCTAATTCTTGAAAATTTTTAATGTTTGCATCTGCAATATCCACAAATTGTTGGCATCTTGCATGCCCCAAGAGAGGAAGCCGTAGTGGAGTACAAATCAGGTGCTACATAAGAGTGTCGTCTTTGCCTCTTTGTAATGAAACTTCACGATGTTCCTCGCGCTGCTCTGCACCTTTTCTACAGGTATCACATCTACAATGTGGATGAGAACAACCCAGGCTTCGATGAGCCACGGGCCTGTTACTACGCTGCACAGATCATCCAGGGCATGGAGCACCTGCATCAAAAGAAAATCATCTACAGGGACCTCAAACCAGAGAACGTGCTGCTGGACAACGAGGGTGAGAAACTAACTTAAATAAAGAATAGGTCTTGAGAAGTAGCTCCTCATGTGATGGTTTATGCAGATGCAGCACCATCAATTTGTTCATACCAAGTCAATTGAGCCTAGCTTTGTCCAAATATCACAAAATCTAATGGCACTTTTAAAAAACATCTCTAAAAATATTCAGTTGTTCTTTTCGGTCACATCCTTGAACAGCCACGGTGGCACAGTGGCTACCACCTCAGCTGACCACACAAGATGATCTTCTCTAGCCTAAAGCCCTTTGTGAGTTTTTTCTTTTAAAAGTATGTCCAGCTGTCTTTGCACAAAATGTATGCTGATGAAGAGCAACTCACAAACTCCTCCTACAACAAACACAACAGGGATTTATTGTTACTTCACTGAGTCTGAGGTGTGGGCTTTTGAACCTGTGATGTGAAAATCTCTTGACATTACCCTTCAATTTGTTCTAATAGGCAACGTGCGTATCTCTGACCTCGGTCTGGCTGTGGAGCTGGCAGACGATCAGTTCAAGATCAAGGGCTACGCCGGGACCCCAGGTACAGTGGAAATACACCTGTCCTCACAGCAAGGCCTGTAAGAGTAACACTGCCTGGACCATTTCCTCACGACATAATAGCCTTCACGCTAAAATAAATTTTCAAATACGTTTTGGTAATCTAAATTTATTAGGTCCGTGAATGTGTATTAAGAATAAAGGTTCAAATTAATTAAGAAGAGAAAGATTTAATTTTTTTTTGCATTGTGGAAAACAAACCCAACTTTTTTGCACATTTTAAGCATGTTTATTTTTTTGTATTTATTATTTTAAGAGCTGTTTTAATTAGATGATGACCTCCTCCAGGTTTCATGGCTCCAGAGCTGCTGAAAGGAGAAGAGTATGACTACTCTGTGGATTATTTCACTCTGGGGGTCACCCTCTATGAGTTTCTGGCTGCGAAGGGGCCTTTCAGGACCCGAGGAGAGAAGGTAGAACCGCTTTTGTTTTTGTGTCAGTGATCTCAGTCTAAATTTGGAGCTTAAATACTGTACACTTACAGTACCTACCCGCTGTACAGTTAATCTTATTTTATTGGCTCTCTTTGGTCTGGGAAGCTTAACATTTCTTTAAGTTCTTTGGAGTATATTATTCAGATGATTTTGCTTGTCTGTGCTCTGTTTTGTCTTAGGTTGTTACATTCACGTGCACTGGGAGGGGGCTTTTTATCTAATTGCACATGTGTACAGTGAAAATAAAAAGCATGTTTCACTCGTGTCTCTAGGTGGAAAACAAGGTGGTGAAGAAGAGGATTCTGAATGATCCTGTAACTTACCCGGAACAGTTCAGTGAAAACGCCCGGTCCATCTGCGAGGGTCTGCTGCACAAGGAGGTCGACAAGAGGCTCGGCTTCAAGGACGGGACGTGTGATGAGCTGAGGGCGCACCCCTTCTTCAGCCAGATCAACTGGAGGAAACTGGACGCAGGTCAGGTTCCTACAGACATCCTACAAACATCTGTAATCCAAATATTCGTTGCATTACAGATTTGTTTGTTAGAGTGGGGCTTTATGTGTTTGTGATGTTGTTTAGAGTCATTTTTATCTACCATTTGAGA
Source organism: Menidia menidia (assembly GCA_907169785.1). Taxonomy (NCBI): domain Eukaryota; kingdom Metazoa; phylum Chordata; class Actinopteri; order Atheriniformes; family Atherinopsidae; genus Menidia; species Menidia menidia. Next base: position 20,416,908 of record CAJRST010000001.1, on the reverse strand, counting down.
CTGTGTGCCCTCAGTCATTCTCTAAGGAGAAAACAAAAGCTTTAAATGAATGGAAGAAGATGCCAGAAATCCTTTCCACGTGGGATAATTATGTAAAGTTGATCATTTATTTGGTTCTGAACACAAATTTTCTCAGTGATCTGATTACTTCGAACACCTCGGCACAAGATCTGGGTTGTTCAGAGGCGGGTAGTGTGTTTAACTCTTTAATCCTTCCCAGAATGCCCTCGGCTGAATGAAAAACAGTTATCTTTAGGGGGAACTAGAGGGTTAAATAGTCTTAAATAGGGTTTGGAAGACTTCATGGTGTCTCAGGTGACATTAGACACGAATTAATTGGTTGTAGAGGATTTATAACGCATAAAATGCAGAAAATAATTTTTTTTCTGTTGCCTTTTCTCTTCAGGGATCCTGACGCCCCCTTTTGTGCCAGACTCAAAGACAGTGTATGCAAAAGACATGGATAACATCGGGGCCTTCTCCACAGTGAAAGGCGTGCAGCTGGAAGACATGGACAAGGGCTTTTTTGATGAGTTCGCCTCCGGGAACATCTCCATCCCCTGGCAGGAGGAGATGATTGAGACCGGGATATATGGCGAGCTCACGGTCTGGGGCGCAGGTGGCACTTTACCCAACGACCTGCGGCGGGAATCCATCCTGGAGCAGCCACCGAAGTCCTCCACCTGCACGCTGTCGTGAGCGTTGAGGAGAAACACGAGCTGTTCACACCAGCTTTCACACGAACTCTCTTTTGTTGAGCACTTTTCATGAGGGTCTGCATGGGTTGGATTCAGATTTGAAGATTTAACATTTGGATTCTGTTAAATGGCCTAGCAGTTGTATGACATGAGACATTTACAGTGACGTGGTAATGTTTCTGCGCAACTTTTCTGCAGTGCTAGCCAAAGCTTGATAGCTGAACTATTAAAAGTATCATCGTCTAACAAATCCTTATTACTTGACCCAATTATTTGACCCGCTTTTTCCAGATTTTTCTTCAACATTAACCTAAAACCTTGTAAAATAGATTCTAGTGTGTAAATATTGATAATGTAACATCCACAGACTTACACTTATTAGTGTCATTAATAAATAATAATTTAGTTTTTTGTATTGGAATAGTTTCAATACCTCAGAAGTGTAAACAATCATGTTTACTACTGCAAATATGTTTTGGAATAACAATAAACATTTTGCCTTTTAAATAATTGTTCGTCTTTTTAACAAACTAATTCACATCCGTCCATCCATTTCTAGAGCGGCAGCCTATTCCAGATTGGACGAGAGGTGCCAAGACAGTTTCTTTGAATGGTTTCATACCATGGACTGTAGAGGAAGCAATAAGCTAACACCTTCCAATATTTATTTGAAGAACTTCAGTACTAACGTCCCAATTTTCCCTTTAAAATAGCATAAACTCTTTTTCCCCTCATCAGTCCTTCTTTTAACATAATGTGCTGCAGGTCTGACAATCTATATAGACACGTTAAAACAAGTTGGATTAAACAAAAACAAGGATGAACGTGGACAAAACATGGACAGATTTTGTGTCCTGTCTTTGATCATATTGAAGAAAATCTTACATACTCTTCATCAATGAAACCAACGTTTATGAAATGGGCAAAATGATTAAAAGATAATGGTTTAAACACTCTCACATGAAAATTAGACTTAAATGAATACAGATCCTAAGTGTGTTCATTTATTTATTATCAAAGGTTAATGTTTTTTTTCTATATAGTCTCAAAGTTTTGTTATTTGGGGGTTTATAATTGAGATGAGAGAAGATGAGGTGTATAACCCAGGTTTGCCAGCAGAGAGTGCTGCCATCATGTCATTTTAGTCCGCCTCAACTCTGCAGCATCATGACCACCCAAGCGTCCAGATGTCAGCACACGTTAAAACCCCATAAAACCCATCATTTAATCACACAACCTGGAGAGCCTGTCCACATCCTGTAAGTAATTTCAAAATTAATCAACTTCCAACTACATAAAAACTTATGTAAGATAAATAATTGAATAATTTATTAGCCAGGTGAACGCGCTGAGCTGATTGGTCTCTCCCTCTCTCTGGAGCTCCCTCTCTGGCTTCAAGTAAAGTTAAAACCTGCTCAGCTCACAGGACTTTGTGTTCGGAATTTGAAAGGATTCTCCCTCTCTCTCTCTTTCTTTATCACAAGACGAATCAGTGGATTGCGAGGACGAAACCTTCCTGTGACACCACAAAGGATGAAGAAAATCCTTTGAATCAACAGGGGAACAAGCCACCTCCGTTAAAGCGTAACAAAAGGAGCCTGTTCTGTGTTCCAGAGCCAATTCATCCTGACTGGGTGAACATGCCGCAGCCCGAGACCCCGCAGACAACTGGCCAAACAGCCACAGAAACACTTGACCAAGCAGGTGAAGTCAGCAGCCTTTTTTCATTGTTAAGTCTATCTATTTTGCATGCTTTAGTTTTTCGTCTGCACAGGAAATGTGCTTCTGAATGTGAAGAACAAGAATTATGTCAAAACAGTTCTCCACAACAAAGCTGATTAATTCTTAAAAACTTCTACAACAGGTGTGAGTCCATTTGCTGAGTGCTTGGCTTTCAAAAAAAGCAAGAAAATATGCCATTGTACAATAAATTAGTTCATTAATGAAAGATTCACAGCATATGAATGACTCTTATCTTCAGAGAGGGTCTTGTTGGTTTAGTTTTGAATTTATATGCGTCAGATCGACATAGCAGTTCACTGTAAAGAAGATTTATGTCTGGATTTTAAAATCTGAACTGGTACTGAGAGGAAGAGGTTGAAGGTTGGAAGTTGACCATAAAGCATTTTCTTTCTTTTTCCCTTTCAGCTTTGTACATCCGCAGGGGGAAAACAGCTCTGTGGGTCACTGTGTCCCTGCTGGCTCTGGCTCTGGTGGTGCTGACCATAGGTCTGATTTCGGCCACCCGCACTGACAATGTGCCCGTTTCTGGATATTATCCTGGTATCACAGTAAGTAACAGTTACCTCTTTTATTTCATGTGCTCTAATGCTTGAAAACTGAGGTGCAGTTTGTCAGCTGCTCCTCAGCTAAACATTAGCAATCCGTGATCTCTCTATTTGTATCTCTAGCTTAGTTTCGGAGCATTTCTGGGTATTGTTGGCATCCATCTGGTGGAAAACCGCAGACCAATGGTGAGTCTGCACTTCTGATTTCCACTCAAAATGATTTATTTACAACTTAAGCCTTTCTGTTGTTAATTTAGACAACAAACTGAAATTGCATATAAAAAATGTTCACACACTTGTACTCTGTACTCTATATACAACTTATTTAGACATTTATCTTATCTTATCTTATTTATCCTATGTTACCAACAATATATGTTTTATTTCTACGTTTTCTAATCACATGGCAGCTTCATGCTTTGTACTTCCAGCCACCTCAGACATTGAGTTGCATTTGCCTGTGAGGGTGATATAATATCAAAACATCTTGTGGAAATGTTTTGCTGAATGTTTACCAGTGTGTCATCCTCTGGTTCATCCTCTGGTGCAGTAAAATGCAGAATTATGAGTCTATTACAGAGGACAAAGAGTGGCAATATAAAGGTGCTTCTTGTAATCAGGGAGGCTTTTTTTCCCCCCATAGGTTCATGAAACGTCCGATTGGCATTCTTCTTGGATCAGCAAAGAGTCCTTTCTAGCATTACAGAAATTTAGCGATATGTAGCCAAACTTAGCTTGTTTGGCTTTATCTTAAGAATTTAAATTCAAAATTTAAAATACAAAGAGAGATTTGAGAAAGCAGTAACACTATCGATTACTGGAACATTTTTTCCATATTTGCTTCTCTTGGCCTTTGTAAAAGAATCAATATTGACCCAAGTGACCCCTGATATGACCTAACTGTCCAAAACAGACACCAATTTGTATCCTCACCGAAAAACTGACAGCAAAAAACTAAACAAAAACAAAAACAAATATGATCACTGTTTTTTGTTGAATATCTCACACTCTTCCTCACGGCTGTGTGCTCCCTGTTCCTGCTGACATAACCGTGGTACATGGCTTTGTGTGCTGTGAATTTTTCATGTGGTGTCCAAGGTGTCATGTGCCTGGCTCACTTTATGTGTAATCTATCTAATCCATTCTTCAATGAGACGCAGATGCTGTTTTAGGCCAAGGAGTAATGTAGAATTTGTCTGCGAATTTAACGGACATTTCGCAGTGCAAAGATCAGAATATGTTCTTAATGATTTCAAAAGTTTAAAAGCAGGTTTGAACACGTGAGCACAAGCAAAAGACGAAAACCTTCTGCATCTTGTTCTGCCTCCGTGGCGTTTCTCCCATCTCCCTTTAAAGTTTAATGACGTGATCGCCGCCACACAAGCGCTGGCCCACAGTGTGTCCCGGAGACACGATGTTCGGCATCACACAGGTGTCTGATTCTTCCCTCCTGCATCTGAAGCTGGCGCTGTAACGCGATAGCCGGCTGACACAGTGTAGCCGCTCATTAAAGAACAACTAACCATGCCACAATGCCGCGGACACCTGAGAGCCCTCCGGCTTGTCCAGCTTCCTGGATCGCTCAACCCTTTTGGTCCTCTGACCTAATAAATCAGCAGACGGTGTTGATGGGGTTTGAAATGTAAACAGTGAGAAAGGTGGCGAGTTTATCCACCGACATCTTCAGCCGGCGTGGTTCAACTTCAAGTTTTTGTTATTTAAGAGGGTCAAATGACGATGACCCTGCTCTGATCATAAAAATAATACGATCAGACGATCTTGTCTTGATCAAGATTAATTCTGTTAAATTATCAATTGGCAATGTGAACTGTGATTTAAAGGGGTGTTAACGCACATGGGCGGTAAATCTGAAAGGGGAAAACATGTCATTATGCTTTAATAGCTCACATTGGGCTTTATGGGTTAACTCAAGCAAGTTGTGATGCTGAAAAAACATTCAACCAAATTAATTATTTAAAAAACACACAAAAAAACTAAAGGTAGAGAGACATAGAGACTTCCCTATGTGGAAGTGAAAAGCATCAGTGACAGAGTGTCATCTTTAAAAGTGAAAATGACATCCTTTCCATCAAAAGAAAAAAAGAATAGGAGTAAAAAGTACATTCATATTCATTCCCACTGAGCCTCTCTGGAAGCAGACTTTGCTGCTCCAGTAATCTCGAAGATTTCTTTATGATCAAACGCTTCATGTGGCCCATGTTCCGTCCTCCAGCAGAACACAGCGTAGTTACTGCCCGTATCTCACCCACTGCAGTCCTCATGGTCACCTTGCCATTTGCAGAGCTGAACCTTTAACAGGCTGTATTTCACCCAACTAGCCACGGCACAATCATTTCTTATTATCAGCGTATCTAGCGATGGTGGTGATTGGACACTGGAGCCCTGGGCGCGGGAGGAAGACCTTGCAGCGGTCAGCGACTTTGGTTACGTAACCGGATAGGGATCTTTAGTGAGGCTATAAAATTCCTCCTTGCGTCTTCATCTATTTGTCATTAATGTGTTATCGTCTATAAAAAAAAGTATTGTGTATTTCTTTGTCTTTCTATTTTTCTGTATTGTTTTTTTTTTTAATGAATTTGCATCCTGACTGTAGAGTTAATAGCAGAACAGATGATGTGAAAATAGTTTGGAGGCAGCAGCATAAATGCAAAAAAAACTCTGAGTCAAAAACAAACAAGTTGAAAAATATTTTTATCAACACACAAGAAGAAAAAAACAGGGAAAAATGACAACACATTTGTAATAGAAACGGTAAATAAAGTTATAACAGACACCATGTGGAGTGAACAAACGTAATAAACGTTTCACATAAGAAACTGATATGTTCATTTAGAAATTATTCAACCTTTTTTTTTAAGTCCTTCATCTTTAATTCTACTCAATACAAAGAAATAAATCTTTATTCCTTTTTTTTCACTCGACCGGAGTGAAAATTTTAAGTGAAATTAAAAAGCAGAAAATGGAACTAGAGCCGCTGGTATTATTGATGAGAACAGAAAAATGATCTACAGCGTCAGTCCTTAATGTTTTTACAGTATATGATTATTCAATATAATGGGAGCTTTGGGGGTTCGGGTGGTGGGAATGTTTTATGAGCTGGCGGCTGGTGCCAAGGTAATGTGAAGTAATGCAGTTGTCAGGCTCTATTGTCTCTGCTGATGGCTTCGTCTCCCACTTGCAGCCCATAAAATCAGAGCCATTTGAACTGCTAATGAAGTGAAGAGTCTGGACCAGTGGCAGATAAAGATGGCCAGAAAAAAAAAATCTCATTTCCCCAGCCTGGCTCTTTATTCACTCTGCTGAAGAAAATTCTTTTTAATTCTTTTTAATGCTTGACTCTGGTTTTGGATGTTGAGGAAAGCTCTAGATGAATATAATCATTTTAAGGCAATTTTGACAGTCATCTTTTGACAAACTGAGCCCCAAAATCAACCCCTGATCAACAAACCCACATGTATTGTGCTCAAGAAGCTGAGTGGTTTGGTCAGCTTTCAGGTTAAAATGCGGGGATGAATCCCCTTCGCTCACACTGAGTAAAAATAAAAGCACACGGTGTGGATTGGTATCATCTGTCTGGAGTTCAGGTTAAACCAGACCCACTACATGACTATGGCTGTCATTAGGAGGTTTTGGGCCTTTTTTTTTCAGGGTCTTTTGCTCAAAGTTCTTCTGTTTCGCAGAGTGAAAATGTTCTGGACTGTCTGTGGTAAAACCCTAAAGCCGTAACTTAATTGAAGCTGATGTGTAACAGGAGGTTTTACCTTCATTCCTGGTCACCACATTGAGCTGGTATGTCCACGGACAGCCATGTTTTTGTTACTTATCTTGCCAAAAATACTTGGACATCTCATCACTAAATATTCTAAACAATCCCAAGTAGAAACCTCTTCAAGCTAAAATAGAAATCCATCCCAGGCCACAATTAAAACAGCAAAAAAAAAAAAAACTGCCATTAGTCCTGAAAGGGCGATTGAACTGAGCCGGCGCAGCAACCGGCGCTGAGTGATAAAGTTTATGATCCAACATCTGTGATCCGACAGCTGGGCCGAGCCGGTCATATCGGAAAATTACTGCCTTACAGGAGAAGACACGGGGGTTCGCGAGATGGCTCAACTTGTTTGAGAAGTTCAACTTTAAGGTGGCTGAACAGTGGCTGGGACAGAAAACAATTTGGGATGTGCGTGTGCGAGTCGGATTGAGGGAATGAGATTGACCCCGCGGCCCGCACAGGCTGTCCCCGTGTCCTGCTGGTGGGCTCCCGCCTGTAAATCAGCCTCTAAGCTCCTCTGTGTTGGCAGAAAAAGGAGTCGTACATTTCCTTTATCGTCCTGCAGCCCAGATGCTGCAGACGACCAATCAGGACAGACACCAGCAAAGCCAGTCTGGGATGAAATCTCGACTGTCCTTATAAACTACAGAGGAAAAATTATGCTGTGAACAGCGTTTGAAACTAATTTATCTTAAGTTAATTTAGTAATTTAGTTTGGTTTACAGCAAAGTTCATGTGTATTTAACAAACCCTTTCCAATACATCATACTTAGCAGGTAATTGAATGTTTGCTTGCTAATATTTCCCTTTCATTCATTTGTCTTTAAGCTTGTGGCAGCCATTATCTTCATCAGTATTGGGGTCATTGCCTCTTTTTTCTGCGCCATTGTGGATGGGATCATCGCTTCAGAGTTTATCGTAAGTATTTACTCATATCTGCCCAGAAGAGACAATCGTAAAGAAAAAGAAAGCAAGCTACAATAAAAATGGACAAGTAGTTTTTATCTGAACCATCTCTGACATGCTGGCCAAACGTGGTCCCACATGAATCAGGCAGGTTTTTGCCTCAGAAATGCAGGTCAAAGCTCGCAGAGGCATCCAGATTCAGGTCAGGAAATGTGAGTTGCAGATCAGATGTTCTCATCTGAGAGCTTGAATTGCAGAGAGCGGCTGAAACTTTTCAACAGACAAAGGGTCATTGATGTCTGCCAAAAAACAAAAAGTTTAAGACAACTTTACAGGCAAAACTGAGAGTTCATAAAGCGGGATCGGTTCCAGGAAACCGAGATTTTTAAAAACTCGTATGCTGAGCTGGTGGCACATGTGGAATCCAGTTTTCTCGAGCTTCTCGATAAAGTCATCGTCGCCTCTTTAACTAACACAGGAGTTTAAAAGCTGGACAAGGCCCCCCGATATTGATCAGCGGTGCTATCAAGCCTCTGCAGATATATCCATTTTGTGCTCTCGCCGCCATAAAAGTCATATTTATTGCACATTCAGGATCTGGAATGTGAAATCATCTTTAATTACCTTTCAGGTTGAAAAAAAAAATTCTGCCAGGTTTAATGCGGCTGGTTTTGTAGTGCGTTGCAGAGGGCAGCTTTGAGTCGTGACACTTCCCTGCCTCACCAGAAGAGCATGAGCAGGACAGGAGGCAGGATCCATGCAGAAAATCCACCGAGATTTACTCTGAATGTGCGTATCTTGATTAGGTGACTTCTTTTGTTTTCAGGACATCAGGCCCATAAAGGAGGACATATGTGACTTTTACTCCAGTGGATCAGGCTATGCCTACGACAGCTACTATGCAGAGGTGATTCTCATCCACTTGCATGTTTTGTAAACACTTGATACATTTTTCTGTCTCCTATCAATATAAATAAATACTAAAGACATTTATCTTCTTAAAAAATACAGGAATATTTGCGTTAACTTGGTTCTTTAGAGCTTTTTTGTGCTTGACTCCTGGTGATGTATCTCCATCTAGTGGTCAGATTATGCTACTGCACAGACTAAATGGCACACATGTCTTCATTTTTAGTGCCTCAAAATCTCAATGAAACATGATCAAAATAAAATATAAGTTCTGGGAAACATTTCCGGGGCGTTTTATAAATCAAATTCGTAATATTTTCCAAACTTTTAGTCCAGACTTCAGCTTCCCCGGCCGTCGTGTCTGGTTCCATGACCCTCTTTAACTTTTAATGACTACCTGCGCAGGTGACGTGCCGTTCATTCAACAAGGAGTGCAAACTGAAACTGAGGAGCAACACGTGCTACTGCTGCTACCTGTACAACTGTGAGAGGTGAGGGGTCCACATCTGAGACACTTTTCCTGTCTGAATAATGATGCATTTACCTAATTCCCCTATGGGGATAAATAGCCATTCACTCATCCATCCTACGGGTCTGCAATGTCTTTATTAAAAGCAGTCAAAATTGTAACCTCCTTCCTTTATTTATTTCTGTTTTTCTAAAAAACAAACTCTTTGCTTTTTTCTCTCCGTTTCCCTGAGATGACCTCACTCTCAGAGAACTTATGATTTTGAGCAGATATGCGTCTGCTTCTTCATGTTATTCAGTCCTAGGTCACATTTCATTTGACCACACTTTACTCAGAAAATATAATAATATAACCAGATATAATAATATAACCATATAATGTTTCAGTGCTTTTTAGATTAATGTTTATGTGCATTATGTTACATACATTTTGTTTAAAAAATAAATAGAAACTGAAACACTGAGGCACACTTACAGGTCAGTTACTTACAGACTTAATCTTCAGTTACACCATCTGCCAGGAGGGTTTTCTCTTTTTTCTTTTTTAATTTTCAACATAAATCTTGCCGTCCAATTTGTAGCAGCGATATATAAAATATTGGATCAGCGGTCTCAGCGGCTCACAGCTGCCCTCTTCCTCTTCCAGTTCTGAGTACCAGACCCATTACTACGAGTTCACCGGGGTCAGCAGCTGCTGGGACGTGATCCACCTGCACCGTCTGCTCTGGGCCTCGGTGGTGCTCAACGTGATCGGCCTGTTCCTGGGCATCATCGCCGCCGCCATCCTGGGAGCGTACAAGGATATGGTGAGCAGAGGGGCCAGGAATGCTTTCAATAAAATAAAAATAAAAAAAGTTCTTTGAAGTGGGAAAAATCCCCTGATATCAGAAGAGGGAAAATTTAAAGGCAGCCCTGAGTGAAATGAAGGCGTTTAATATCACATGTGGCCTACACAGATGTTCATGCAACCATAAAGGTTTTATATGATACGTGTGACCTTCACTTACCGCGCATTGGCTTTGAAGGAGGTAAACTCCCTCACATCTGTTTCAGCCTGTGTGTGAAGCGCAGGGCTTTCCAGAGTGAGGGATGATAGATAGTTTAAATGACAGAAGAGTGTTTCATTTGCCTGCTCTCCCTGACTTTGATCAACATAGCAACTGAAAGAATGCTGTATTTCAACATTGATTAGCTTATGTAGACATACAAATGTCTTTTTTCCCTCACATGACAAACATGACCGGCTTTCTTTGATGACTTTCCGTTTTATCTAAAACTGACTTCATGCATTTCCTGCAGCAGAAGCCGACTCCTCAGGTTGCCACCAGCCCGGCGCCCCCGCCTCACATCCTGTACAACCCCAACCAGCACATGCTCTCCTACTCCGGCTTCTGTCCCCCAGGACAGGCTCTGCCTGCCTACCCAAACTACCCCATACCCATGCAGGTAGGCAAAACGATGCAAGAACAAAAACAATAAACCACCGAGGATTGGGATGTTTGATGGGATGAAAACAGGAATGCCTGCTCTCCATCACAGTAAATCATTTAGCCTCTCCTGGTCAGATGCGGGGGCTGAGCTTTACTGATGTTTTTGTGGCTGCTGTCCAGTGGGAAAACAGAAAGCACACTTCACATAAAAATGTCAAATACGAGTTTAGGAATTTTGGGTCCGCTTTAATGTGCATCTTTTTTGTTTCATTTCTGATGTTCTCCCACAGCACACCAGCACTTACCAGGGAACTGCTACTCCCCAGATGATCCCAGAGGGAGGCTCCTCCTCCGGCCCCACAGAGGAGACCCAGAGCCACCAGCCGTCCGAGATTCCCCCCCAGCCACAGTCACAGGGGACCACCCAGGACCCCGGAGGATACATGCTGACCCCCAACGCCCCCGTCCTCTACGGATCCTCATACAGCCCCTTCGAGAAGCCCCCCCCGTACGCCTGCTGAGCGCCCAGACGCACCCGCCCGGACGTGTGGCCGAGAATGGCTCCACCTTGTCGAACCGAACGTAGCACAAGACATTTTGTGGGTGATTTTTTGTAGCTTCACTGCTTCATTTAAGCTGTGTTCACATGTCGACGCGGTTTTCACTGACCAGACGCAGAAAGTTGTGGTTAAAAGTGTGATTCTATAGAAATGAGTAAGTTATTTCCAGAGTCAATATTAAGTAAACATCCTTTTACTCCTTTTCTTGTTGAGGTAAATGGTGATGGGTGCTGCTCTGAAGCTGCGGCATGTCGTAGCTGTAAGACTGGACACAGTTAACACGGCTCTGACCGCGTCTGCTTTAGGCCTCTCTAAAGCAGACTCATCCATCACAATCATGAATGTTACATCTGGTGTGGCATGTCTGTCAGGCAAGGAAGCACATTTCCATAAACTGTCAACCTTTTTCTACAAGCCAAAAGCTGGCCCTCAGATGTTGACATGTCTATGTAAATAAGTGCACTGTTAACTTTGCATCTGTTAGTCTGGTCTGTGTTCTGGTAGTTTCTGCTACGACTTGTGTAAACTGCTTAACACGTCTTCCAGGATATTTCCTATAATCAATCTACTGTACAAGTAATTGAAAGGGCTTTTGTTGATATTTAAATAGGAAAAGTAAATTGTGTTGATGCTGCTTTTATTCATGGTAATCGTTCAATGTGCACTTTAGAGTCAATTTACTGGTTATTGTTGTATTATTGATGATGTGAATTAGCTGTTGGGAGGCTGTAGCTGATGCAGTGAAATCCATAATGTATTCAACTCACTTGGAGTAAGGGCTTTATGAAATTCTCACACGAATAAATTGAAATAATCTCCGGTGTTTGTTTTTCTCAGAGTTCAATGATCACATCAGAGCTAGTCTGAAAACGAGGGCATGGTTCGCTTTATTGGAGAGCTCAATCTGCCTTTCTGAATGTCAATAGGCTCGAAAAACAAGTTATTGGCAGTAACTTTACATAAATATGATCTTTGATCTTTTAAAAGCTTCCATTAGACGTTATGCTGTACTGTTTGATTGATGGTGTACCTGATAAATAAAAAAAATAAGTCCAGCTTTAACAGAAACAAACAACGAGCAAAAGCCCTTTTTTTGTGGAAAATAGAGTTTTACTCTATGATGTTCATACAGCTGCTTTATTTTTAAATAGGATTTTCACTGTTGAGGGAAGTTAAAACACAAAAGGCAGACTTCTCTCAGCATTTTACACATACTGGCAGTTTTAAGTGAAAAAAATTAAAAACAAGAAAAGTTCAAGATACAACACATATGATAAAAAACAAAACAAAAAAGGTCAAGCACTATACTCTAGCATTCATTCATCAGAGAACTATAAAATAATGCATTACAGAGGGGAGTAAAATAATACTGGAGCCCTTTTGGCATTCTCAGTCAAAATGCTCCTCCGACATTCTTTGTGTTTTTTTTTATTGTGTTTTGATTTTTTCAGCACCGATAAATTACAACAAAATCCTAAAGATTGATACTATTTGGATCCCTTGCTATTGCTTTCCCAGTCTCTCAATTCCTGTTTCAAGATGACGAGAACTGATTTCGCACCGACACTTTGGAAAGAAGCAGAGGCTGAGAGACACGTGTTTTTCTTTTAACTCTGGATCATCTTAAACTGTGCAGAAGACCTCAGGGAACATAAGGTAGTGTTTTCTTTTCGTCCTTTATAAAGCATTGTACAGTCACATTATTTACATACTCAGTATATTACAGCGCTCTTCTTATTCTCAGTAGCTCGTGTGGTGCGATTAATGCAGTGCTTTGTCTCCCCTCATGGTGGGGGCCCCCTCCTGTCTCCCTGTGCTTCTGTGGTAAATCTGCTGTCCTAAAGGTTGGTATCTGGCAGGCTTTTAACAGTGAGGGGTGAGTCTGAGGGATCGATGGGGGTCTTGTGACAAAGTCTGTGATTAAAGGTTGAGAATGAGCCAGTTTAAGTCAGACTACAACACTTCACCGGGAGGCATGATGGGTTTTGTTTGTTGGGTTGTCACAGTACTGCACCTTTGCGAGACGGTTCGTCTGTTAGGATGGTTTTTGGGTTTGTTGTTCTCTTGTAGGCACATGGTTGATTTTTAAGGTTGCAGGCAGAAATGAAATGCTCTTCTTATTCGGAGATCAAGAAAATGGCTTTAAACGGCAGTCCATTTACACCTGCAACCATGTGCAAGGTTGTTGCAAAACACAAAGTTGTGCCTCATACCACGCCTCCGTGTTTGGCATTTTAAGGGCAAATACGATTCAAGTCCACCGTCTTACCTCCAGGTCATTATGCGCTTAGCACCTGTTGGGGCTTGTTGACACATTTTTTTCCCGTAGGGTAGCTCATTTTCCTGCATTTGTTCCAATTTTCTCAGCGTTTGTGTTCGCATGATTCGAGCTCTATGTTGACGCGAGGTGAACTGGATGTTAGCAACATGATCACGGAGTAGTCACAGCTCACAGAGTTACAGCTAAAATCTGAATCCTAACACATGCTGCTAGGCATCGTTTCCGAACCCAGGACCAACGATTTAACACTGATCAGAAAAAATACCCTCCACTTTCTTAAGGGGCTAATAAAGCTGTGACGTATGGGCAGTTTCGGGGTTTAAGTGTTATGCAGCATGTATTTTCATATTTTTTCAGGGGATTTGTCACTCATTTGCTAAGTAACTGACTAATCAAGTCATAATACTGAAAAAACTGTGAAAATCCCTGCAATTTGCCTCCTAGGCAGCACTGTCATCACAGTGTTGTTGGGGAAGGGGGAGCTGAGCTGAGGGCTCATGGGCTCTGGCTTCAGCTGCTTCACTTTATCTGTTGAATTCTTAATTATGTTCCAATCTAAACCATCCCCCTAATTATCTGACCTTTTAGAATTTTACTGGACATTCCATCAAAGAACTACTTGTGGATTGGTTCTCGCTGCCTCCAGTGCTCGTCACTGATGAGAGTCCAGCAGGGGGCAGGAGTGGGAGCGGATGTCGTTGTGTTTGTGGATGGCCTTGTCCAGGTCCAGAGTCTGTCCGTTCACGCTGACCTCCATACACCCGCTGTAGGGTGCTGACACGAGCGTGGACACCAGGGGAACGTCTGAGGGGAGAAATGACAACACGCGAGTCAGCAGAGGCGAGACGTGACCATCTCTGCTGTGCTCAACATGTCAGTTTTTCCAGGGAACAGAAACGTTCCCTGGAAAAACTGTGGGATAAGCAGAAACTGAAACATATACCATGACGATTTAAGAAAACCTGGTTTAACAAATAAGAAACAACAACTTTAAACCGCTTTCCGGTGTATCTCCATCAAATCGTGGCTATAAATAAGTCTTCGTTCTGACCTGGCAGGCCTCCTATAAAGGTGCTGGAATGTGAAAAGAGGTCAGAGGGAATTTCGGCGTCTTCACTTCGTCCGGACTGCCCATCGACCAGCAAGACGGTCTGGTTTCCCCACACTGTCACCGTTATATCGTGACTTTCACCGTCACACAAGGGCGCAGGAGAGCTGGCAATGACAACGCCGCCTACAGACACCAAAATAAACTGCAGACAAAGCCGGGGTGAGTCTCCGTGTACAAAACAAACGTTCCAGCAGATCTTGTGGTCCGATTTACTCACATCTTGCCACTCGTCAGTTAGAGGATTATAGTCAGCCAGGGCGATGGAGAGGGGAACTCTGTCCTGGTGAACGAGTGCAAACAGCACTCCGATGGAGGAAACTGGACGCAGCGTCAGCTGAACGCTCAGGTTCTGTGATTCTGAAGTGTAACAAGCAAAGGCGAGGTATGAGTAAACAGCACGAGTCATTCTGTAGTCATCCAAACTAATGAGAAACTGACTAAGTGCTATTGGATGGAGCAATCAGGCTAAGTTAACATAACACACCCACACAAACACACGCACACACTTCACCATAGCTGATGTTGAAGAGAGCAAAGCCTGTGCCGGGGTAATATGCTCCAGGAGCATCGGAGCTGAAACACTGCATGTTGTCGTTGGACCGAATAGTTTCTTGTATTGAAGTGTCTTCTCCTGTCAGCCAGCGCCAATCCTTCATGCAGCCGTCAAGACGTGGGTTCACCTTCAGAGCGGAGTAAGTCATGAAACGTGTTTCCATCTACTTTTACTGGGGAATCTTAAAGCATGGATAAGCACCTTATTAACCAGACCGTCCTCCTTGAAAGGGACTCCTCCCACGGTGAGGTTGAGCTCGTGCATGCCTTTGTTGAGTGTGAACAGGTCGCCGTTCACGGCGATCTTCATGACGGCCTCCCTGTCGATCTTAATAACAAGACTCCGGCCCTGCTCCTCCACCGAGATCTGTGACCGACAGAGGACCGTAAAGAAGAGTTGGTCAGCCAGAGCTGGCGGCGCAGAACAAGCTCTTGACAAGAGCGCTCCGACCTTTCTCCACTGGCCGTCGTTTACGGTGGGTCCGCTGCTGGTCACTCTGCTGACGGCGCCGTACTTCAGCTGTAGCTCCAGCTTCCCATGGTGCATTGCCAGCACGATCCAGGAGCTGTTCAGGTGCCCTCCGGCGAAGAAGATCACTCCCTCGCGATCGTAGGAGCGGAAGTCGAACTCTGCTGAAAAGCTATGAAAGAGGGGAGGGATGGACACATCGTGACACTCTTGCTTCTATCCAAAACTACTCATTTAAAGTAAGACCAGGTACTACACACTATATTAAAACCTGCAACATTCAACTTGATGTCTCGAGCTCTAAGTAAGCGAAGAGTTGCAGCTAAAATCTGCTGCTTGCTGAAACAACTAATACATCATTTAAAAGGTCATGTGGAATATGCCAGCCGTTGACGGCTATAAACCTTAAACATTACATCCTGCCTGTGCTTTCACAGTGTGTGGTTAACAAAAAAAACTGCTCCTTTACAACTTATGCTGTTGGCAAAAAAATTATGATTTATGACTTTGATTATATAAGATGATTTATTAGAAAAAGTATTTTTGAATCATTAGATGTTTCTGCCCATAGATGCAGCAAAACCAGATCCACTAATAGAAAAAGCACAAAACAAGTTAGCGGGAGAGCCCACCCACAAAGTAATGCTAAGTGTTTTCTAAAACATGCGTGACCACACACATCAGAACGAGCTTAAGACATTAACTATGCTATGTGAGGTGTCAAATGTAAAATTAAAGGAATACTCTATCATTAAACCATCTAAACAGCATCATATAAATACGCTCTCCAGGTGGATTGTCAGAATGGTGTGATGCAGATGCACGCAAACGCAAAAAGATCTTCTCACCCCGTGTGAACCCTGCGGCGAAAGCGCAGCCGCACCACCGGGACGCCGCTGAACATCCGGCCCAGGTAAAGGGAACGCGGGTTCCTCTTCAGGGACGGTGACATGCAGGGAGTTATAGGCTGGAGGATAAAATACACAAGCACCCTTTAGGCGAGATGTTGTCAACTCAGAAGAACCATAAACATGAAGGCAGCAGCTTCTGTCACATGTGATTTCTACAGATCCATTTAAGACTTGTGAGAACGTTTGGAATGTTTTCTCATACAGAAACCAATAACCATCTTTTTAGCATGCCAAAACTTAAATTGAAAGCATTACGGGAAACCAGCAGCAATTATTTTTATAATTTTTTTCATCTGTGACGGTTTTTCAATGTGTTTTATGCGTTTTACGGAGGTTGGTTTATCATTCATGGAAACTCAAATTTGAAAGGATGGAAAAGAGTGCATGTACTGCACCTTACAGCTCCTCAGGTCCTGCCCAAGCTTCATGCCCCGACGACCATCACAGAAGCAATGGAAACTCCCCGGGGTGTTCAAACACTCCTCCGCACACACACCAGCCTCACATTCGTCCACATCTGACAGGTGAGACAGCACGGCAGAGGAATTAAATAGAAGGGTGTTTATGGTTTGAAGATTACAGAGAAGCAGACGGTTCAAGGCGGTGTCAAAGTTACATCGGTGGAGGAATCAGTCAAAACAGAACTTCATAGTATTTAACGGGAAAAAGAAAAGGAACAAAACACTGGTTGAACCAGAAAAAAAAGGACAGAGAAAAAAAGATAAATCTGATTTTCATTTCTGTCAACACATGGAAGAATGCAAACAACACTCAAGTCAAGTGCTCTTTGACGTCGACTGGGATGTACCTCCCTGCTCCATATATAACCTTACATGGCCATGAGGAGATTTGCCATAAAAAATGTCAATTCTCCAAGGAGATACACAGAGGTTACGAAAAGTCTGGTTCCCACCACAGAGTGAAAGAGTTCCAAAAGCTGATTGATGGCTTTGTTTCAGTCTTTCCATGATCTGGCGTGCTGGTTATTTGATCTTATTGTGTTATCTAATCAAAAGTCAAGACAACGGTCACGTCGAGCAGCTCTTAAGACATTTCACTGCATATTTCTTGGAGGAGAAATGTGGGACAAAACTGTCACACGGTACGTGAGATCAGATTTGTGCATCTTGATTTCAGTCGCTGAGCTCCACAGCAGCTTATAAGAGGCTGTGTGACTTCAGCGATGAGCCATGAAATATAAAGCGCATAAAGACATTTTTTCTTCTAAATTTGAATTCTTTAAACACACGCACACCAAAACGAGGGCAACAATGGGATCAGTCTGGGCATTTCCCCCCTGAATGGCGTTTTTCTAAAGGCATAGGAACAGACAGGACAACACTGGCTCATGACCTGTTACCTACTTGTGTAACATTTCACCAAATATCTTTGCATTCCTTTCTTGACCCCACCACACAGCTGCATCGAGCCCCCGCTGAGGCTGAAGCCGCTCCTCTGCGCTTCTTATTAAACTGTTTAAGTTGTGTTTTATTCCGCTTTGCGGGTTGGAAATACTCACCGACACAGCTTTTGCTTTCATTGTCGTAGACGTAGCCGATATCACACAAGCAATCATAGCCTCCCTCCTTATTTTCACAACGTGCAGTCCCACAAACACCTGCGTCTTCACACTCGTTGATGTCTAAAAACAAACAAATATAGTTTATCTGAATAAACTGGGTTATTTAAACGGAACTGGCTTCTTAACTCAAAAGGACCGGCTTCAGTGGATCGGGTGTGTCTGTGATTCTGGTGGTTAGCTTACCAATACACATGTGGCGTCCGGCCAGCAAATAGCCTTGGTCACAGGAGCAACGGTAACTACCCATAGTGTTGTTGCACTCATGGTCACAGCCTCCGTTTCTCTTGGTGCACTCATCGACATCTGCAAATGGATTTTTTTTTTTTTAGATTGAGCCAGTGTTTTGATCTCGCCTGAACATACTCTGATTAAACCACTTCCATATCCATGAGATTTTACTTGCTTACACTCCTTCCAAATAACCGCCATGAGAGCGGTCATGAAGTGGAAAAAGGCTCGGCCCCGGTCGGTGTGAATCTGTTCAAGTTTCCTCTCACAGTAAGGTGGCAGGATGAGTCACAGTGGAAACGTTCCCCTTAATTTCAAGTTGTGAGTGTAACTCACTCCAATCCCTGCTTTATATGCGTTACATTTTCCTTTTAACTCTCACTTAT
The DNA here is from genome assembly GCA_907169785.1 of Menidia menidia. Lineage (NCBI taxonomy): Eukaryota > Metazoa > Chordata > Actinopteri > Atheriniformes > Atherinopsidae > Menidia > Menidia menidia. Next base: position 20,398,339 of record CAJRST010000001.1, on the reverse strand, counting down.
TCAAAGGAAACTCTGTCCTACTCCCATATCTAAACACTGTAACTAGTTCTGGCCTCTGAACATGTATTCCCTTAGCACATTGCTACTGCAGTTCCCGTTTATCTACTGACCCGACGCACCTTTCACACCTTGTCACTAACAGTGCCATAAATATCAGCTAAAACATAAAGACACAAAACAGATAAAGAAATAGCTTCCACATTCAAGAGATGTATTACAGTATGATGTGGAAAAATAATGTCAGTGATGGGAAGCCTTAACAGGATGAAGTTAGCTGTCAGAGCCAAGGTCATAGTGATGAAATCAATGCAGAGACACTTGGTATGACACAGCACTCTCCTTATGCTGAGCTTTAGCACATCGTGTCCCAAAATGTGATGATGATGGTACCTTTCTCACATCTGGCTCCTGTCCAGCCGGTAAAACAGTGGCAGAGAAAGTCACCCTTTTTGTCCTCGCAGCGCACCGTTCCTCTGGCATTGCAGGGAGAAGGAGAGCATTGGTCTGGAATATCTGGAAGAGAGAGACAAAGGAAACAGAGAAGTAAAATTGACCAATTTTTTTATTTGAAAGTCTAAAGAAATTGGATTAATGCATTTTACTATTTATAACACAGGAAAGAGGAAGGGCATCTATCATGTTCTAAATATCAAGAGACGTGTATAAATAGCCTTATGCTGGCTAAGCTGTCCGTCCGGATATGTCCCAATTCGGTTATTCCCACAGTACCCATCCATTAGCTTTTGAGTGAACACATAAAACAGAAACCAACATTTCTTTTCATTTCTATTTACTTATATTCTATCTATTTACTCTTCTGTGACATATTTTCACTTAAGCTCTCTCTTTACTGCAAGCTAGTGCAAGAGCGTAAATCTTTTCTCTCGTCATACAGTTTCCTTTTCTTAATGGTGGAGTCTGATTACTCGACAAGTCTGGGCATGTCAGATGGGGCTCAGTGAATGACAGAAAAGGACAGAGCCTGAAAAAAAACTAGAGGAGCAACAGAGATGGGTTCTCATATGAATACACAACGAAGAAGTCGATATTGCAATAGAAATCAGCAGCTTTGTGTAAACTTTAAGAGTCGGAGCCAACAGGAACTAGATCTTTGAGTGTACTTTGGGAGATCAAAACAAATGAGCAGATGATGGAATGACTCATTAGAAAAAAGCAAAGTATGCTGAAAGCAGATAGTCCGCTGAGAACTGGAGGACTTCCAAACGTTTAAACAACTAAATGTCTTTCAGCAAAAAGTGAAAACATGAAACATGCAAAAAATATGCAACATTAAGACAAGTCTTTTTTACAAATACATAATGTTGTTAACTGGGTTAGAACAGCACAAAGATAAAGGGATGACATATTCCTGCATTGTGCTCTGATAATAAGTCAATTGTCAGCACTTCTATGTATTTTAAACAACATAATTCATGATAAAATTGAAATTTAAGAGCAGACAACAATAAAACTGAGAGATGAGTGCTGCTGTGCTAACGATTAATCAGTCTTCGGTATGACTTTGAATTATATGCTGTATCTGCAATATTCCATACGGGGAATTAAGAGGAAACCGTAACCTGCTGTGATGCAGGGATTTCACCCAGCAACAGAATTCACTCAAAAAAAGAGATGAACTAGCAGAATAGCGAGAGAAGTGATGCAAGAGAGATGCTGTGCTGACAGATGGTGTTAAAAGCAGTGCCGTATCTTTAAGGACCACTATGCTGCAGCTGAGTCATGGAGAACTCCCCCCCCCTCCCCCACCCGTTCCTGAGACCACTCAGCCAATAGCGGCGAAGCCGGGTTGGTCGAGGTCTCCTGTATCCTGATGCAGCAGATATCCTGTGCTCCACTCACGTCAGAGTTTTTCTTTTCCTCACGTCACTCCTTCTGTGAGCCGGCACACGAAGGAGCTGGTGCAGCCACCCAGAGAGTGAGTGTGTGTGACGACTGAAGGGGTGTGTCACTCATTCACCAATGTGCAACATCACTGTAGCAAAGTGCTGCAATATTACTCATAAAAACCTGCGAAATGCTTACGCAGGTATGGCACATTTTAGACTACATTAAGAAGTCACGGAATCGGTTAGGTGTGTCATGCTGCAGACTCTGACCTGGATTTGACGAGCAACTTATGCACATCTTATTCACTTTCTACGGAGAGAGGCTACGCCTGTGTGATGCAGAGCACTGCAGTGCAGCAGAACCCTGCGATACAACTAGAAGCCCGTTCCTGAATGTACCATTGTCTGCACAGGCAAAAAAACGGGAGGGCTAAGCAATGACAGTTTGAGAACAAAATTGGGAAGGAGGAATGAGGCATACGGCAACAAAATAAAAGATAAAACTTACTATGGACACATGTAATTAGATCCTGCTTTTTCTTTTCAGAATTTCCAAACTTCTCCACACAAGCTGGACAAAGACAAAAATGAAAAAACAGAAATAAAGAAAATGACAAACATATAATCAGTCAAACCAGTGTGTTGGAATGCAGGGTTTTAGGTAGAATGGGTACTTACCTAAATACTTGGGATAGAAGTATTCCTAAATCAATGAGAAAGTGAGAGACATAGTTATTTTACAAAAATGCATTATTAAAAAGTGAGATTTCACATACTTAGAAATAGTAAGTGGGATTTTCTTCAATATCAGGCTTTTTAGTGGGATAGGGTTTAACTTGATACCCAATAAGTGAAATTTGTGCAATTCTTGAGCACACATTATGTCTGACTGCAACATCCAGACAGAAATGACACAATGATTAGTCTGTCAACTGCTCTGCTCTATCTGATGGGTGTAACTCTTTGCCAGGGGCTCCTTGAGAATTCTCTGCATTCCTGATATCGCTAGCCACCTTCATTCCTCCTGCATGCAGCACTTCTCCACATGAAGGTTCAAATTTTGAAACAACCATTTAAAGCTGTGAAACTGGCAGTGATGGGCATCAAAACCATCTTTATCATTCTCTAAAAAGGCTGTGATTGGGAAAAGTTCTGCAAAAGCTGAGAACGTTTGCACCACTCGCAGCCAGGTGACTCCTCATAGTCAGCTATCTGTCCTCCTTGAAGGATAACTGACCTAATGAGACAGGAAACCTGATGTGACCACGTGTGATGTCATTGGAGACCCCGGCAAACCCACTGAGCTTTTCCACACTCTCTGCAGAACCAAAGAAATTTGCAGTCGAACAAAATGCCAAGTCAGAGACTGGCCCCACTCTGAGTAAATAATGCATGCAGCGCTGAATGAGACTGCAGCTTTGTGTCATGACACATATGGAAAACTACATGAAATCGTTTTTGTAAGGTGATATGTGCACTTTGCTGCTTCAAATGTCACATGTCTTCCCCCTTTTACTCTGAGGCTAGCTCAGCTTCACTTTGGTCCTCCATCCCTCACGCCTCCCTCAGGTCCCATATCCCTGTGCTTGGCTAATCTTATAAATAATCCCTTGAGTCATTGATTGCCCCATTTGGGCACTCTCCTTATGATGTAAAACAGTAAAGGCTTAAGGCTGAATAAACCTACTTAATTTCTTCTTGATTTGTTCACAATAATTTTTCTTATAATCAGTATAAAGACATACTTCCTAACTTTTTTCTGAAAATCCCCCTGCAACACACTGTGCAACGACATTTGACCAAACAAAATCTGAGCCCTCTGCCTAGTTCCAGGTTATGACACATCGAGCTATTTATATCTGGAGCGTCTTAGCATATTTACCACATTTAGTGCGTATTCAACAGGCTTACAGAAACTAATCTGCAGAAAATATTCCCAAACAAACACGACTGATCTTACTTGCGGCTAAATGTCAGGTATAAAAAAACTGCACACGTGTCTCAGAATGAGTGACGACATGTGCAACACTTTTTGCCCCCTGCCCAATTTGTTTATGATCAGAAAAACAAAACCATGTCTGCCACTTGTAAGTGAGGAAATGGATAGAAAATATCCAGGTGGGTTTCAAATTTGGGACCAACTGCAGGAGAATGTTTCTGTGTGCAGAGAAGTAGGAGATAGAAGTCTGGCCACAAAAGGAGGAATTTCTTAACATAGGCTTAATCACACTGACTCAACGTCTGTTAGAGAAACAAAGCAAAAGGCATGTCAGGGCCTTGATGTTTGTGCTGTCACTAGCAGGCAGGACTTATTAGAGCAAAAACATCAGCAGCTCAGACAATGAATCAGTCTGGTGTCACTTTAAATGTGCAGAATTGCCACAGAATTTAGCCATGACAAAAGTTGCAGCATTTGTTATGATTAAACCGGTTTTTGTTGAGTTTGTGGCACTGCAGTGCTTGAAGGGGGAAGAGTGATGACGAGAAAATCAGAGTCTTTCACTATTATTCTCACCGTTTCGGGGTCGTTTTCAAACACTTCTCTGGCCTCCTCCTTGCTGCACTTCTCCTCCACACACTCCCTCTCCAAATGCCCTTGCTTCGTCTCCTCGAAAACTTGATTCGCCCTCCTGTGTCTGCTCAGAAACTGGTTCGCCTCTTGAGGTGACATTACAACTAGAAGAGAGCACGCAAAGTTGATTTACTCTGCGGAGCAAGTGAGATGATTTGCCAACCGAGGTCTGAAATACATTTTTGGCCTAGGCAAATATTGCGAAACACGTCCCGGTTAACAGTCAAAACCATAAACGAGTGAGACATGCACCACCAGTCACAGCTCCCAATATCAAAGGGGGACTTAGCCAGCTAGCTAGCCAACTAGCATGCAACTGTTTACTTACTGCTGTCGGACCAGCGGACAGCCAGCAGGATTAGCAGGGCAGTCGATGGGAGCGACTTTGACGGGGTCAGCCGCATTGTTTGACCGCTACGGTGGCGCTGGGCTGGAGAAACTTTTCTGCTGCTCCGTGTTAACGGTCGTCCCCCCCCCTCAGCCCCGTCTCTGTCTCCGGGCGTCCGCGCTAACGTCGGCGCGAGCCACTGCAGGTTTCTCAGGTAAGCAGCTCCGACCGTTAGCCGTTGAGGTGTCTGATGGAAAGCCGAACGTTGCTCCCGCACGGCGTCCACAACATGGGCAAACAACAAACAAACAATAAAAACCGAAAACGTTCACGCGACACGCTTCTCGTCCCCGCGGCTCAGCTCGTCCCCATTTCTTTTTGTATGCACTTTTATTTCTACTACGTCCACCTCAGCCCGAGCACCGGGACAGCCCACCGAGGAAGAGAGAGACTGCGCGACCTCGCTGCTACCGCTACCGCTCCACACTCTGAAGGGAGCAGGCAGGAGTTTGTCATGATGCAGACACCTTCTTTCCTCCCTCCTCCTCCTCCTCCTCCTCCCCTGCGTTCGGTGGGTGTGTGCGCGCGGACATCACGCAGGAAACGAGGCAAAACTGGCACGCGATGGGGTGCTCGAGCTCTATTTTAACCACACAGCAGAAAGTCAAATAAATGGAGAAGTCGAATACTTTTTCGAAAAAGTGAAGACAAAATATCACCGTGGAACAACAAAAAATAAATAAATTCAGTTACAAGCAACAGTATCAGATAACACTCATTTTATTGTGTCATTTGTACAGCAGCTGGCACTGAACGCTACTCCATCATCCACCGTGAACATGAAGAATCTATTCAGGGAAATAATGTCCGTAAAAAAAAGCAGCTGGAAACAAAGGTGATACAACTTAACACAAGTATCGTTTATTGCGTGATCAGATGCAAGTTATTATCACATTTCTTTCCCAATTTTATCATTTAATATACAAACATTACGGTTTTTTAATTTTTAATAAATGATAAATGAGTTAGATATCTATCTTGGTATTTGATTGATGTTAACATTTATCACAAGGCATAACTTTGTCCCATATTTAATTATTTTGACATGTTTAACAGACTAATATAGTACAGAATTGTTTGAATAAAAAAAGCTTTAACACCAAAGTATCAAGATCCTCTTGAAGTCCTACAGTTACAGTCACATTTTTAAAGACATGACAGTAAACATTGGATGGACACACTAATGGTCCAGATGCATCTCACAGAACCTGTCAAATCTCACCTTGACCCACCTCTGCTGTTTCTTCTGGACTTCACTTTAAAATGCTGTTCACAAGAAACGTTATAAAGACCTTTGTTTGCTGCTTTTTTATGTTTGCGTGATCAAAAACTCTGTATATGTCTCAATTACTGTGACCGTATTTTACTTTACTGCATTGCACTGTTTTGTACCATTTTCTGTAATTCTATGTCTTTCAGTTTTTGTTTGCTCCTAAGTTCACTTTCGCTTCCACTGAATTGATTTCATCACTGGACCCAAAACCCTCCCATGGCTGTTATATTTAAAGATATATCCGTTTTCTGTTTCACTTACCCTGAATTGTGTGCCAACTGTTATCAAGTTCCCACATCTCTGCGGCTCCGTCCATTTCTTTTGGCCAACTTTGATCCTTTCTACGTTCCCATTTCTGTATCCAAGTCAAAGTCTTTTTTGTATTAAGTGGTGCTCATGTAGACTTTCAAATGAACCCAAACACTGCAGCTGATGGGTTTGGGGTTCATCTAAATCCCCCAAAAAGTATCGTCTTTCCTCTGAAGAATGAAGATGTTGAACAGTAACAAAACATTGTGGCCATCCATCAAACTAAATACATATTAAATTCGCCTTTAACTGGATTTTCTAAAGGCTTAAAAAAACATTTAAATCTAGATTAATGCATGAGGTTCTTTTGAACACTTTCCAGAGAGGATCGTCCTGTGTGGCCTGGTCTCTGGCTGAGAGAAGAATGTGATGTTGACACAAAATCAGGAAATATGGTTGCTTTGATAAAGTTTTATTAAAACAAACATTACACACAAAAAACACAGAACAGCTACACTTAAGTTAAATATTACAGATGGTTTATTTATATACAAGGTGAATTATGATCATATGAGAACCCTGAATGTGGCAAAAGAACAGTTTGGGTAATGAGAGCTGGATGTAGCTGCTGACTTAAACTGTAAATGGTCATTCAGGAAAGAGAAAACATCGGAGCAGGATGAAAAGCCTGTCAGCTCATCTTATTTCACAGTTTTTTTTCCTGCTAGGGCCAAAGCATCAATACACTTGAAATGAAATTATAGAGCTGGTTCTGTATCAGAGAAAGAGCCTGGCCAATAGAGACCATTTGTTCATTTTTCTGCACAAATACAACCATCTGATGCTCAATGCACATTTTGGTGCCTCAGAGCTCAGCTCTTAATCAAAGTTTCAAGGAAAACATTTAACTTATTCAAATAACTCCTACGACTACATCATCTGGCTTCCACTGAGCTTTCGTTGTGATTCAGACACACACACATACACGCACAAAAAACTCACAGGGAGGACACATTAACTCTGTATGGAGGAAAAGCATAAGCCAAAACTTGAAATACACCGTCTATCCAAAATATCCCAAGAGGTGGGCCCTTTGGGACGCTGCCTAATCTGAGGGCTTTCTTAGACCTGACTTGATTTGGGTCAATTTTCGTGCATTTGTGGGACATAAGGGTTCTCGGGGGCAGAGGCTGGAGGACAGGAATGAGACTTAATGCTGTTATGTTTGCTGAGAGCCTCGTCGAAATCCAGCTGCTGGCCGTTGACCGAGATGTCCATGCAGCCGTGGTAAAAGGCCGACACAGGGGTGGCAGGCAGCGGGATGTCATCTGAGGCAAAGCAAGCAAGGCAGTCAGATAAGGTGGCGGAAAAAATATAACTCAGCAGAAAAAGATGGCCTTGAAATGCAACAGAAGTCACATTCCTGAAATACTCAAGTATTTCCTCTAATAGAAAAATCAGCGGTTAGGATGATGAAAGGTCGTTGGCCTTTAGAAAACAAGCAGTAACTTACAGGAAGATATGACTTAATCAGGATAAAACGTTTTACCACAAGTTTATTTTTAAAGTTTCCCATTTCCCATTTATATGTATTGTTAGTTTGCACTTATGATAGTCCCGCTGACCTTTTAATAACATGCAAAAAACATGGGGTTTGAACTCACCTGGTATCCCACCGATATATGTGCTGACGGGGTTCTGCATGGTGGTGTTAAGGCGCTCCAGTGCCTCCTGCAGGGCGTCTGACTTCATATAGCTAACAGTGGAGGAGTTTGCCAGGATCTGGATTTCTGTTGCGGTCACGTTCAGCTGCACCGTCAGGCGCTCAGGGTAACACAACATCAGCGAGTCCAGTGTTGCCACGGAGACACCATCCAAAAAGACTTGTAAGTTCTTGAGAGGAAACGGCAAATTAAAATGACAACGTTTCATGAAGGGAGGAGACGAGCGTGTTCATCTGTAAACAAAAGTGAGAGTAAACTCACGGCATCTTCTCCCTTTGTTACCACGGCGACTGACAGGGGGACCGTGCTGTTGTGGACAAGAGCAAAGAGGACGCCCGTGCTGCTGGACGGACGTATGTTCAATTTAACGTCCACATTCCAGCCCCCGGAAGAACCTGCTTACACACAAGACAACAGATGGAAATTCAGCAACGGCCAATATTTTAGCCCACCTAAGAAATCTGAACAGTTGAACCTGTTCAGGTCGTCTAAAAAAGAGAACAGAAAAATGTGGTCATAATTAAGGAAAATATGTCCCACACTTTTATTTTTGTTTTTCTTAAAAGGGTCCCTTTGTCAGTCAATTATGAATCAGTGCAAAATGAATCTGAAATGTAATGACATCCTTAATGCATATGCAAAAGTTCCTAATAGAACAAGTTAGCTAAAACAGGTCAGGTGAACTCTATGGACAATACACATGACAGTGACGCCGCCTCCAGATTTCAGATCTGAGTCCAACCGAACAGATTTATTGATTTTTGTTTGTAGAAATATGTTGACCTCCCAAGCTCTCTTTCATCTGTCCACAAAGCTCTAATGCATGCTTCCTTTAAATCATAAACAGTCTACAGATAGCTCTGCTGCATTGCAGTGCAACACTCTCTGCCCTGAAGCATTGAAGACAGATCAAAAGCAGGCACTAAACTTTTTCCTCACAGGATTTCCTCAAACTGAACTTACTCACTGTAGTCTATGCCGAAGTGTGCCAGTCCTGTCCCAGAGAAGAACGATCCGCGTTCCACATACACAAAGCAGTGCTTGCTCTGCTTCTCCTGGATGACCTCTTTCACGCCGGATGCCCCCTGGTTCATCAAGTTCCAGCCCCGGATGCAGCCATCCAGCCGAGGATTGATCTGACATATGGACACAGAGCCTTAGTTTGAATTTGCCTTCGTAGGGGGCTGGGTTTGTATTTTCCCTTCCCTAGGACACACTCCTGGAAGACTGGACCGGCTTACGGGCTTGATGACGTTGTCCGTGCGGTTCGGGAGACCAGCGATGTAGACCTTGGTCTCCAGTTTGCCGTTCACAGATGTGAAAAGACTATCTGGACTGTTGATGCTCATCACGGCCTCTTTGCTGATCTTCACGCTGATGCTGCTCTCCAGCTCGTCAACAGAGATCTACGTGTGGCACATCAACAATGTGACTCTCTCTCCCTTTGCTTCAGACCACATCCTCAGCTTCAGAGCACGTCAAAGAGTTCCTTCCATCAGTTCGGTTTATCGATCAGCACTTCGGCACTCGGTGTCAGCCAAAAGTCAAAGAGCTGCTAACTCAGTGCGCAGCAGTACTTACCACATGCCACTGTCCATCATTGATGGCTTTTCCTCCGCTGGTAACCTTGAACGTGTGCTGGTTTTTGAACTGGACCTCGATACGGCCGGCTCTTAGCCCCAGCATAAACCAGGAGTCCTGGGAAGACTCTGCATAAAGAACCACTCCCTCCGGGTCAAAGGTCCGGAAGTCAAACTCGGCTGCGAACCTACGGGGGGCAGAAATACTGTATTCAATGTACACCCAAGAGTTTTGTGCTCCTGGTGTCTAAACCTCTGAGTTCATTGCAGAATCATAAGTGTCTTTCACATGCCGATTACTTCATGCACTCATCTGTTATTACAGATTTATTCATTCATACTTATGCCATCTAGAAAAAATCCTCAGCATCTTCTAAAATCTTTACCTGCTTTAACTTTAGATTCTGTCTCTGTAGGTTTTGCATGATAATAGGTTTTATAGAGCTTCAACAAGCCGTGCATTGGTTACAGTAGAGATTTTTTTTCTATTTAAACAGCAACAGCAAATAACCAGAGCAGAATTTAGAGTAGACAAACAATCAGCACAATGTCATTTGTGTTTTCATTGGATTATTGAAAGTTTTGTGTATAGATAATGTGTAGTGAAAACGTACTTGGTGTTCTCTGGCAGGCGGAAGCGCAGGTAGATGACAGGCAGGCCGGCAAACTGTTCCCCCAGGTAAAGCATTTCCGGGTGTTTATAGTCATACAGGTCCACACAGACGGGGATTCTCTCACAGTATCGGTCGTCCGCTGCCAGTCGTAAACCCTCCCGACCATCACAGTGGCATGTATAGCTCCCCAGTGTGTTTATACACGTCTCGTGACACACATTCAGCTCACACTCGTCCACATCTGCAACAGCAGGAGAAGAGGTTGACCCTCATTAGGGTCACGTGTGGAGTCACTGGGATTGAAACATGAAAGGAAACCCGTTTTCCCTACATTCTGGTCAAGGTTAGCATAGTTAGATTTCATACTCTAAGGTTCCCTTTAAACAAAACCTTAATTTTCACATAAAAGCAGTTGTTTTTAAGACTGGTTAGCAAAAATAGAGGGTGTCAGCATTTTGCAACCAAACTGGGAGCTGGTTTTACAGGAGAGGAGCCTGAGGACTAGAAGCGTCCTGATTAGTAAGGATATATATATATATATACACACACACATATATATGAATGTCTTGTGTGAACAGAGGAAAACAACAGGCCTCACCGTTACAGGTCTTAGAGCTGAAGTTGTATTTAAAACCCACGGGACACTGGCACTCGTACATGCCTGGCGTGTTGACACATTTAGCTGGTTCCTCACATATACTGGGGTACAAAATGCACTCATTTATATCTGGAAAACAGAGAGTGACAATGTCAGAATAATCTTCAAGACTTTCAAATATGACTTGTAGAAAGTTTTCTGGAATAAATCAACCATTTGTAAATTGAAAAATTTAAGATGAATCACATAAGACAGAAATTGTGATTTTTCCTTTGATTTTGTGTGGGTTTGTAAGAGATTGGGTCTTAGAGTGCTATTTTCTGTCAGGTCAGAGGTTCAGGCCTCAGTGCCACTGAACTGCTCCAGCTGAGCCCTTAAGCAACATCCTTAACCCCCTTCAGGAGTGACACAGCACTCTGACCCAAGCCTCAAAACAAGTTGCGATTTGCCGAAAAAGAATTTCAATGCTCTGTGATGCATTAGTAACAGAAGAAATGTCACACTCACTGCCGCTGCACAAAATATTTCCATGACCATGAGATCATATTAGAGTAAATACCAAGCGGATCAAGGTTGGAAATGTCTTTGCTCAACTGTGAACACCTGCTCTTTATCAGGGGAAATAACTAGGGATGTCCTATGATAGTTCTGCCAGATTATTAAAGCTGGCAGATCTGAACAGACAAAAATATTCACATGCTGCTCAGCTGGGCTGAAAGCCAGCTATTTTTCTTAAAACTTACGACCCTTTAAAGACCGGTCTTTAAATGGGTGAACAGTATGGGACACCCCGTGTACAAACCCAAGCATGCAATTCTCCAAATCTCTTGTCTATTAAATAGAGAAACCAAATTGATCAAACTGGCTGAGTCCATGTTTGTGAAGACTTTGTACTGGATACACGCAAAGATAAACAGTGAGCTGCCCACACAAGGCAAGGAATGGTATCCAGATTGTGCCAAAAAACAAAACAAAAAAAAAATACGACAAGACAAGGATCTAAAAACCTTTAACAGCTGAAAAACAGCTGTGAGTGTGTGCAGGTGTGTTTACTGAGGCAAGTACGGTCCATCTTTTCACACTACTGGCTGCCCGGGTTCGCTTTTGTAAGGGGTAACCTCAGGTCAGCTTTGGAAATAACAAATTGTGTGCTCCCTCAGGGAGAACAGCTGAGGGAACAAAGTTTGCGCTTCAAAGCACAAAGAGCTCCGACATGTGTGGGAATTCATATAAAAAAGGTGGTTATCTGAGACAACGACACACTGGTTGTGAGTTCAGGTGTTCTCAGGAGGATCCACGAGTCCTAAATCAGGTAAATTACTTGACACGGTTATTTAAAATCCAGAGTCGCCGGGTGTCAGCGGATCGTCCTTACCGACGCAGTCGGTTTTGCCACGGGGCAGGTAGCCCTCTTCACACTTGCAGTGGAAATTTCCGGGGATGTTGAGACATATTTGGTCGCATCCCGCCTGATGTTCAGGATCCGAGCACTCGTCGATGTCTGCCATGTCAACGCCCCACAGGCATCAGGAGCCGATCCGGTCATTTTAACAGATGGAAAAATATATTTAGTCTTTCTTGAAGCACTCATTCGAGGTCAGATATTTAAAGTGGAAAAATCGGAAGCATGTCCCGAGACCTCACCGTCCTCACAGCGCAGCCCCTTCCAGCCAGGCTTACACACACACGTGAAGGAGGCCTGCCCATCCACGCATCTGTCCGAGCCCTCCTTGTAGCACGGGAACGGCGTGCACTGGTTACTGATCTCTGGGTTTAAGACACACACAGAAAAACACTATTGAGGGTTGAGGAACTTTGGAGCTGAAAGGAGGTGTCATTAAAAAGTCCAGATGAAGCCTCTAACCTTTCACACAGGTGCGGAGGTCTGTTGGGATGGCGTCTGGATCCGAGTACTGGTTGTTGATGCCGACACGATAGGAACCCAAACACGCTAAAAACCAAAGTGGGTTGACTTTAGAGGTGCAGTGCAAATGATAATGCGATAATCAATGCACCCCAGAAATTATAAGAAATCTGGAAAATATGAGTCCAAGACAGATTTTCCAGTGATGCCGATCGAAAATGTTACATACTATTTACTAAATATCAATAATAGTTAATACATTTAGACACTTACCAACATATTTAGGGTAGAAGTACTCCTGTAAAAAAAAAATAGGATAGTAAATATTTGACACTAAGGCCAAAAAATACACTTAATGAATTTCAATAGAAGAAATAAACTGCTCGTCACAGTAAAAGTCATTTTACTTGTTAGATAACCGAACATTAAACTGTCTTTTTTTGCCTTTATTTAATAGATGCTGTAAAGAGAGATAAGAAATGTGGGAAACAAGAGCAGACACATAAATCAGCTACAGATTGTTCAACTTCAGGCTCAGCTGCTGCCAGCATTTCTGCTTATGTGGCACCTGCCCTAAGCACTTGCCTTTCATTTGTTAAACTGAAACATCTCTTAAGTCGCACTGGAATTTAAAGCCATCAGCTGGACCTGCAGTGAATATCTATCCATGTCAACTTCTCACACTTAACAGATCTAAGAAACGAGTCAGCCATTTAAAATGAGGTAAAATCCCCCAATGCATCATGTTTTCTTTCTCTTTAACTCCTTCTTTCCTCTCTCTGTGCTCCGTTTATCTTCCTCACCATCCTGATGGGCTGCCCTCGTGTCTTTATATTGGCTGACTCGCTGTTAAACTGAGATCTAGCCACAGCTCTCACCGTCTCCGGCTGGTTCTCAAAGATCTCTCTGGCCTCCTCCTTGTTGCACAGCTCCTCGATGCACTCCCTCTCCAGGTTGCCCTTCTTGCTCTCCTCAAAGAGAGAGTTGGCTCTCCGGTGTCTGCTCAGAAACTGGGTGGCTTTGCTCTGGCTCAGGACTTTGATAAGCACAAAAAAGGGGGGGAAAATCTCATTTACACCCTGGACAAAGCTGTAAATTCTTTCCAGAGTTATCTGAATGTGAGAGCTGATCAGTCTATCGCTGCGCATTATACCACCTCTACAGGTTTAACAGTAAAAGTGTGTGCCTACACAAAACGACTAAGCCAAAAAGATCTTTTAAAATGAGCTTTTAAGCACTTCCGTGGAAGCCTTTTTTCTCTCTTTGCAAATACCTGTAATTTATTCCACTTTCTTTTTGCAAAAACTGTCCACACTTCAGTGGTGAGAATGTTTGTGTCCATGTGAGGCGTAATCTCTGTATTTTTGTCTTATACACTCTTTTCCCATTCAGGTTTACACATCTTTCAACAGACTGCTGAAGATATATTTTTCATTTGGAAGCCAAATCAAAAGAAACAAGGGCGAGCTGAAAACTTTAAAAAAAAAAAAATTAACACTACTGTACAAGGTAATAATCCAGTAAAAGCTGATGGCTCCTCTCTTCCCCCAGAACAGAGGGCTCATGGCTGCTGCTGCCTTCATGGACCAGCCTAATTGCTCTTCTATGAATTGGCCCAAAAAGCCCTCATTGCGAAACCGTTATTTCCCAGAAATGTCCCCCCAGTTTTTGTAAGCAGCTCATGTTGTCCAGGCTCCGTTTCGTGGTGTATAACAGAAGTCCTGACCCCCCCAAAACCCCAACCCCCCCACCCCAGACTGTCAGTTAAGAGTGACAAAAGTCTTTAAACCGTCCCCATCTAACCCAATCCAGACTGGAAGCAGCACGTTTAAAACTGTGACACTGTCTCTGAGTTTTGAAAACTCTTAAGGAGGGGGGAGCTTTTCCGTAATTTTCCTCCCCCCGGTTCTGCATTTAAAAAACCGCAAAACCCACAAAGGTACTTACATCGATAAGCATCGACGAACGTCACAAGGAACACGAGACAAGCCAAGGGTTTCCCAAGAGCCCGCTTCTGTCTCCACATAGTCGGGCCGTTCCTCCTGCTAGGCCACGGTTTGGCTCTGGCTGACGACTGGCTGAGGGGCAGGTCCGGCAGGGTAGAAGAAAAAAAAAAAAACACCAAAAAAAAAAAAAAAAACAGAAAAACTTTATCCTTCCCGAAAGTGTTTTTCTATGAAAAGCAAGGGGGGGGGGGAGCGCACGCGGAGGCAGCTAGGGAGCGCTGCTGACACGTTCACGTCGCCTTTGTGTGCTCGACGTGTCTGAACTCAGGCAGAAAATGGGTTTACAACAAGTACAATACGGCACAGAGGGGGCCAGAACACAAAGGCTTTTCCCACAAGCACCCTCCTCGTTACACGCGGTTATATGCAGCAGAGAGTTTGAGTTATGTGTGCGAGTGTGTTACCGGTCATTTAAATATGCATGCCTGAATATAGATAAGTAAGAGATGGTGTACTTCATTGGTTGTGCATTTTCCGAATAGCCCAATAATCTATCAGTTCATACATTAGTCATCCTTATCTCTATAACTCACAAGAAGTCCTATTTGGTCTACAATGTTGCAAACCCACATCCAAGTGAAAAAAACAAAACAGAGTCATACAGACTGTGTACAGAACTGAGGAATTGAAGGCCATTACTTTTCTCAGTTATGTCCAACCATTAAATAACCCCTTCAGGTGGAGGGTTAGGCCTTTGCAATGCCAAAAATCCAATGTGTTCACCTAACTAAAAGTCATCTTTATCTTCGACAATGAGATCACCGAGTAGAAACAACCCGTTCTCTTCCATTAAATGTGGTGCCTCATTGTAGTTTGTCAAAGTCTGCACAAACACGGCAGAACGATGAAACAAAACTGTTTTCAACAGTATACCTGATATTATAAGTTTGGCGCACCATTGTAAAAAATCTCCATTATCACAAGATATTTAGTAAATCTAACAATTTTGAGCAGGCAGCAAGAGGAACAATCCAAGAACAAATGGCACTCCATAAGAGTTAGGATTAAAGTGGAATCAATG
Organism: Menidia menidia; assembly: GCA_907169785.1. Classification (NCBI taxonomy): domain Eukaryota; kingdom Metazoa; phylum Chordata; class Actinopteri; order Atheriniformes; family Atherinopsidae; genus Menidia; species Menidia menidia. The sequence goes on along the minus strand of CAJRST010000001.1, from coordinate 20,382,603 downwards.
TTATTTTTAATACATTTTTGATGGATTTACACAAATCTTTTTTTTTTTGTAAAAAGGGAGGTCCATCCAAGCTTTTTCTATACCTGTTTGTACCCAGTAGGGCCGCGGGGGGCCTAGAGGCTACCCCAGCTGCCATTGGAGAAGCTGGGTCCACCCTGGAAAGTTCATCAATCAATTCAGTTCATTCTGAGTATTTCAGAGGGATTGACAAAGCTAAACGTACCACGGCATGCCACATCAACAGATCTGAATTTATTAAATCACAAAAGGCAGAATCCTGACCCCAGCGTTCTATCAAATGCAGCACCACAGATAAAACAAATAGAAAACATCCGAATGCTTTTTTCTGAGGATCATCTTCCACGAAAAGGGAAAGGTGTTGATAGGAGTTTGAATAACAAATGACACAGACACCACATTTGCATTAATAATGGTTTCATGTAGTTATTCAGGAAAAAAAACAAACACATCACATTTTCACCACTCATTCGGCTTCTTTATGTACACATTTAACACACTTTAATACTTTTAAAATATTTGTACAAAATACACTGTTCTCCCTTTATAATATGTGTCTATCTGAAGAGGCATTTTACTGCAAAAGGACAGCAGATGTGAAGTGTTGAATTGAGATATTATTGCATATCGTCTTTATTGCATAATTCGTTCCCCTTCGGCAGGTTTCGGGATGAGGGAGGTGCTGTTACTGTAACTGCCATCGCTCCAAAAACTCAGCTGATGTTTCTGGGAAGTTTTTTTTTCTGGAAAAATCATTAGAAATATAAGTTTCATACACCTGAGGAGAGTTAGTTACTGATGGAAACAAACGCTCACCAGAGTTTAGAAGTTAAAGAAAGACTGCTCTCTTAATATTTCATCAGTCTTGTTACTTTACATAATATGGTTGGGCAAAAAAAAATTGGCAAAAAGTTTCTTGAGAATAAACAGAGGTTCTATACAAGGGGACGAGGATGATACACAACAACAGGGCAGAGTGGAGTAACAGTGTCTTTAGAATAAGTACAGGCAGTGGTTGTTTTAACAAAGTGACACTCTTTCTTCAATAGTCGGGGCCCTTATAACACAAGGTTCAATTAATGTGCAATAAATCCCATTATGTCAGTCAGTCACGTTCACACTAACACATGCATAAAACACACAAACAGTTCAGTTATTCACTTCAAGGTTTGCGTTTGATGAGGAAAAGATAGAAAATAGTCAAATCGTTTCCTTAAAGTTCAACATATTCAAAAAAGAAACACGTAACTGGAATAACTTCCCAACTGTTTTTAACAGTTAAAAGCTGAGATATATATATATATAAAAAGTTTTTTTTTTTTTAAATGACAGTTTTTTGTTTATTTCTTTTAAACATAAACTGCAAAAAAGGGATGACTGGCACTGGTTGGGAATCTGTAACCATGGTAACACCCGTGATGCAGCGCACACACGTGTGGTTTGTTTTGGAAAATACTCAATTTGCCTCTGGTTTAAAGTGGAGGCCGCTTTGGCCATGACTACCACAATACTTCACATGCACTGGTTTGGCAAGAGTGAGCGCTTACGTCTGCAGCCCAACTGGCTAACAACAAAAAAATCCTGTACCTTCAGCAGATTCCGAGTTGCCGTCTGGTTAGATTCACAGCAGAGGGCTTCTCAGAGGAATGCATAACAATAGGTTTAAAAATAGAAGAGAAGGACAGGGGATGGGGGTGCCTTTCCCAAAGATAAACCCCGCAGAACAGAAGAACCACGCGAGCCGGGCAACACAATCAGTCACACACACACGATTCAGTTAATGATTACAACTTGAGATGAAACTGGTTAAAATGTTAGTACTCGGTTAAAGAAACATCCTTATTCAAAAGCTGTGCTAAAATATCTCTGTGGTTTGTGACAGGAGAAGAAATAGTTTAGCATTAGCCACTTTGACAGAGTGACATCAACCTAATTATGGATATGATAGATAGCACCTCACAATCTGCCTCCAGGGAGGGCTCCGCATGCAAACCGACAAAAATCTGTTGTGTCAGGAGTTCCCCGTTTGTGTCAGTCACTGTCACTTCATTGGTTACCGTGGACACAGGTCCGTCAAAGGCATGCACGAAAGCCTCCTTTACGAGGCCGAGCTTTGACGCAGAGCTGAAGCACAGCAGAAAGGAAGGGGAGACGCATCCAAGTTATCCATCCAAGCTCATCCATTTCTGCCCCAAAAACAGCAGGTTTTCCAGACATATGAAGATAGAACAAACACAGTAAAGTGAAAGCCACTTCTACAGAAGTCAATGTCTGCAGTCATGGGTAGTAACGGAGAATTCCAGACCTTTGGGGGCTCTTCAGTTTGTGGGAATAACTGAATGGTTTAATATAACTTTTCAGCTTTTCTGCTAAAAAGCCTCATGCAGTGAACTGCAATTTATCTGGGTGCTCTTTCACTATTCTGCATTGTTCATACGAGTAGAGTAAATAGAGATGGATGCTCAAGATAGAATGGAATATCGTCAGCTTGCAGTGGAGCATGTGGCAGAGTGATCACATTGTCTTGGATTGCAGAGGTTTATCTGATGAACAAAGAACCTGGATCCTGTCACACTTCTCTTTCTAAATGGGAAACACTAAACCAAATGTTTAGCGATGCATTCCGGTCTGACACCACTCCAGCTTAGTGGCATATTTGTTTTACAGGGGGCTTAGAATGTACCAGTTTGTGTTGGCCATGTTGTTATGTTCCCTGCATGTATACAACTGGTTGTCTACCCATCCCTCTATTTTCCATACCCGCTCATTCCAAGTCAGTGTTTAGCTGGTGGCTGTGACTTCTAGCTGTCATTGGGTTAGAGGCCCTCTACACCACTCTTAACTGGTTGCACCAATCCAATAACTTACTTTCCCAACTAATTTATTTTTGGTTGAAATGCCTGAAACTCTTTTTGTGAATAAGAATAAAACAGATTCTTTGTAAATAAAAACATAGATTGCAGGCGCATTTTCACAGGTTAAGCTCCTCACTCCCCTTTGACGAAGGATGTGAGTGGCCTCATCTTGACGTCCATAAACTCAGCCAAGCTTTTATCAGCATGCAAAGACTCTGTGTAGGGCAGGTAAAAGAAAACAGCATTCTCTCTCCCTGTAACCAGGATATCGGTCACACAGGAGCAAAGCCTCTGACCTCAATGGGGGACGGCTTTGGACGTGATGAAAAAGGGTGCTATAATTGTGAGTGGTTCAACACTGCTAAGATCAATCTGCTCTAGGATGTGCTTGGTCCCAGCAATCCCTTCTTGTGTCCCCTGACTGCGCACGGCCTTCCTGAGGAGGCTGTGGAGCATAGCAGAATAATAAAAAAAAAACAAGTGCATGGGAACAAAACCACCCAAACAGGGGAAAAAAACGACACTCCTTCCTTCTTTCTAAAGTTTGGTCTGTCAAACTTGAAATACAACGGATCATTTCAACAACAAAACACGAGTCAAAAAGACAAAAATAAGCTTTTTGAAAGTGTGCTGCGAAGCTTGTTCATCCATAGATCTGGAGGCAATTAAAGTGCGTGTTGGTCACTGTCAGAATTGTCCAGTGAAAATGTTTGTTCTCTCATTGCATCACAGAAGCGAGCCTCAGAGAGAGCTGGGTCCATGGTGTATTTCTCTTCCGATGCTGATCCCTCCTTCTCTCCACACCAATTCCTTCTCTTTTCCCACTGTCTTTAGGCCTGTTTCTCCAAATGTGGAGGGATGCACACTGAGACACTGAAAGAAAAAGTCCATCTGCTCAGCGCAGCTCTTTCACTGTCTTAAAACAGTTATTTTCCTCAGGGTGAACAAATCAGTTAATCGGGAGACACTTGCTGCCAAACAAGCATCTTTGCCTACAGAACTGTAGATTCTGTTAAAAAAAATATTTGGCATGGATACACCTGGTTTTCATTTTACCTTGTTCAGAAAAAAAAAAGATAAAGATTTCAAACTCAACACCAGGCATGGAGCTGTACTGGGGTACTTTTTTTCCCCGCCGAAAAGTATGCTGGTTGTGGGCAAAAGGGTATACAAAACAGTATACAGGATCACTGCTGGATTGAGTGGTTGGAGCTCTCAAACTACTGGCGGATGTAGCAGTGAAAACTCTTGTCTCCGATGGGATGCTCCCTGAGAAAACACAGAAAAAGATGGCGTTCAGTTTCAGGTGGTGAGACGATTAAGTGCAATGGTTCAGGTTTGAGTATTTTGTTCGGTTTGGTAACAAAGCACATACTGGCTGCCTATCTTTGTCTTCTTGAACTTGTCCCGTTTGTACTTGGTGTGCTGCTGCTCCAAGGTCTGCACGGCCGAAACGATCAGCTTCAGGGTTTTGTAGGTCTCCTGAGGGTCGTCGATAACAAAGCTGGAGTACTCCTCCTGCTCAGGTCCATCGTACACCGACTTACTGCCACAGGCCTCTGCAGACGGGGGACAAGAACCAGAGTGAGAGACCAATCAAAAGAGGTGAGGTGACAGTAAACCAAAGGCGGGGAGGGAAAGCAGGCCTTCACACCTTGCATCTTGACGAGTTTGGTCATGTATGTGCTGTACAGGGAGTAAATTCTTTCGGTTTCTCTGTCTCCATCTACGTCCAGCTGGATGTTTGCTGGCAGACCACTGAAAACAGAAGCAAAGAGATACATAAGAAGGGGCGGGAGAACAAAGGAGAGTGACCAGATGCTGGATGAATTTTGACAGCTCTGTGTACCCTGTGCAGGGCGTACAGCCCGGAGCTGTATCTGCTGAGAGTTTACAGCAGAGCCAGTGGCCATTGAGGTAGGCTGAGGGATGGTAGGTGCTCAGGCGTTTGCGGTTGCACTGGCTGACTTTGGTCAGGATGTCGATCCAATCGCGGGCCTCCACGCAGTTGTTGGCCTGGATGTAGAGCGCTCTCTCCGGCTGAATGACCTGGAACATCTGGAGAAGGGGAAAACAGGCAGCAAGTGAGTGGAAAAATGTTCATACCCTGAGATAGAGTCCTGGGTCAAAGACTCAACAAAAGCTGCACTCACATTTTTCATCTTGAAAGACTCCTCTTCCAGCCTCTCCACAGCCAGGATGTTCTCTATGGGAATGCTGCAGAGAGCACCCTCGCCTGGAAGCAAAAGGAAATGAATTTAGATGAGACAAAGTAAGAGGGAAGCTGTAAACCCTGAGATTACATTTAATCAGGTGGTATTAAATCTTTATAGTGGACTAAGACAGTGTCAATGGTGTGGTTGATCTAGCATGGATAAACTTCTCTAAGTTAACCATTTTATTAGAAAATGGACTGATTTAGCAATTAGTTCATTTTTTGGATGATTGGCAACATATTTAATTAAGGCCCCACGTGATATGGTATATGATGTTGTATCTGACAGGAATAGGAAGCACATCAGAGGAATGTGTTCACATAGGACTGAGATAGGACTGTGCATCCTTTCTATGCAAGCCTTCTGTAGTGTCTTTTGCACCCTTTATTGAAGCCACTGCTAAACCAACCTTTATTGAGAATTGCGAAACACTCTTCTCCGTTTCACACATGTTTTTTTTTAGTGTGTGCTCACTCACTCCTGTGGGCAATTTAGAGTCTTCAATTAAACTAAGATGCACGTTTTCTTTTAACTGTGGAAGGATGAAATGTTGCTTAATCAACACCTTGATCCTGTAGGAATCTTATTGGAAAATCCTTAAAGAAAATGTTTTGTTTTTTTCTGTACTAAAAAGTAATTCTTGTAAAGATGTATTGCTTCTTAACTTTTCTCCAATTCTCTTTGGTTTTTGTATGTTATTTAATGCCTTACACGTCTTTTGTTGGTTTTCTTGTCTAACAGCTTCCAAAAAAAACACTATATACATCAGATCCACTAAGCATTCAAGCAAAGGAATTTCAGAATGGCTTCTAAGCATGTGTTAGCCTAAGCTTGTTTGAAAGCATGAACTTGCTGCCTCCTCAGTAACTTAATGTCCACCACATGTGCTGGATGATGAGTGTGCTGACTAAACGCTCACTATGCAGATTGCCTAACCCCCCCCCCCTTCCTTGTTGCCTTCTTGCTGATTCTACCACAAACAAGAACACAAACACCACAATTCCACTGCGGGAGAATCCCAAGAACCCGCTGAACTCACCTTTGGTTTTGTGGTAGGTGAACTCGTGGTTGGTGAGGCGGAACCACCTCTTTTTGAAGTTCTTAATTCCAAAGCGATTCCTCCCTTGCGCCCTCTTTATCATGAACCTGAAGAGAAACGAAAAACACAAACACCACTGAAAACAGGAACGGCTCTTGTTTGAGGCATATGTTTAAAGAAAACTCTTTTTTTTTGGTTTTCTCCAACAAATGTGTTCCTTGTGTGGTGCACAGTGCTTAAATAGTGCAGCGCAAACATTTGCAACTTTACAGAAAATGATTTGTAGACACTTTTTTCTTAGTGTTTTTCTGTGCTGTCAACCGTTGGCATTTGTCATTCCACTGACATGCTGGCATAATCGCTGCTGTAACTGCAATAAGCCTCAGTACAGCGCTCATAGATTTCAGTCTATGAGTCAGAAAAAAGGAGTCGGGTCAGCAGATCAAAGATACCAGCGCTTTTACATGTTTTACCCATTTATCTGAAACTTTAGCACTAATTTATGTACCGACTTTTTCTTTTTGAACCAAATATTGACAAAATACTCTGGACTTTAAATCTTGAAGATAACTACTGATGTCTGATTTTATTTTTCAAGAGACGATAAAAATCTAAGTGGAGAGACTTTAAATACAGAAAAGCTCAATTTGCTTGAACGTTGACATTGAGGTTACGTGATCCTGTCATATATGTGAGTCATGCAGTCACAGGCATGGGAAGAAAAGGTTTCCCTGGAGTGCCTGCAACAGAAAAAGTTGACTTGACAGATTAATGACGATTGTGGGATTTTAGGATTTTAAAACTGGTCTTGTTCCAGGCCTGCACGGTGGTGTTGCGGTTAGTGTTGTGGACTAGCAGCAAGAAGGGTCTGGGTTTGGCTCTACAAGCCAATCTGGGTCATTTCTGTGTGGATTTTCCGTGAGTTCTGCTTGTGTTGGCGATTGTCTAGAATTATTTTTCAAATAAATAACTGGTATAATTGAAAATAAAAATAATCATCACATGAAGACCTTTTAGTTTGATTGCTGATAATCAAGTGACGTGATGCTGATCTATTTCTTTGATTAAATTAATAAAAAGAATGGCTGGCTGCACTGGAACATGACATCAGTCTTTAAAACGTTTCAGCTTTCAAGATGTTTGACAGTACAGTAAGGCAAACACTATTTGTTTCTAAAACATGTATAACCACTGGTATGGTCCTTTAAGGGAGAGTAAATAGCAGGATGTCTCTGTTTTAAAGTTTGAGGGCCAAACCGGAGGAGATCACAAAAACAAATCACCAGGACTGCAAACACATAAGTTGCGACCCTCCCATATGGACATTAGCAGTCCCTCCGATATACAAAAAAGATATGATTACACATCTGACCACTACGTGAACAGCAGTGGAAAGTCCAGATGAGGTCAGACATGACATCCCAGAAATGTATGTGGAGGAACCGACCCCTGCTGTCAGTGTCACAGCAAGCATGTCTGGCGAGGTGAGGAACGGGGTGGGCCCTCAGCAGGCCGTGGGCACTAGTTACAGCTCCTAGGTAAGCAGGCTTGGGGGCTAACACTTCACTTTACTCAGTCACCGTAAAAAGCATCCACTTTAAACCAATGCAGAATGAAAATTGGACAGCGACTTTAACGGTTGCTTGTAAACAGGACAGATATAAAGTAAAGTGCAGCTTTTTCCACTGTAGCGGATGATGTTGATGGGAAATGTCCAGCTTGGTTTCAGGAGGTGCTGGTGGTGGTGGTGGTGGTGGGGGGTCACAGTGGTGCAAACACAGGAGAGGGGGGGTCGTAAGTACAAAGCCTTTACATGGAGAAACTCTTACCTGCCCTTTGTGCCTTTAGGCCCTTTCCCATCAACCCTCTTTATAGTGACTTTTACACTCCTACGCCCCGTAGCAGAAACAAAAGAGGGTGGGGATGTTGATGAGCAAGGCACAAGAACAACTACGTTCAACTGTGAGCTCTGCTTCCCTTTTAGCCTCATTATTAATATCATGAAACCAAAAGCTCAGGGTCACGTATGGAAAGACATTACAGTTTAAATCATGAAACCACGTAGAGCATAATATTTGGCCACAAAACTTATGAGTGCCATTAAGGCATTAACCCTAACAAGTTTGAAAAAAGACAAAAATGCTGTGTGGTTATCAGTGAAAACAGACATCAATGTTATAGTAACAGCCACAGCATACCAGAAAGTTCAATTGAATTCTCACTTTCACTCATTCATAAATTATGTAACTTATAGTGATTTCTAGAGAAAGCACTTGGAATGGCATTGAGACAGCCGTCTTTATTAAGAGTTGTTTCTTCCTGTAAGCATCCATATTGACAGCAGTTTGGCCCCTTACCCTTCTTTAAGCATGATGGGTGTTTCAATGCTCTTCTGATCCCATTTGCCGGAGGTGGAGATCAGGTCCAGAAACTGTAGAGGCAAGTGAAGGTATTCATTTATCAAAATAATCGTTGTGGTCTCAACTTTTGTTTAATTCGCCATACCATGAGTCTCTTTTTACTCATCAGCACTTGTTCAACCACATTTATCTCATTTAGGGCGAATTTATCTTTACTCATGCTATGGAAACACAGACTCAGGATGGGCCACTTACATTCTTCACAGCATCTGCATATTTCTGCTCGTTGAAATAGTCGTAAAATGCAGCCATGTATGACTCTTTGAAATTGGCCTTGGAGAAGAAAAAAAATAGGCAAACGCTTGGTAAATTTGGTTTAGATGTTAAGTGTGTTTTAAATTATACAAAATGAAATGACAGAGAAATCCCGTGAAAGTGTCTTCAGCAGAGAGACTCACAGATTTAGATTTGGCGAGGCTGCCCAGCGTCTGGATGGTCTTGGAGATGAGGGTGAGGGTTCGGGAGGTGAGTGGATCCTACAGACACACAATGACAGTAAATCTTAAATCCCTTTTCTCATATGATGACAAATTAAACATAGAAAGCGTACAAATTAAGTGAAGGATAAAATTCAGCTCTTCTGTCAAGATGGCTCATTTGGAAAAAAGAAAAGAAAATCTAACCCCACCAATAAATATCGGAGTAATTCAAACAGCACCAGCTTTCAGATGCAGGTATCCCAGTGCATGTCTTGTGTGTTTGTCTTAAATGTCGCACTCACTGGATGGTGGGGCCGCAGGTGGAACAGATTTGGGGAGAGGATTGCTGGAGCGAAGAAACGCAGGAAGATGAAGCTGCTCACGGCTGTGTATCGAACATCTTGGTCAACTGGAGAGCGGAGAAAACAAAAAACAGCTTTTCAAACACTGCACTTGTTCAAATTACGTACACAATCAGTGTATTTTGTGTATGATCTAGAAAACTGATTAACTAAATTGTGTTGTGCATTGTCCTTTTTGCTGCAAACTAAAACTAAACCCAGTTATGAACCAGTTAGCTAAAACAAAGTCCTGTGGCAGCAGACCTTTAACACCTAAATAAGCGTTTAGTTTACTCATACAATCAGAAAGTGAACGTTGTGGTCCCTGCATCATACTATTATTGCAGATAAGACAAAAAATAAAAAATAAAACGAGATAGATCTGGCAGTTACTTCACCGACTGCAATACTCAAATCTGTCCAACAGGAGGCACCATTGGTCTAAGGCCAAACTTCTCTGCAGCACACACAACCTTAAGGGATGTGTGGGTGGTATGAGAGATGACAAAAAGGCCTTCTATGATCCGCAGTGAATAGAAAACAAGTGTCCTTGGACATTTTACTCATCCTGTTCTTCACTGTCTTTCATTTCCTGTTGCTTTGTTTTTTTGACCAGCTTTCCTGCATCTCCTCCAAGTCCTTTTCAGGAAGTCAGTTACCTTGGAAACGAGTGGCAGCGGACTCTCTCAGAGAGAAGAAGATGTCGCACATGACGGTGGGACAGCGGACGCCAGAGGTGGTGATAACGTTGAAGATGCGGTCAACATAGTGACGCAGGTTCTCCTGAGGGAGGACAGGCGGGTCAGAGGGGTGGGGGACACCAGCACGTCGTTTACACCAGACCAAAACACACACGCCGGCCGGCTCTTACCCGGTTTGTCTCCAAATTTTCCGACTCTTTGAGCTTGACCGGGTCGATTTCGCAGGATTTGTGCTCAGTGCAGATCTGTGGTGATATAAAGATGGCTTGATTGAGTGATTTTTTTTTTTTTAAACACCCACATGGACAGGTGAGTGGGAGCTCCTGTCATACTGACACAAGCACAACAACACTGAGAGCAAAGGAAAAATGCTTTTCCAGCCTACCTCATCTATGATTGGCTTAAGTGTGACTTGAAGATAGTGCATCCCTGCCAGCTTCATGGTCTCATCAATGCACTTTGAGGTCAGCGAGTTTCCACGGAAAATGGTGTTTGGATCCCTACAAAAGGGGGTACAGACTGTTTGTCAGAAAATCCTCCAACTACAGCTTGTTTGTAAAATCCAAACGCCAACCTATCAAACCCGACTTTGAGCATCTCTTAAATTAATCTTCTCAGCAGCAGTGTTTCATTCATATTGGCCTGATTTATAAATGCGGAGTCAATCATTAATTTGAAATATCTAACTTTTGGATACCTTCCATTGAATTAATCTGCATATATTGTTGAAAACAATCTCACTCAAAAGCTGCCGAATTGGCTGTGTAAGATGTGCTGAGTTGGTTTGTTTCTGAGGTCAAAGCTGTTGCAAATCACTCACTGCGTGCGGTTGACTTCAGCGTGGGCGATAGCACTGATGAAAGGCACTATTTTGCCATAATGAAGAAAGAGACGCACGAGTGGAATGGCGGCTTCCTGTTTCTCTCTACACACCTCCCCTAAAATATGAGCTGCAGACGCCGACACGGGCTGAAAGGGGATGGCAGAGAGCGAAGTGGTTAACGGAGCATGAAGCAGCTGCAAGTCAAAACACAGCGGCTCTGGGCAAAAGCGGGGGCCCTTACCTCCACATTGGCAGAGTGCAGCAGCAGATCTCTGAGGGGAGTGTAGTGTTCAGAGGGGAAGACGTGGTCCTCGGTATAGACGATGTTCAGACGTAGAGAGCCAAGCTCTTCGTCCTTCACGGACTTCCCGCCATTCTCCCGGGGCTGAAGAAAGTACCTGAGGAAAAATAGAGTGACACGAAGAGCTGACATCACGCCAGCAAAATACAGATGTGCCGAAAATGGGACACAAAAGAATAGTTCAAAGCTGCAATATCCAATATTATCATCCTCATTTGGCATTTGAGTGTGTGGGGTGCGGTACAGAAGTCGATCAGGAGACGAATACAACGTGAAAGCAGAGGTCGTGCTCCTCTCACCAGGCATCGTGCACTCCGGCTTGACTGAGGACCCGCAGAGGAACACGCACGCCTCCCAGGAACTCGTCCCCAAACTTCAGATTGCTGGCGTTCCACAGATCCACCCTGAACAGCACAATCACAAGCGAGGTGACGGTCAAACTAAAAGTGTCGCTCCGTTCACCTCGACTGGGACGGCGACTAACTCACCTAAGAGCCAGCTTATCCACATCCTCCTCTTCAACGTCAAACTGCCGCTTCGTGTAGCTCAGAGGCCGTGTAACCTGGAAATGGACGAAAAATATTTGAATTTTCATTTTAAAGTAACTGGATTTGATATTTTGCCTGATGTTGTCAAGTCTGGTTATAAGTCATAAAAGGAGTTACATGACACACATAATAGATGAACTATGTATGTGCGTTGTATGAGCTCTGTATGTGTGTGAGACACAGAAGAGGGTTTTTGGCCAGAAAACACCACAGGGTGTGTGCAGTTGTGTTCATGTGGTAGTTAGGGATAAATAAGATGGTCTTGTCAGTAGGAAATCAATGGACCGGATTGTTTAGGTTGTCTGAATCAATCATACTCTTGTCCTGCTGTCTACTGGTGCTGCAGCAGGGCGGCCGGAGGGAGGAGCAAATCAAAAAATGTCAGCGCAGAGCTGCAGCTAATGTTCGAGCTGAGGCCGGAAGAAAGGGTGAAAATGTCTACTGCACAACTAGACGAAGACAGGAACAAACATCCCGACCACTTCTGATCTTATGCCGATTATTATTGCCTTTAACGACAAAAATCCCAATCCAAACGATAGCTACACATCTACAAAACATTTAAAACAATTCACATTTATTTATCGATGAATACATTAAGGGATTATATTAGTGGATACGATTTGACGTTTGTATTTGTGGTGTTTGTATCACGATGACAACGCCCATGTGAAAACATGCACAGGCCCCACAGAGGGTCAGAGCAGCTTGCACAGTGACTGCCCATGGCTTTAATTTAACCGCTAACATGAATAAGCAGCTTTAAAAGTTAAGGTTGATGTTTAACTACCTCAAAATAGAAAACCTCCTCAAACTGGGGATTGTTTGTTTTCCTTTTCACCTTGGTCTTTTTGGCCTCTGACCTGAGGGAGAGAAGGGAAAGAATTCAAACGGGGGGGAGAAAATGCATGTTTATCCAAATGTAACCATGCAATAAATGATCCAGCCATGAGGGTAACCTCACCTTGAAGGACCTAGTAAGGAAACAGCAGCGTAAGGATCACACTGGCCATTTACAATTGGAAGTCCTTGGCACTCCAACACTCTGCAAATAAAACAAAAGCAGAAATGCATCAGCACAAAAGTCTGAATGTTTCTCTAAAAATTTATATCAGGTAACAAAACAAACTCCAAAAGCCAAATTGAGGGCACTTAAAGCCCCATTTACTCAATATTATGACTCATGGTTAACAAAAAAGGGGTCACGACCACAGTCATTTCCACTGAGAATCGGCACCAGATCCCAAACTTCTAAAAAGCTTTTAACTTTTCTCAGAGCTTCCATCAACAATACAGTCTGGCAGAAAATACGAGATGTTCCCGGGAAACAAGAAGATTGCCAAGTCTACGCCAACCGCAGGTTAAAAATGGGATTTTTTTTTTCATGAAAACCCTTCCTTCTGCTATCAGTTTTTGACTATCAAATATACTCATGCTTACGAACTAGAAGGAAATAAAGTTTGAGTACATCTTCAATCAGGGAAAGTTTCCTATTTGATCATTTCAATTAAAAAATATCTGGTTTCATTCTAAATTTAAATGCATTTTTCGTCAAAGTTAAGGAAATATTGCCTGACCTTGCAATCTGCGTAATACCAACTATTGCCATTATGAAGTGCATAAAATAAATAATAAAAACATAATTTTAGATGTGCCTCAGTCATTAAAGCAATAGAATAAAATTACAAGCACAGATTTTTTAAAAACTGTTTCCTACCACATTCAGCTTTAAAAAAGGGGACTTGGCATACCTCCTTACTGAGTGTTACTGTCATGGTATTTTTTCTGACTTGTGGATTGTTTTATTTGTTTTTATGTTTCTGTTGCCCTCTCTGTTTCTAACATTTTTTATAGTCTATCATTCTTTTCTTTCTATGCTCTTAGTTTTTCTTCCTTTTCCTGATCTTCTGTTTTGTATTTAGATCCCTGTCCTTCTAACCCAAAGCTTCCTCTGCTCCCTTCCTGTCCGGCCATATGCTCCACTCCCTTCACCTGTGCTCATTGTCCTCAGCTGCCACCGTTTAGTAATGATCCCTCATCTAGTTTCTCTCTGTTCCTGTTTTCACCACTGGTTCTTTGATCCCCGGTCTCTACAGTCACCTTGAGGTTTAGGTTTTTGTCTTTAATCTTTGTTTTTTTTACTTTTTAGAATCAGGTTTTTCGTCTTGGCCACAGATTCTGATGTTTTCATTGCAAAAATAATGTAGTGTATATTGAGTCCTCCTCCCACATCCCTCTGCCTTGCCTTCATTTGGGTCCTACTCACTTTACTTCACACACACTGTAACAGTTACTTTAAAAACAACCAAAGATGTTTAAGCTCCTCCTTGAAAATGTCTTTGTCCTTCTGATTCCATTTTTTTCATCGATGGGATGGCATGTCATTACAAGCCACAGCCCCCGGTGACTTTTAACAACTGTATGGGGTGGTGTTTGTGGCGGTTGAGGCCTGGTGTAAAGTAACTTGTGCCACACCTTCCACCGAAATACTATTTTCGACTTCACACATTTATTTGGTTTGTACGTGTGGTGAAGAGAGGCTAAATTTCTAGTCTGTTTTAAGCCCATCTGTAACAGCTGATCTGCCGCCCAATGACATCATGCTGTAAAGGGATTAACGTCCAAACAGGGAACCCGGCAGGACGAATCACTTCCTCTGTGTCACGGTGATGCACCACTAGTCACACAACATGATGAATTACACAGCAAATCACAGCGCTGCCCACAGATGAACTGACACATATGCAACCGCTTGCACCACCCCGCTGGCATGCACACACATGCACACACACACACACCACACACACAGAGACACAGGTTCCTAATAAGGAGTAAGGAATGGGCTGGGTTAAGCATCGCTAATGCCAGAGCACTTCCTGTCCAGTAAGCTTGTTTATGTAACCCCTGCTTGGCCTACAATCCAGCCCTCTCTCTATCTGTCATCACTGCTGTGAGCTCTGACATCCCAGACAGTGGCAATGAATCAGACATGTTTGTTTTAGTTGTCATTACTCATATTAGGTTAAAGTGCTTCCGTGACCAGGTTTCCCTTCAAAAAGCCCCCAAAAAAAGAAAAAAAAAATTACATCAGAGCCTCCCTTTCAACCCAAATAACCTGCACATACTTCATGGACGTGATGATGAGTCCCTCTCATTGTGACTGTGCAATTACATTAATTAGAACTGCGATTTTTTCTTTTTTTCTAAATAAAGGGTGCTGACTTTGAGCATTTTACTATATTTCTGCCGGTCATAGTTTTGTTGCGTCAGAAGAAGCGTACAATGTTCCAACTAAATATCGTGACAGGCGGAACACGAGTACAACTCAATATGTGGGTGAAAGCACAATTAACAGTAAGTGATTTTTTTTTTCTCATACGCCAGCTTAGTAATGTTTGTGTAAAGTTGCTAGAGGTGTTATTTGAGTCAGTGACATTTGTGGTTTCAAGTTTGAAAAACGAAAACGAAATCTGAGGGTGTAGCAACAATCTCTTAAAGCCAGAGGCAACAGTGGCTGTCACTTGAAGAGGCTCAAGACAAAGTAAGATTGGGCTAGTTTCAATGTGGATGACACAGGATTCAATTTGACAAGTCAGAGGAATGTGGGGTGTAAAAAGCAGAGCTGGGCCAAAGTTTTTGGCTGATATCTGAACAGTGAGCACTGTTGTTAAGTCATTAGACAAATGCAGATATGAATACTTTCGTTCTCCCTGCAGAAAATAATGCTGGAAAAAAAAAACCCATACTATGCTCTTATAGAAACGTCCAGAGGTTTGATGTTTAAAGGTATTTTAATTGATCACTGTTTGCTCCCCCAAAGTAGGAATTTAAACTCAAAATTACAGTCCTGTCAACCTTAAGATTAAAGAGTTGACTACATTGAAAGTCTTTTTTTTAAAGCCTTCCTGAAGTATCTGGCAAGAAAAGATTACTTTTTTCTGCTTTCTTTTCCTTCTTTTCTATTTTTCTAGTCTTAGATTAGAAACTGAAAGTCCTCAGCTGCAATCAAACATAGCACAGTGACAGCAGAGTTTCCGGACTTGAAAGACAGATAACAACTAGTCACAGAACAAAGGACTGAATCAGAAAAAGAAATGTAATTCACCAACTGCCTAATAACTGTTATGCTCTAAAGCACCAACACATCCACACTCAGACTCAACCCTGTGGGAAGCAGCATCTGATCACTTGGTTTTAAGAATCCCTCACCCTCACAGCATTTCACTCAAATGAGGATTGTGTCTCTACACAAAAACAAATCAGCACAAGCCTGTACAGGGCCATAAGACTAAGATACAACTGAGAAGAGTTATAGTACTGTCTGTATGCAGATGTGGGAACGTTGTCGTCAAGATTAAGTCAGTTAAGAAATACGTGATTTAAGTGCATAATTATGAAAATAAAACTAAACTCAAAGTAGTAAAAATAATTTTAGGTCATTCGATTGATTTTTTATCCAAAGAATGATGCACTGACCACAGTAATCAGCTGTTTTAGCTTAAACTATTGGTTCTTTGCTCCCCACACATCGACTTTCTTCATGTACAATGTATTAAAACATATCCATATGTTCTTTATTTAAAAAAAAAAAAAAACACTGATTGAATATGGAGGCTATATTCTTCCAGAGGGTCTGCACTACTGTATCTTTACCGTAACATTCACTAAAACCAAAATGTTCATCTGAAAGGGGCTCTGCAAATACAGTCAAACTGCAAAAAGGTTTTAAAACTTGGTAAAGTTCCCATTAAACGTTTACCATATGTTAGAAAACAATAAATTCAGCATGAAGCACCACATCTGAGCACTGCTGCCTCACATGAGCGCTGTACAGACGGATACACACAGCCATGCTTTCGTAATCAATCTCGTCAGCCGGCAGGATGCGGCTTGTCCAAGATGATGTTTGGGAACTCGGTTTTTTAACCATTTGCAAAGTTGTGAGCGGAAATCTGCGGCCAGGCAGGCAGAGGAAATGCAGATGAGGACCAATTTGCATCTCCCAAAATAACCCCATGATCCAGTTTTAGTGTATCAAAGGGTTATTTAGATGAGGAGAAAGCTTCTAAAACAGGTAAACAAGGGGTTTAAAAGGTGTTATCAATGTAACTTCAACACTGAGGAATTTTTGAATGATGTCTTCCGTCCGTGGAGCTGAATGCATGCAAATCCCTTTCTCCACCTCTGACCCGCACACGTGTCTTTCGAGAGAAATCTGACTAGATGACCTCCTGCTCTCTTGAGTCTAAGCTCCTTACCACCAGTGGGCTCTGGGAACGGAGCCATGCTGGCTCATCATCAGAATCCACGGATGCATGTTAAAGTAGACGGGATGCCAACAAACACACAAACACAGTAATCCACCTTTGATTATATCATTCATCACCACACAAGCCCACTGATCTCCTGTGCGTACAACCGGGTCTCACAGCACACAGTTATGACGTCTGCGTCCGCAGTGTTTTGATTCACACATTTAAAAAGCGACTCGAGTAAACAAAAAGCTAAAAACTTTAGCCAACTCACTGCCTGGTAACACGATAAGCATCACAGAGGAGCAATGAAGCATTCTGCACTGAAACCACTGTGAAACGTAAAGTTACTTTGTTAAGAATGTCAGACACATAGCAGAGAAAGAGCTGAAAACCTCCCGGCAACATCTGGAGTCAGAACAGCATCAGTGCTGCTTTTGAGTCAGGTTCTACAAACTGGTTTGCCAAATATCCTCTTTTTTTTTTTTTTTTTTTTAAATAAAAAAAAAATAAACCAATTTAATTTATTTTTATTTTTTTTTTTTTTTTTTTTTAATAATTAAAAAGGTTTTTTTTTTTTTTTTTTTTTGTTCTGTTTTCTTGTTCAAAGAAAAAGGAAACCTCCAAACTTCAGGCTTTAACAGCATTGGGTGTGCATCAGTCTCCCAAATGCATATAGACTGTTTAAGAAACAATTATTCTTAGCAAAACATTATTTATTTATGAAAAAAAACTATTATGAACCAAACCTAACCCGTCCACTACATGTAAAAATTCAGAGTATTGTAAAGGTGTGCTTCGTAAGTAAACTACGATATCCCTGTATGATAGCGTGAATAATTAGCTAAATTAAAGTCATATGAGTCCGATGATGAAAGAGAGTCCCATAATGTATGAAATCACTTAAAATGTGAACACAAGGACAAAGAGTGTGTGTATGTCTCACCGTGTGGCCAGTTTGTGGTGGATGACTCCACTATCAGTGATGACTTCACTCAGACGCAGCTCCAGGTGCACTTTTCCCTGCAGGACACACAAACACAATCCGGTTTCCAATTTGACACGAGAGCGCAGTGTATGAAGCCGAGTGGGGTTCTTATGCAACACAGATTTTGTTTTGTTCTGTTTTGCTGAATTCAACTGCAACGTGCAACCTAATCTGACTCACAAACATGTTCTGGGCTTGCAGAGAGATTTCAATCTATCAAACTGCCTGAAAAGAATATGAATCACTTACAGCTGTGCAGATTTCAGTTCATGCGTGTTATCTAAGGCCAAAAGGCCCAATAATCCCTGCTCATAGCCATAATTCACAAACAACTGGCAATCCTCTGCTGTCAGACGCAGAAAATAGCTGGGAAGTTTGGACATCATGGAGGAAATATTTTCCCTCTGAAGTGATTGGATTAATGACATAATGAAAGTGTAGTGGTGCAGCTGTCAAGAAAAGCTTCGTTAATTAACAGCATCAGTATGCAAACTCGCAGGCGTAGCTCATTCTGGTCAATTCAAGCAGAAGGAACAAACACACACACTCTGACACACACATGTGTGCCTAGACCAAACAATGTGTCCTCTATTGAAAAGAGAAGAGAGACACTCTATCTTCCTACTTCATTTGATCCATCTCCTTCGCTTTTCTCTCTGCGCTCTGCCTCTCTCACACATCCTTCCTCTCCCGGCTCCTCGGATGAATGTGTCTCTGTTTCAGATCGCTGCTCCAGGGCTACACACACCCATCTGTCTGCAGATGTTACTGCTCACTGTTCAGTGTCTCTCCCTCTGTGTGTCTGTGTGTGTGGGTGAGTGACAGGACTGAATAGTGAATGGTAGAAAATATTGCACATGTAACAAAAAGCATGTTGGACTTTTGCCAAAAAGACACTCCACACTTGATTACTAGGAATTTAGAAAATTATAAGAAAGTTACTGAGTGAAAAATGAAACAACACTAAATGCTGATTTTTTTCAGCATTTAAAAATTTGTTCCTCATATTGTTAATAGAGATTTGTATAATGCTTCAATCTACAACAATGATTAGCAAATGGTTGGAAGTAGCTATTCAAACTGTAATGCTGGGATTTACATTTGTACTTTAGGTACTTTAAAGCCTTTTATATATCCATTGCGCTTTATAGCTGGATAAAAGACATCCTCCATAACACAACACTGCCCCTCTTTGTAAATCACACATGCAAACAGAGGCTGATCAGCCCCTCTACCGAGTTACAACAGCGTTTTTGGTTAGTGGCATCTCCTGCAATGCCAGCTCGTGTGTGTGTAAGCACACACAAGGCTGGAATGCGCAACAAAGGCATTTCAAACCTGCCTTGAAAAGGCATATGCGAGGGAGAATTTTGACACCTGCTACTGATCTAAACAGTTTTGCAGCCCTCCTCCCGCAGGATGTCAGTTTGAGGTGGTCATCCTGCCTCCCACTTTGAAAGCCTGCCCATAAACCAGCCTTTACGGGATTTGATGGCATGTGTGGGAAGTAAACCCAATCCACAAAGACCCCTCAGCCAACAGGGCCCAAAGCTAAAATCTTTGTACATAAGTAGCACAGATGTCAGCGCTGACAACACTATAAATGAGCTATGCATTCTTCTGCGATGCATATAAACTGGAAAATATTCAGCCCAATTTTATTTAGTCCCAGACAAATTACGTGAAGTTCTTCTTCCGCAAGGATGCCTACGCAGATTTAAGATGTTTTATAAATGTGAGAAAATGTGTACGCTATCAGAACAAGTTTTCCTTCTGATGCTGTCAAAAGTTCAATCATGCATACATGTTCCTCACAAAATCTTGATTCTCCTAACCGGGGGAGAACATAGAAGAGTTCCATGAAAATCAGGGAGTTCTGTTCGCCGATGATCCCCAGCCAGCGTTGCCTTAGAAAAAGGCAAGCCGTGCCAGGCTTGGTCTGTTGTTGGATTATTTCTAATTAAATCAAAGGCTGAACACTAAATCTATTATCTAAATATTTCCCATTTAGATATTTTTGGTCTGTCAATTGATGTTTTTCAAACCATATTAGAGTAAAAAAAAACAACAAAAATGGCCAATGGAAGAACTAAGTTATTGTTCCCCAGCTGATCGTGAACTGTCAGGAAGGTGAATACTTGTTGAAGAAGGCACAGAGTCAGCTGACTTTGACCCTGCAGCCTTAAATGTTTCAGGTGCACACACACTCTGTTTGTTTGGGCTCTGCCCTGATTCCAACTTGAACACGCAGACACAATATCGCACAAATAAATCCATGCATAGCCTGTATGCAGGGTGAGTGACTGGGTGCCACTGAAACAACATTCTTTTGTAGCGAATGCCACCTAACATTTCCTGACATCTGCTACCATTATCCAGTTTTCATTTACTTTATTTGAATTTCCGTTTTCATTCTAATGCATGAAAATGCACCTAAAAAAGAATCAGTCTTTAGACCAAGCATATCAGACAAAAGAAGAAAAAATACATCATTTTGAGGAAACAACCCTTTAAAAGATTGAAACAAACCACAGATCTGGCAGATCTGGGCTGATCCAAAGTCTAAGACCGATGACCTTAAAGGCTCGGTCAACTCTGGATTTAGAGCTGAAACTGGGAACAGATGAGAAGCCTTGATCAGAGAGATTAGAAAAGGGGCAACAACTGGATTGCGGGAACAACAAATCTGTTCGATGAGAATGAAACAGGAGTCGGAAATCGTTGAAAGGAGGAAAGATCTGTGGTGATGGGGCCCTGCACCTGGTTTCTTGCTGCTGTGGCGCGATCCAGCCGAAGAAGGGTTACAATGAACCAAGAGAGGCTCCAAAAGAGAAAGTTTCAGTGTTTTAAAGCAGGAAAGCAGTGCTAGAATTAGCAGGTGGTTGACCGAGAGCAGTGGCTCTTTTAATTCGTGAGGTTCCAAGATTAAAAGCTGGCCAGAGACAACACCAGCCATTTTCTTTTTCAAATATTCACCGTGCGGAACTAAACTATTGAGGAGGGTTGAATGGAGGACGGCGTTGCGTTGCTTTGTTTTGATGAAGTGTGAGTGTGCGCTCTCTCTGTACTGACCTGCACCTCTGAGTCAGCGCTGACAGGTTGCAGCGGGAACCAGGTGTCTTTCCCGTGGTATTTCTGCAGGTCCTCTTTCTTCACCGCGACCTTCCCTGCGCACACAGTCATACAGAAACACAAATGAGCTCAAATCGCAACTAGCTTTTTGTTTCCTGAAAGCCTTCATGTTCAGATGCGAGCTACAGGAACCCGTCAACAGACGCCCATGCACACGCTCACATGTCTGCTCATGTACTGTAAAGCCATCTCTTTTCAATTCACATCGGGACCCAGAGCAAAAACACACGCAAAGTGTGCCATGGTGGCCTGGAGATGAACCCTTAGAGCAAAGCTATTTTTTTTATTGCAACACCTGTAATCCTTCACAAACACACTCGTACACAACAACACACACACGCACACGCGTGTGCGCACGTGAACAGTGTCCCCCGGATGAGATGGGAAGGTTTGTCAGTTTGTGGTTGGTGATCAAACCTACCAATATTGACATTGACACACCCAATAACACTGACAAAAACATCCGCACCACACAAACAACCCACTTCTTCACTTTGTTTTTTATAGGAAACATTAACCGCTAATTTAAGAAGAAGAAAAAATCCGACACAAACATGGTGAGATTTTGTTAATTCCTAAGTGATAAAATGGTAACTACTTAATCAAAAGTAATCAATTTCACAAAGGAGATTTAAGAAAAAAATTGTAATGACTAATTTAAACTCACTACTGTAAAAATATGTTGATTATGTTGAGAGGTAAAGGAATGAAAGTGAGGAACAAATTATAAAGATATTTCTTAGCATACACACAACTAATCCCTCAGCCGTGAAAACACTGGGTTGGAATAGTAAAACGGCCTGTCAAATAATAAGTGCCAAAACCACAATGTCTCTATCTGTTCGTAGCAGCAGCTGCATCCTCTGTTACACTAAGAAACGACATTGACTGATTAGGGTCTGGACACCCTATTACTGTGGCATGGTCATACCCTTCGCTCCTGTGCACAGCTCAGTGAATTAGAAAGGTGAATCAGTACGCATTAATGATTCAAACAGGCCTGATTTTATTCTTACTTCCACATTTAACGGTGTTAGAATGACAAAATTAACTGGACTAAGCATTACTGGCTTAAAAACTCCACTTAATTTGTGTGTTGGCACTGCTATAGCCTCGGGTTGTACTCTTTGCCCATTTCATTGTGCATTTTATACATCTGTTTTTTGTAGAAGTCCCCCTTTTCCTTATTAACTTAATTCGGCATCCTTTTTCTCTCCTCAAACATAAATATCTTCATAAATGCCACACATTTTCTACTTTAGCTGCACCAGTCCAAATGTTTTCCAAAATGCTTTGTTTATGGTGAAGCAGCAATCATTTTGTTTCTCTGTTGATTTTTGATAGAGAAATGGTCGCAAGAGTTATCTTTCTGTAAATTTTCTGAGCATTTCTCAGAATAATTTGTTGTTCTTCCAGACTTCATCATGACATCAGCCATTTACTGTTTACTTACATTCCCTAATTATATCAAATTACTAACTGGAGAAACAGTCACCTGAAATCACTTTGTGATCTTCTAATAGCCCTTTCCTGCTTGATGTGTATCAAGATGAGCACTTGCATGTTTGAGGAGTCTGAGGACTTTGAAAGATCTTAAATTTGCATCACATGGCTTGTCTGAGGAAAGACAGTGAACAAGTAATGGCATTGACAAGCTAATGCAATGGAAAAAGTCCACTGAGAGCTTAGATGTCTGCAAACTGTTCCCTGACTTTTGAATCTTGCTTAAAATCTTTAACGCTGTCTTTATCTGTATGTCCTCTGGAAAAGTTTTACTTTCAACCTAATTATTACGAGTTTTTTTTTAAACAAACCTTCTGTTGATCTATTTCACCTTAATTTTAAGCACATAAATTATAGGGGCAAGGGAAAAGCTAAAAAAAGGAAATGTAGCAGCTTCGTGCTGCTTGCTGAGTCAGCTTTATGTCAAATGAAATTTATAGAAACAAGCACACAAAGAGGTTCTATTTGTAGGATATCTTCAGATGTGCAGAGTAAGAGCAGGGTTTCAAGACTGTAGCTGTAAGCACTAAGAACATTGTTTTACAGTAGAAATAAGTAAGGCAAGTCTCTTATTGTTTGATTATCATAGTTGAGGCCAATCTTTCTCCCAAGTGAACTCCCATGTTGGATTTTTATTTTTAAATACAGGTTGAGTTATCTACAGATCGATTAAACTTACCGATACTCGAGTCCCTCCTGAAAACATCCCTGTCAAAGATGTAGAAGGAGAGGTGCCTGAAGCTGCGTGGTATCTCGCAGTAGAAGTCCTCCCCGTAAAAGGGGCTGTAGGAGAGAGGGCCCAAGAAGAAAACTGGGATTAGAAAGTTGTCCGATGCAGCATGTTTTTACAAGAAATGGGCTCAAAGTGCAGAAGACTTGATGATTAATACAACAGAACCCAATTAAAATGAAAAGATACCTCCTTATCAAGAAACGTAACTGAGAATAAGTCCTAATATTAGTTATAATGGATACCATTACAAGATATTGTTTACCTTGCAGCATAGTACAAATCTGCCTTTTGCAATAAACTCAATAAAAATTTAACAACACTACCAAAAACCAATGGCCATGCGAAAAGCGTACTCCTGTCTGAAGGGCCATGTTAAGGCTGCATGTTTGTTTTGCCCACAAGTAATATGATTGACTAATTCTGTAGGAGCTCTTCGGAAAATCAAAACGCAGCTTGTCAAAATGTCCCGTCGGCGCATGAAATCAAGATATGGCAGTCACAAAGATTACATTACTGACTGATTGATTAATTGGTTAATCTTTAATCTGTCTCAGCCTCTATAACATCTTTCCTTGTTTTCTGACTCGGAATGTCGGCGGTGTACTTTATACTCCGTGTGAACATTTAGAAGGAAGCGTTTCCTCTTCAGATATGATTGATTGGTTTAGTGCATTTATCACCTATGAAAACTAAGCCCTGCTGGTATTTAAATATCGCCATCACTCACATAAAAAGTGACCCTGCTGCTTGCTTGCCCAAAACAAAAGGTCTGTTTGCGACCTCTAGCTGGGGGCTACATCTAATTTCACAGTAGGCCCTACCTCGATGACAAACACAGGAATCACAGCAATGAGTATCTCATGAGCTGAGACCTCAGGGTTTCCGCTAATAATTACTGACTTCTACTGTTACTCAGCAGACCTGACGACCGTGAGAGGGGTGGGTGGATGGATTGAAAGGAGCATGACCACATTTTTACTGCATTCAGCCATTCATTATATTCAATCAACTCTAGGAAACACATTAAGGAACTGCTGTGCAGAAATCTTGTGCACTTTATAAATGCATATATGTATAGATGGATATATACATATACTGCCTTTTTTTTTTTACTACTTATACTCGCTCCGCATTGCATTAAAAGAAAGCAGGGGTGATTTCACCCACCTCTTAAAATCAGGCGGCCGCAGCAGTCAGCTGTTCTGAGCAGCTGCAGCTGGCCCGTAAAGCTTTCAACCATATGATTTAACATATGCACTAACTCCTTTTCCTCATGATGTGACCTTTTAAAACTATTACAGCTAAGATAATGTTCTGGGTTCCCCCCCCCTGGGGTTTATTTAAAATAACCAAACTGGTGAGAAATAAGGAGGTGCATGTAGGCAAAGAAGAGATGAGCCCCTTTAACACACCAAAGGGACTTCTCCACAATCTTGGTCCTGAAAACCTCTTCTTGGTCCAGGTTGACAGTGCAGTAACAGTCCCTCATCCTGTTTGGCCCTGGGTATGGAGGGATGTTTTTAGCTTCTCCTGCACCAGAAAGGAGAGAGAAAAAACACAAGGGAGAAGAAAGTGAGCCGTTTGCTGCAGAATTTAGTCTTCCGAGACAAAAAGCAAGTTAAAAGTTCACACCTGTTTCAGTTCGGAGTGCACGCGTGTGCATGTGTGTGTGTATAAGTGCTGATCTCAGCTCTCTGGCTGTCATCACACCACCAAATGCAACGGCACAAGCGATGAGCTCGAGGCCACAGCTTTTTTATTAGACACACAAACATCAGGCTGTGGCCCTGACACGCATTCACGTTCAACAGCGTGACACATGACAGGTGTTCCTGCGTGCCGCGTTGTGTGTGTGTGTCGTCAGATCGGTGAATGAAAGGCTCTGCGTGGGACATTTCCTGAATTCTGCCGAGGCCCAATCTGTTTATCAAACATGTGTACAGATACAGATAGCACTCCCCTTTCACAAGAATGCGGTCCAGCCACCCGCCGAGACTCGCACACACAAACGCAGCAACAAACGCACGCACACTTAAACAAGGAAAGCGGTGCGCCAGTCCACCGGGAGCAATATTGTCGGCTTTATGAAGCTGTGGATACATGTCAGACATCGATCTGTTCCTCATTCTCTTTGCCCGGGGGGACCACAGGACTCTGAAGTGTACAGTTACACATGTGTTGGCTAACACCGTCAGGATTTTCTCCAGTTAAGGCCACATTGTCGGCACGGGAATCCGATGCTGCCGTCGCTCGTTCTGGTTTTAGATGAGCACCTTGTTCACGGCAAAAAGATGTTATTTTGAGTTTATGCAGTCTAAGCGTGAAAAAAAAGGAAGAAAGCATGTAATAGTTAAAACATCCCCAGGGATTCCAGTCATTAGATCCCTTATGTTGAGCTCTCAGCATTTTATTAACTTGTTAGGGCTACAGGTAGTTCCTTATCCTAAAGCCAACATAAAAGACAGGTGATGCTAATTTTACTGTTTCATAAATCCTTAACGATTGTTTAAAGACTATCGGCAGTCACTGGCTAATTTTAACATCTGCCTACGCGCCTGAAAATAAAACCTAAAGCTAAATACTTAGGAAGAGACTGTGGGATAATGTTAGGACCCTCTCATGCAGCAGTTTCCTCATTTTGAAATGCAAATGGCGAAAAACATGGTTGTCAGCAAAGAAAAGGAAAGTAGTGTTGACCATCAAAATGAGAGACCTGTTTGTGGAAGTGGTGGCAAGGCACATTGAATCTAAGCCTTCTAGCAACCAGTAAAAAGGCTTTCAGGTCAGGCTTGAAAGATTTATAAAGTCTATAAAACACATTTTTCTGGCCACATGAGAAAACCTATATCAGGAGGGAAAAGGGGGGCCGGAATGGGGGATGGGATGGGGGGACATGTATCACCAGTGGGATGGGTGATCCCGTTAGTAACATGGTTTATAACTGAGTAAAACGTTTGATTTACTTAGTGTTACTTCAGTCCTGAAACCTACCAATTAGGACCTCTGCTGAAACATAACTAACCTAAGCTTTTACCAGCTCTCCCCTCTTGTGACCAGCAATGTCTGTGCTTACGATAGGAGACAGACGTAAAACCCCGCTGAGACAAACGGAGGCGTTGAACCGATCTCTGTGGGGTTTGAAATGCAATAGTGTGATGATGCTCCACGGGGAGCTGATTCATGCCCTGGGTGAATCATTACTCAACGACTCACACAAATAACACTCATTCAGAAATGAGGCACACACCTGAGTTGCACAACACCACACACATGAGCCGCGGCTTCGACTTGTAGACTGCAGCTCTTGCGTGTGAGGTGACGTCACCCTCTTATCTGCCTTTATCCTTTTCGCTTGCCTCTGTTGTTAGGCCTCACTCCTCTGCTCATCTTCTCTGTTTCCCTTTCATCCGTTCACCTATTCCCATTTAATCTCCACTCCTAATCCTCCTTATTCATGTTGCACTTCCATATTTGCTCCAATCTCAACCCCACCCCCCACCCCCAACACACGCACACACAATCATTCATGACCTTTTAAGTGCTATGACTGAACTGCACCATCCAGGTCATGCAAAACAACATGGGATTACCACAGCTTTGTCAGCCATATGTGCGTTTAATGACTCAACTTATGTTGTAAAAACAAAACCGCAGCTACGGGAGGGCAGAAAATGTGATTAAAAAAAGGACAGTTTCTACATTGTTTATATCTGACAACATTCAAATACATCCTATTTCAAAGACTGTCTAAAAAGATTAAATGAAGGTTTCATCCCTAAGCACAGCATGACTTTTTTACCCTCAGAGACCCAGACTGTATTTGGTTTGGATAATCCATCACACTAAACATTTGGGTTTCTTGAGTTCCCTTTTATTTTTTAAACAAACAATGTGCACTTATTTACAGATGTGAGTTATGAATCAGCCGTTTATAAACTAATACATCAAATGTGCATTTAAAAATAAAGAATAATTTCAAATAACACGGTTTGTAGAAGAACCTCTTAAAAATGAAGTTTTATGGAACTGTAAAACTTGGAACTGATTTTCAGATTGTGTAAAAAAGGGATGACTGTCGAGAACAAAATCCCCTTCTCCTTTGCTGATGTTATTTCTCTGTTGGACAAATTGTCAGGGAAATTCCTTTACAAGCAAGTTTCAAATGCTTGGGCGATATTCCTTGCAACATTTGTTTTTTTGTTACTATTTACAACTTTATTACAGCTGCTCTTTTTAAAACTCCCCGGCAGATTAAACCTGCAGCCCTCTGCTTGCTGCTTGATGCCTGGCGTTTTGTTGCTTTGCCAAAGACGTTCAATTTTCTAATTTATCATGACAAACATTTCCAATATTTCTATTCACATCTTTCAATGCATCTGAAACTATTAGAAATCCATGGCTGGCATAGAACAGCTTATGTGGCCATAAGAAGTCAAACTAACATTCACACGAGAGCTGGCAGTGTTAGATGGATTATGATTATGTCACTTGCTAGATTTCCAGCTGGAGGAGGGGGAAAAAGCAAGTTTATGCTTTAAGTAGACAAGTGCTCACGTGCGAGTGACACTGATTGATTAAATGCTGTATAACAAACCAGACTGAAAATCTTGTGCCACAACATTCTATTTCTTTCTTTTTTTATTTTGGTCTGGTATCATCTTTGTGTCTTGAAAATTTTGGATACATTGCTGCTTTCATTTTCTATTTCTAAATATCCTTTAACTTGATTTCCCTTTCCTGTTTGGCAAAACACTTCCCTTTTCAATCCCTCTGTAGCCATTTTCTTTCCATTTCTTTAACAAAGAATGTATAGAAACACAAAATAATAAATTTAAAAAAGCGACAATAGTAAGTTGTTGTTTTTTCCATCCAGTCACGGCAGCTACCCTTGAAGAATATCTTGCCCTGGAATCTGAACAAAATAGGCTTGGCGTGCACACGGTCATACCAAGTTCTAGCATGACTGTGTACACGCAAAACATGGGGGCTTTGAGCAGAAATGCAGCGCACATAATGATGACAGGGATAAACCCAAGCAGGCAAAAGGAAAAGGTCAGAAATGGTTGAATCTTCTCTTCAATGCTGCAGTAAAGAAATGAAGAAATGAGGGGGAAAAAAATGGAAAAAATTAGGAAACACGAACGACTGAGGAGACGTAATGGACGTGGTGAATGTGTGGCTTTGTTCCTCTTCCCCCACAGATGACGAGTTTTAGTCGACCACACTTGTGTGTATAGTTACAGACTCGCTGCTGAACTCGTTACTCTAATGTCCTCTGACATGAACACATTCGAGGATACACAGGCGTGAATGCTTTCAGAGGCCGTGCGCTCAACGAGCAGGCCTGGGAAACACAGGCTTTAAGAAAAGGAAAGGAGGGGGTTGTCAGTGAGAAAAAATACAAGCAGTGTAGTCAATTGAGTGAGGGAGAGAGGAGGAAGACTGTGGAGGAAAACGGAGAAAAGTCAGCCAGAGAGAAGACTGGAGAGCGCTTAGCTTTTGAGAAAGCTACAACAGGAAATGAGATGAGGAGAAAGGAATTTCAACTGGATCCAAGACGAAGTTTAAAAGCAGCGAACAACCCAGTTACCCCCGAGAGTGTGCGAGCGTGGAGGAAGACGGGAGACACCGTGAGAATGGAAAGAAGGAGCGAAACTCATTTCTATTATCCCACTGGTAATGCTCACTTCCTTTGATGTTTTTAGGTTGAGACACATAACAAGAACTGAAACCAAACTGGAAGGCTTTACTGTCTTTCTCCATATGACTAAACATAAAACATTACGCCCATACACAACAGACACTGGACTTTCTGTGGATAATCACAGCAGAAGTTTTGAGTCTAAACAGCGGATTCCTTTATGACTGAAATAAGGACTGCAATTTCAATGTCTTTATTTTCTCTTATCGAATGTGTTTTTTTGCTGTAGAAAAAAAAGCCTTAACATTCAAACATTACTCCTAAGTATACTCAAGTATTTCATCACATAAACTTTGTTAGACTCAGCTTGCTGGCAAACACCAACACCTTTCTAAGTCAGATCCGAATGAAAGCAGACATTTAAGATTAGACTGGTCTCAGTTGGAGAATGAGATCTTGTGACATCTGGCAGACCTTAAATGCATGATAGCAAAAGAAAATAATCACAGTTCAACAAAAAGAGAATATCTTGTAGAGCTTTTAGGGCATAAATGCAAAAAGAGCAACCTTCATTCAAGCTCATTTTGATCCATGTCCCTCTAAACACCTCAGTGCTCTGCACACACACTTTTAGACATTAGAATTGAAGACAAAGCCAAGTTATACATTATACTATACTTAACTATACTCCTATTTGCATATACATTTCTGTTTTTTGCAAAATTGCTCAAGTGTCCTTTAGAAGTATGTTCCAAGAGTCAAGTTCGCCTAATGATAAGCATAATTACAGTAAAACGTGAAGAGAGAAAGATAAGAGAAGCC
Organism: Menidia menidia; assembly: GCA_907169785.1. Classification (NCBI taxonomy): domain Eukaryota; kingdom Metazoa; phylum Chordata; class Actinopteri; order Atheriniformes; family Atherinopsidae; genus Menidia; species Menidia menidia. The sequence goes on along the minus strand of CAJRST010000001.1, from coordinate 20,352,851 downwards.
AAACTCAGATTAAATACAACAGTCAAAGCCCCATCATGACCACCACGCAGTCACATTTAACACTCTTATCTTATCCTCAGGCATTAGAGAGCTTTAAAGGGGATGTGATCAGCCGTTTACAGTCCAAAGATCGGTCCAGCCTAGAAAGTCTGCCATATCACAAGAAAACAATGGTTTTCCAATAGTACCAAGACAATCTGTTTTTTTTTTTTTTAGGGGTCTACTGGAGAAAGTTTGCAAGCTTAAGTAAAAACGTGTCATTTTTCTTCATTCATTTCCTTAGAAAATGCGTTTTTGTTGCTTTTGTGACCTCTCAACAGCCCCGTCTGCTCTGATAGGCCATCTTACGTTTTTTTAATGTCTGGTCAACCAATGAGAAATTTCAGGTGGTCCAGGGTCACAGCCCTTTACGCGATGAAGGAAAAACCCCTCTAAAAAAGCATCCCACCATGATGACCTATACAATATGCCACTATAGCACTGGGTAAAACCAAACTTGGTTGTTTTGTTTACTTTAACACATACTTAAATCTCCAATACTATCATTGCTCATGAGAATCCATGCATGCTTGCAATCATCACGTGGCCTTCATTTAAAAGAGTGTAAAGGTTAAGCAACGAGGAAACAAACAGGCAAAAAAACAATCCTCTGATATATACTTTTTCGAAGAGCTGTATAAGCGGTATTGATAATGGATGGATGGATGGATGTTTTAGTTCATTTGCTCTTCTCAGCAGCTCCAACTGCAGAGTGCAACAGCAGCACATGCACATGTGGTGCTACCGGCCACAAATTTCCACCGTCATAAAACAACAAAAACAATGCAATCAGCTGAGCCGCTCTATCCTGAAGTTTCCACACAGCCCCAGCAGGTGTTGGAGCAGCATGTGGAGAAACAACATGGAAAAAAAGCTTACAGTTAAAGCCTGCGCACCAACAATCCCCTGATAAAGGAACATGCAGTTACTGATCAAACTCCTTCTCTGCGTTCTGTGCGTCCTAGAGCTAATGTTCACACGAGTTCGTTAGACCGAATGGAAAATCTGAGCGAAACAAAAATAAGGCCAGAATGGCTTCTTCATAAGGTAATGTTAGTGAGCCTGGTTTGAAGGAGCTGGTTCCACAACTTCACTTAGACTGTAAGGACAAGAGTCACCGTTTAACTTCTACACCGCCTCCGGGCTTTTTACTCATTTACATAATTCTGAGAATCCCCCAGAGTTTCTTACTTTACCTTTGCATAAAAAAGACATTTGAGATTTTTTTAAAAAGGTCAATCCTGCCATTTTGTCCTGCTTAATTCGCCCATAAACAAGTTTGGCAGGCACAGTGAGATGAAGCGACTTCTGCAAGCACAGGAAAGGGAGCGGGAGCTCGGCCTGTGTCTCCGCGTGTGGCAAGCTGACATTTCTAGTGTTGCCACAGGAGAGAAACACGGTTGCAAAACCTGATTTAATCAGTGTGGGAAGCTTTACAAGAGTTAAAATGAAGTATCTCAGCTCTTCATTGGCATAGAAAAATAAATTAAGCCACTGCTTCTGACACTCGGTGACAACAGCGATCCTCTCTTTTGTACTGGTCGAACAGGTACATTTTTTCACACTCGCGTCGTTAATAGCAAGAAGAAGTTGTCCTAAATGACTTCTCCCACAGGGCATCTGAAGGACATGTTGAAGGAGTGGCACTCTGTTTCCAGCCCTGTATTTACCCCTGCTGACCCTGCATGCTGGGCCTACTGTGACACTTCCCACTGTTCCTAGTACTGTGTTCTTGTGGAGGACACAACACTCAGACAAGGCCAGTTACTGTCCCCAACCCGGATTATTCCACCAGCCTAAAGCTGGGTCTAAACCGTCAACACACATGTTTACAAAAAACTTCCCAGACAGCTTGACTTCTAGGACTAAAGTGGAGAACTTGGCATCTATGTGTGTTTGTGAACAATTTCTTATCCCTGCCCCCTCCTTCATCCCATCCTGTCATTACCTGTCACCCTTTCGGAGTGGACGGGAGGAAACCTCAGAATTTCAAATCTCTATTTTGTCGAGAAGAGGACAGTGGTCTCTGCCAGACTAACCTCAGCCTGAGTCGGAGCCCCCTGCATTTAGGCAGCCCCTTCTTTGTTTCCTGGACCTCCAGCACTTTAAACATCCTCGACACATGGTGTAAAATAGTATTTCATACACTCAGGATCAAACAACATTTTTACTGCATTTAAAATCAAACCTACATTGTTATAACGTCATTGGATAAAATCAAACTTATATTGTTATAATGTCATCGGGCAGTAACAATGGCGTGCGCCGCCAGCCCTCTAAAGCTTGTAACAGTTCAGGTGGATCAGCTTATGACGGAGGCTGATGCCAGACACTGCCAGCCTGATGATTTAACCTTGGCAACGAAACCTAAAATCAGGCCCTGACTGAACTTGGAACTATCTTCTCACCGGAATAAACAATAAAATGTCACCATAAAACATAAAAAGACGAGCAGCAAATTTTAAATGTTAGTAAACACACAACTCTTAACCTGTCATAGGACGTTTTTGCACACATGTACCTAGTATTCCAACTAGAATTAAAAATATTTTCCCAGTGACCATTTGGGATGCAGTTTGTATTTTTATGTTCTCATAAGTGGCTCTAAAGCTGCTGAAATATATTAACATGAAATTCACATGCGTATGACCAAGTTCAACCAGAACGAGTTCACAATGATACATTTAAAGTGTTTCCGCTTTACACCCTCCAGCTTTTCTATTTCGGCTCAATGTCAGTGGCTTCATTGTTAAATCTTGTTACTCTTCACCTAAAGACAGCAACGTATTCAACCTACACACGGCACAAAACAAGACAAAGTTAACGCTTTAAGCACAAAGGGCATCAGAAGCATGACAAATTCATCACACATGATGTTGAAGCTTACTCATTTTGATCTAAAATATACTTGAAGGATTCAATTAGCAGAAACCCAGCCATACAAAACAGGGACCTACTTCAGAAACCTTTGCTTCAATGCACATCAGTCAAAAACCCCAATGGGTTCCTTAAAGCTCTGTGGGTTACAGCTTCCAACAGCTAACCTGCAGAGAGTGACGCTGGAAGGGCCAATTTGACTTGTGCTTCTCCTTCAAGGAATGCTCACTAACGCGTGTCCTGATATTGTTTCGCGTGTGCTCCGGTGTTTGTCGAACGATGTTTACCGCCGCAGCAAAGAGGCTAAATGCACATATGTTGTCGTTAATTAGTCTCTTCTCCAGCTGTGCCACAGAGAATTCCAGTCTCAGAGTGCTGAGTCGCTGACAGATGAAGCCCAGCCTGCTCCTGAATGTGAGACACCACCTCTGTCCCCCACGCCGCATCTCACTACATCTGCTTTGTATTAAGCTTGTTGCCATGCAGGAAAAAACACAATTCTTTTGTAGTTTATTCCAGCCAATCAGGAAGTGAATTGGGGGTAGTTTCCTGTTTCCTGTGTTCCCCAGACAGTGTGGGCTCAGGCCCAGTAGCCCAGTTCAGTTTCCGACATTCATGTTTTCCTCCAGGAAAGTAAGAAAGAGTCATCACCTGGCAGAGCCCAACAAATAATCATTTAAAAAAAAAAGCCCTCATTTTCTTCGAACGTGTGGCGTTTTTCTGCTCTGAGTCATCAGCCGACCGCAGCCTCATGCCAAAGGACAAGACTTTGATGGGAACAATGTGATGCAAGCATTTCATAGACATTACTGGGAGCAGAGCACCGTGGGGATCAGACTGACAGCGAGTATTACGGCTGCTTAGTAACAGTGCTGCATAAACTCTATTGTTGTCACTGTTAAATTTCAGGAGACAAAGCACCAACATCTGGGAAGTGACAACAACAAAGGATGTATGTAGTCGTTTCAAATGAATTAAGACTTACTTTTCTGGAAAAACGTAATGTAATTTTCCTGGAAAGAAACTTAATTTACCAATGTACAAATTTTTAATTGCATAGAAGAGAAGCGTTTTGAAAGATGTACATTATTCTAGCATTTTTTAGGCTGGACAAGAGTAAGTTACTTCTAATGAGGACTATTCTTTCATGAAAGCCAGCTTTGTGTTTACAGTCCAAAAGGCAGTTTGACATCTAACCAGTGATGCAAAAGAAAAAAAGAATATAAAATATCTGGACTACTATGGTTACACATTACACCAACAGTCTGTTAGGTGAAATATAATATCCAATTTAAAGTGATCTATTTTGTCCAGTTCACTGTATCAGTTATGTACTAAAAACAGCAAAACACATGCTGTTTTTTTTTGTCTGAAAATAAATCCACTTTACAAAATGAGTGGATAGTGGAAAATGCTGACTTTGTTTCAGTCGATTGAACAAATTATGCACATCTACAGGTTATGTCACCAAATAATCCAGCATAACATTAATGGGACAGTGATGATCCAAAAACCCCATATTTAACACACGGGGAATTTTAAAGCATTCTGCAGCTTTTTTTTTTAATACAAAGGAAAGCATCCGAGTTATTCAATACTGCATTTTACTGCCATTATTTCCGAGAAGATTTATAACCAGAAAAGATTTTTGTGCAGAATAAAAGGTCCACTGTCCACAGTTTCATTCACAGGAGCTCAAAGCTGCTGCCTGACTGAACATCCATTCAGAAAGTGCAGCATACTAACAAGGCCTCCATGATTTCCATATTACAACCATCCCCTGTGAATATCATCTCAGTGTGGCAGGACAGTTTGATCAACTCTTGGGTCGGTTCTCTCTCTCCGGCATTACCTGCAGGGACACTGCAGGGATGTTTTTAAGATATCGTCTTTACTGAAATGAGGGCAACTGGAGGGTCACGGTAACATACAACATCCCTTCTGTTGAATGTTTGGGATCAAAACACGCTGCCCAGCCCAGACGGGATGCGCTGGGTGCCTGGTGTCACTCAGTCCCATTTCGACTCTTAAGATTAAATTTACATAAAACACAGGAAATCGTCTTTCTACTTTGGATGCCTTTAACTCAGAAAGATCAAACTGTCAAAGCAGAAGCAGCTTTGTTTCCTAACGGGTGAAGTCCAATTGAATGAAGAAGCTTGGCAGGCACTTTATCATTTGGACAATTTTCCAATCCATTTCGGCACAATTGGCATAGATGCTCTTAACGCAGCTTATCTGAGTTATTATGGGGATACAACAGATTTCCGGCAAAACAACCAATCTGAAAACATGACCTTTTGCTTTATTAAACCGTGGTTGGTATCCTATACTATTTTAATGCCAAATGTATTGTTAGTCAAGTACAGTTACACATATATAACTAATAAATCATATCATTAGCAATCCCCGTTCTCTCAGTTATAATTTATACATGCCTGATAGTGTAATATGCACAGTTTTACATTATTTAGATTACTGGGGGAGTTCACTTCTAGATCACATTTAACATACTGTCCTCTTCACTACACGTCACTCAGTCCCCTCATGGCTCCATTCACAAGATATGCATGCACTGCATGCCACAAATCAGGGGTACCCACTGGAGACCCGCTATACCTAAATATAGAAATCTGGGTTAACAATCAATAGCTAGACAACCATGCCTGCATTTCGGAGGAAGGGGTGCACACTGGGGGTTCACAAAAACACGAATGGCTGACAGTAATAATTACGGGGGGTAGTCAAGGTTTACGTGGCCGAAATATACAGAAGAGGCATCTGGCTACTGGCAGCTGTGGAGCCTTTATGTGGCAAAGTCTGTTCAGATTGGTTCAAGTTTAGCACACAAGGATCTGGTTCCAAATGCCAGCTGCAAAAATTCCCACAATCTGCCACACAGCCATGAATTCCCTGATTATTATTTCTAAGAGGAAACAAAAAAAAAAAAAATGGTTTTGTTCTCCTTTCACTTTTTTACTATTTGTGGTGACAGTCTGCGCGCTGATGGAGGAGCGTGTGATCTGAATTACAACAACACAGAGCTGGGTCCGTCCAGTCTGGAGCCCCTCTCCGCCTGCCCGCTCTCCCTGGAATTATGCGGCCAGCCATCCATTGAGGCGCTCGGACTTGGTGGGGAGGGGGGGGGGTAGGGATTTTTTTTTTCTTACCTATTTTTATTTTAACGCTCTGAAAGACCCGGAGACCTTCCTCTTCCACCGCCATGGCTTTCACCGCGGCTCCCCCTTCTATTTCACGACCGACTGCAGGCTGCTCTCCGCGGCGGTTTTGGTTGGGGGGCCTCTCCAGCGCACGGATATTCCAGAGGTTTTGCACATCTATGCTCTCCGGACAGCAATCATAACACCCCCCCCCTCGGTCCCGATTGCGACTGCTGCTGCTGCTGCCTGGCTGGGGTTGAGCTCTAGCGGGGCGGACTCAGTTCCAGTCCCGCAGCGGACGGACGGACGGCGGGCGGCATCGGGGGCGTGGCTCCGCGAGACCCCGCCCACCGGGGGATGTGGACGGGGAGAGGGTAGCAGCGCGTGCCCGGCCGGCAGTGGCCGCGCGGGGGAAGTGCAGCCTGTGAGTCACCGGGGCGGTTTGGAGCCCCGGGGGGCGACCAGAGCAAGGGGCAAAAGCGGACAACCCGGGTCGTTTTAGAACACAATAATACATCTGCAATAAGCCTTAACGTTCCGTTTCTGCCAAATGAATCCTCGACTCCTCTTTTAAAAAATCCACAGGCATCCATGCATTGCTCTTGGAAAGGAGGCCGTTGCAATCTCCACAAAACTTCTCGGATGGCTTTGTGGGAGTGACGTTACCATAAAGTCCATCAAATGGCTCCAATTTCTGTTTTATTTCTCTTGTCTGAGTTATGTTATGTGGACTATTCATTCAGAAAAACAACAATAAGCTAGAGCCTATCCTGTTACACACAAGAAGCTTATTTATCTGGTTTATTCATCTGCTGGTAATCCCTTTGTTTTCTCCTATACAGGTTTTTTGACAACAACATTTGGCTAGAGTTTGTGTGAACACCTGACAATAACAGGGACACTGTCTGTGGACTGTATGGACATCCTTATCATCCTAGTACACACGTATTCAGAACGACAGCAAACGAAACTCTTGTAATAAACAAAACACTGATGAGAAGGGTCAGGAGGTTTTTACAAGCAGCTAATCGATTGGTCAAAACTGGTGTCAGCAACAGCGGAGCAGTATAGTGGAGTGTACTCATTTTCTTTTCACACCTCAGACTTTAACAACAACTCAGAGTTCAACTCCAGAAAGACTTGACGCCTCTGTAGTAGTTGTGCGACAGGAGGCTGAGTACTGGTCGAACACTGGCAGTACTGGTCAATCACCACATTTAGAATGCAATAAAGAGGACTGTCAATTTTTCCATGGAATTCCATCAGAATGAAGCCAAACGTTGGCCAAATGCTGGCTTCATTCTGGTAGAGGACGTACAGGTGGCAGAACTAAACGTACCTCAGCGTCTAGTCCCGAAAAATGGACATTGAAAATGTCGTGGGGGTAGACGCCAAAGTGGTGAAGCCCGGACCTCCCTCTTTTTCCGGGCCACATCCACCAGTGCCTCCGGGAGGATCCCGATGCGTTCCCAGGAAAGCCGAGACACATAGTCCCTCCTGTTTTCTCATCAGTGTAATGTCTCTGATAGTTTTACCCACCACATGAGGCTTTTGCTCCTCCGACTTAACGACAAGAAAATATACCAGAGAGGCAAAAAGAAACAAAATGGCTTCATGTTTCAGATACTCTCAAAAAGGCAGATAAGGTTGATATTATCAGCTTTAGGTGAATCAAAAGACAACTTTTGGTTTAAGAGTTTGGCCAGTCCATACCACATGTTATACATGTGAGTTTTTTACAAAATGATAGTTCCATTACTTATTCTGTTTATAAGTGCGTTGCATTAACTCAAGTGATGAATGACCCATCAACATATTTCAGCCAAAACCTTCAATTTGTGTCTTAAAGGCCTTCACCTACTGTCAAGATTTGCTGTATTTGAATGTGTCTGAATGACTTCAAAATTAAAAAAATTCCTATGAAGGTACAAAATACCAACCGGGTGGAAACATGCCTTCCATGTGGCAGAGGATTTACAGAGCAAACATAAAAATGACTTTAACAGCAGCAACAACAAGTCTGCAACAGCCTGGAAGGATCAAGTGGCCGCAGGTTTTCCTGTTGACACTGGTCTCAGGCCAAAGTAAACAGATGGGAGAACAGACAAGTTGCCGTCCTGCTCCGAGCAATGGATCCAGCCAGGATTTAGGATCCATTCAAGTAAAAGGCGCATCATAAGCGCATCATCGGCCCACACTTGAGCCCGATGGGCCACGCCTCTGGCATCACTATGACCACATTCCTCAGAATAGCCCGACTCTGATCGGCCCTTCTCTCCACAGTCCACGGCCCAGCTCAGCAGAGATGTGGGGCTGGAGAGCTGTCTCTCAACCAGTAACAGCATTTAGCTGCATTGACTGCTGCCAGCCAATGTGCGGGGATTATCTGGGACTCCTTTAGAACAGCTCTAAATCTAATTAGTCGATAGGTCTCCCCATCTATCCCAGTGCTCTTCACAAGGGAAGAAATTAAGCACACAGACGTCTTCACACACAAACCGCTCCACCATTCATTCTTCCTCACGGAATGGACCTAAATAAAGACTGTGAGGTGTTCCACCTAAGCTTGAGGGTTAACTTTGCTACATCTCATACAGATTCAGGACAACACTTGCGGAAGTAAACTTCTGATCATTTATCAAACTGCTTTACGCAATTAGATGCTGCAGGCACTGACTAATAGCTTACCATTTGTTTTTCTCTGCCTTCGGTGTGAGTCCAGCAGAGAAACAACAAAAGGCAAAAAGTTACTTCTAATCTTTTGAAGGACTGAACCATAAACTTTAAATTACTTTAACCTCGTTAAAGCAAAATGCAGCTAACACATAATATAAAAAAAAAGCTGCAATCAAAAACGTATTGCAACATTTTAAGGGATCATTTACACTCCTTTTTTAGATTAGCATTACCTGAGTAATTTAGCAGATTCTAAACACAAAATGCATTTAGGAAATGTGTTTGATGCTTTGAATCATCCAGCTGTATTTACCTTAAAATAAGCCCTGTCTGACTGAGCTGCAAGGTGATGCTCTACACACATGAAAACAATGCTATTCAGAAATTTGAAGAAAAAAAAAACACACCTGCTTAGAGAAACATGGCAACACTCATGGAACAACACTTGCAAAGAAAAATTAGGAGAGCAGAAAGCATGCTTTATGTGACTATACTTTTGACTTTATCTAGAGGATTAACTTTTCCATCCCTGAATACTGATGCATACGGGGTGACATATTTGCATGTCATGTGGGTTCATATCACAACAGGGCCAGTGTGTGTTGACCGTTTAATCAAAAACTGTGGCCATTTTCATAGATAATAACCATGGTAATCCCAGTGCTGTTAGACGAGCTGCTCCAGGCAAGCAGATGTAGAAGAAGTTGTTTTTTAACATTTGGGGGATAACAAGACTTTGCAGTGACCACATCCTATAAGCTGTTTGTTTGTGCAGCTTGTAGCCAAAAGAGTGAGCTTCTTGTTTACAGAGAGCCAAATAAATTTAAGAGTCTCCTAAATGATGATCCTTATATTAGATTACGGAGCCAAAAATCAAAGGATGACACTATCGGAACATTCTAACCAAAGTAGCAGAAGTAAAAAGTCGCTGCATGCATGGCTTCACAAAGTTGGATAAAAGCTTCAAAGACGTTTGTGACAGGCTTTTTTTTTCGGTTGAGCTGAAGTGCCTACGCCCTGTGGTAAGCCACAACTCTGTGTCAGCGCGCACGCCCGCGTGCGTCTGTCAATAATGTAAAATAGAGAAGCAGACAGCGCAACACATATATAAATAGCGTGATGCGGAAAAAAAACAAAAAACGGACAAACATATTCTATAAGCATAGCATCAAACAGAAATTGTGCGAGAGAACGCATGGAAACGCACAGCTATTGAGAGAGGAAGACGAGGCAGATGCTGATTCTAAGGAGATTAGTGAAAGGATGATCAGAGTTTGTTTATTTTTCATAAGCATGTTACCAGAAGTGGATATGAGGGCGTTGGCACATTCAAAATAACTGTACAAATACTAACTAACCCTCCCTGCTGTGCCCCCCCTGCCCCCCCCTCAAATGGAACAAGAACCAACTGTAATCCATATTATACATCTGTGTATGTTTATCAAATATGGAGGGAATAGACAGACTACTGGATTTAACAGATGGCTATTGAAATATGCGGACTTAATCCTGGCATTATAGAAAAGACAAATAGATGCTCTGTGAATAGAGCATGAATCAAATCAGGGTGCATGCAGTTTAGTTTGTGAGATAAGCACCAGTGGTATTTGGATGTAGATTGTCTGTATATATTTTTATTTGTAGTCAATCTCTCTGGGTCAGTCATGTCATTGCTATTTTTGAAACCTTCTCCAGTCTCAACATCAGCCCATCTGTTAAAACGGTAATCCATATAAATTGAATCCATACAAACTCCATCTTTCGTCCGACACAGTATAAACAAGAGTATTTTGTTTTATGTAAGATTCTGTCAAAAGGAATCAAAGGTTGAAGTTTAAATGGTGATAAAAAAATGCATGAAAGGAGAAATGCACATTATTAGTTATATAACACAGTATTGCCCCAGGGAGGCAAGGACCAAGGGACAGGAAAGTCAGTCCAAAACATTACAAACATTTCTGGATAAATCTGGATTAAGAATCAGCAAAGATTTTTTCCCCCCTGGTTTAGAAACAGCAGACATATCGAACGAAAATCATAATAAAAGTGGGAACCTCTGGAATAGAGTAAACCTGAAATACATGTTCAGCTTGGAAATGATGTAAGCAGAAACCTCTCCAATGATGATTGTTTGATTTGATTATTCAGTTGGAAAAAAGAAGGCAGAGTTTGTTGTTCGGTCCCAAGGTGTGTGCATGTAACACTTATTTTTTAACTGAAGCTAGACAATGCCAAACGACTACTTTGGTTCAGAAGAGTCCACCCCAAAGCACACCAACAGGGCTGAGGAACAGCATTATGGCGCCACCAAGTGTTCTCATTTACAACGGTTCGGACATATTTGGTTACTGAAAGTCTTCCATGTTTTTCATTTTCAGCATCTCAGTTTACAATCAACACATATCAGAGTTACACTGATACATTACATACGGCATTAGGTGAAGGCTGATAACTTTGATTTAGGGATTAATATCACACCAGTCCTTTTCAGAACATTTAGATTGCTTTCGTGATATCCATCAGCTCTGTTGTAAACGATTGTCCAATCGGCTTCTCTTTCTTGGCAGAAAGTGTATCTGCTCATATCCCTCCGTATCCATGCAGCTGCTTGTATCCACGATCACATAATCATGTGCTATTATATTGTGTGCGTTGTTGCTTTTTATCATTCTGGTACAATCTGATGTTGGTTTAATCTGTACATCAGCAACCTCTTGCTCTGGATTTATTGTTTAGTCTTAGAAAGGTTCCTTTTTCTGAGAGTAGTATAGGGAATTTTTTTCACTACTTCACATGATTCTGCCTTTAATGCAGTCATTGGTTGCTCACCCTTTTTAACATAGCAGAAGTACAAAGTACATTCTTTTTTTACACCATCAATTCCTCAATAATTACTTGTATATGACTCTAGAAAAAATGTATCATGCATGTCCGACCATAACCAAAGTTTTAAAAATGCTTCTGCTTCACTTCTACTGCTTGCATCTATTTTGTCTGTGTAATACTGGTGCAAAAGATGTTTAAATGCGTAAATGATGTCATAGGGAGTGTCTGCATTCTTTCATTATTATATTATTAAGAGTGTAAATCAGGCCAATGTACACGCAAATGATGCCATGAATCATGATGTGTGTAGTTAACCAATGGTTTTAGTACATATGCACATTTTTGCCTCGACACATGAAGTTGTAATCATGAATGTAGACACAGTTTTCGTGCATCTGGCCTGGAAAACAATTCTGTTCGGCCCAGTGTCACCATACTGAGAAGACTACGTAAAAATAAAGGAAAAGTCTGCATAAAAAAAAGACAAGTTTAATTGTTCTTTTCCTTAAACTACTGTAGGCTGAGGAAATCCACTTTTGGCCTGCTGAAACGCCTCTGGCAGAATTTCTAAAGAGTAATTTAAGCAGGTCAATGAAGACTCTGGATCTGGTTACGTGAAATGCAGAGTAAGCTTCCTGAACTCAAGCAATGCTAATTACATGTTGTAATGATTTTCTGGGGTGATCATTATTTTTTGTTGTTCATAGACAGGGCTAAGGGCTCAGGAGCAATTAGTAGCTTTTCATGCAAATTGGTAGTCACACCCACTGACTCCTTTTCCCTCAGCTAAAGTAGACTCACTTTGATCACGAATTGTCTGTTGTGTACCTTACTTAAAATATCCAATATTTAAATCAGTCAAATTTACATATGATTATTGGTATTTCCACAAATCATCTAACACAGCAATACCAGGGTAGATCGCTTAAAGACAAAACACGTGATAAAGATTGATGTGATAGTACAAAATAGTATATTAAGAGGTGTCCTGGGGTCACACAAAGATGTGGCTGAACAGAGAACAGCAGGCACTGTGCCTTTAATCAGCTCTCCTCCCCGTCCCTCACCCAGTGTAGCTCTCTGTCTTCCCCATTTCGCTGCTTTGTTTTCATTTACTCTCTCATTTGATCATGGCTGCTCATACTACCGAAGAACCGTTTCCCTTCCACGGGCTGCTCCCAAAGAAAGAAACCGGCGCCGCCTCTTACCTCACCAGGTTCCCTGAGTACGATGGGCGAGGTGTGCTCATCGCTATCCTCGACACCGGCGTGGATCCCGGGGCCCCCGGCATGCAGGTACATCCAGCCGGCCGCCTCGTGTTAGCTGCCACCTAGCTAGCAGAAGCTAGGAGAAGCTAAAGGCCCTCGGAATTTAAACCGTCACCCAAAGGCAACAGTTAGCCAGCAACTGGAGCTGTGACAGCAACACAATAGATATTATGACAGCCCAACCAGCGCAAAGCTGCTAACGGCCTGTGTTGGCAGCCTTTCGTGAAATTATGTTTCTGTGGAAAACTGTCAAGACAACAAACCAATATTAATAACATGTCATGGATGCTAGCTTTGAAGCTAATGGTTTAATTCGCCCGTTGAGTTTCCCTTCAGCGTTCACAGCCGTGCCAGTTCGAGGAAATTGACGAAATGAGTGTAGCAACAGCAGTTAGCTGCAAAAATCACTTATTACGAGTTAACTTAATGGTAATTAATCAGTGAATATAACATTACTGCTACGTCTCAGGAAAATAAACTACCGTCTCCAAATTTCGCAAATGAGCCAAGTAACATATTCATATATGAAATTATAACCAAAATGATGATAAACAAAAATATGTAAAACTGGCTAACGACCACATAGAGATGTGTGTGTGTGTGTGTGTGTGTATATATAGCTACAATTTGCATGTTGTCTTGACCACCTTAGTTAGTGAATTAATAAACAGACACACAGAATGAATTACTCTTGTTGGTTTGTTTGTAATTACTTGTCAAGGTCCACTTTCAAAACCAGAGTATTAAAGCATGAGAGGATGGTGCAAAAAAATTTACCTAAAAGGCCAAAATCAGTTTAAAACAAATAAAGGGGTTTAAAATGAGGGGGGCAGACTCTAATTGAGTGAAAGCGCCAATGGCAACTGTTTACTTAAAGTCATTTTGGGAGCCTGGTAGCCTTAAATAGGTTTAGAGGAGCCTGCCCTTTCTGTGTACTTGGTTTAGTTGGTTCATTAGGGCCAACCATTTATTTATAATCTTGTCACCTTGTTTAAGTCATGCTTTAGGGGAAAGAGAGTCTGGCTCCTTCATGCCTTCACCGTAAGTAATCAAATTCAGATGAAGGGGGATGTGGACTTTCAAAAACTAGAAGCTCGACTGTTTCCCCACAGACAGCATATTGTTCAAACAGGAAAAGAAAAGTTTGAAAATATTTTGTTTATGTTTACAAGGCCCCAAACCCCACCGATGAGATGCATAAGCTACTGAGCATTTCCATTTAATGTATTTCAGTTGGGATTTTGCTGATTGATCATTAATTGCTTTTTTTCACTGTTTTTTTAGGTCACAACAGAGGGAAAACCAAAGGTCATCGACATCATTGACACAACAGGCAGTGGGGACGTGAACATGGCCACAGTGATTGAACCTAAAGATGGGACAGTCGTTGGCCTCTCTGGTAGAACGCTCAAGGTCAGAAAACCTTTTGATGGCATGATTTGTATAAAATAAACGTCTAACCATGGGAATTTTTCATTCATGTACTGCCCTAAATCTGAAGTAATTTTGTGATGATCTTGTCTCACTTGCCGTGTCTTTTTCTGTCTTCCAGATCCCTCCTGCCTGGGTCAATCCATCAGGGAAGTATCGCATTGGAGTTAAAAATGGCTATGAGTTCTTCCCTAAGGCTCTTAAAGAAAGAATACAGGTAGGAAGATGGGACCTTATTACAGCACTGGTTCTGTCTAGATTGAGTTTTTTTTCTCACTACTGTTCATCTGCTCAGCGCCAACTATTAAATACACAAAACCTGATGGCCAAGACATAAATGTATGAGGCATAAGAGGTTGTTCTGAAAAGTAACAGAGCGCAAAATCTGAATAAAGATTCATATAAAACGGCTGTTTGCAGACCTGTTGCCAGTTGTCTTTTGGTTTGAAAGAGATGTGAAGTGTGGTCTGTGAAGATACATTTTCTCTGTCCTCTGTGGTAATCAGCAAATAACCATATTACATAATACAGCGAGGTTCAACAAGTGGCTATGGAAAATGAAGCCAGTTCTCACCGGTGCAGTGTAGTGGGACGAAAACTAGTAGAGCAGACAAATAAAATACTAAGTCAGAATTCAGAAGATAAAACAAAGAGAATTAAAGCCAATATTTGCCTCACCTTCTTCCCACGATTTCCATAAAACACATTTTCTTGCTTGACTCTCAGAAAGAGCGAAAAGAGAAGATTTGGGACCCGCCGCACAGAGCAGCACTTGCTGAAGTCAGCCGCAAGACAGAAGAGTTTGACCTGGCTCATCCGACGCCCTCACAGGTGAGATCTACAAACTTGGTTTCTTAGTGGAACCATCAGCTTCTGCCTCTCTACTGCCTGCCTCACTCATGCTCCACCTTTGTTTTTCTGTCCAGATTGAGAAGCTGCAGAAAGAAGAGCTGCAGAGTGAGTCAGAGTTGCTGGCATCACTGGAAAAGAAGTACAGTGATCCTGGTCCCGTGTACGACTGTGTTCTTTGGCATGATGGCGACACATGGAAGTAAGACCATTTTTACATTACATTCCCTCTGCCCTTTATTAGTCATTACTATGTTAATGTTTCCCTCTCTCCTCCGTGCGTGCTTGTTGTCAGGGCGGTAGTGGACACGTCTGAGTGTGGAGAGCTGTCCCAGTGCACCGTGCTGAGCTCATACAGAGAGAAACAAGAGTATGCCACATTAGGAAATGCTGAGATGCTTAACTATTCTGTTAATATATACGACGAGGGAAACACACTCTGCATAGTTACCAGTGGAGGTGAGTGGTTGACAGCAAACCTGGCAGCTCAGTTTGCTCAATGTTTTGAGGTGCAAACCATAACCTCTAACCTTAACTTCATTGCGTGCTGCTGAAGGGGCTCACGGGACACACGTGGCAAGCATTGCAGCGGGTTACTTTCCAGAGGAACCAGAACGTAACGGTGTGGCCCCTGGAGCTCAAATCCTTGCCCTGAAGATTGGAGACACTCGCCTCAGCACCATGGAAACGGGCACCGGACTCATCCGTGCGGTACACAACTTAAAGAACCCGACTAATGCACCTAAACTGACTGTTTTTAGTTATTGTGCACCAGTTCATTTTGTGTTTCTCTCTTTTACTGAAAGATGATTGAAGTGATCAACTACAAGTGTGACCTGGTTAACTATAGCTATGGGGAAGCAACCCACTGGCCTAATTCAGGGTGAGTGTGGTGGAGGGTGTGTCTGATTGCGCTGCTCCTGTAAGTCCTTTTTCTGCATTGATTTACCGATGGTTGGCATTTCGACTTTCAGGAGGATTTGTGAGGTGATCACAGAAGCCGTGCAGAAACACAACGTGATTTTTGTGTCGAGCGCAGGAAACAATGGCCCCTGCCTTTCCACCGTCGGCTGCCCAGGAGGAACCACCAGCAGTGTCATCGGTGCGCCTGAAAATCTATTCCTTCTGTCAGTAACAAAGTGTGAGCCAATAAAAATGTTTTCTTAAAGCCTTAATTCCTGTTTCTCTGTGTCTCCATAGGTGTTGGAGCATATGTGACCCCAGACATGATGGTAGCTGAGTATTCCCTCAGAGAGAAGCTTCCTGCCAACCAGTACACCTGGTCGTCCAGGGGCCCCAGCACGGACGGGGCCCTGGGGGTCAGCATCAGTGCCCCTGGTGGTGCCATAGCATCTGTGCCCAACTGGACCCTTCGCGGTACCCAGCTGATGAATGGCACATCCATGTCGTCGCCCAATGCCTGTGGAGGCATTGCTCTCGTCCTCTCAGGTGCGTTCATGGACTGTTGCTTCATCTGCAAATACAAACATGATGCAGTGAATAGAAATTAGTGTGCATGTGTGACTTTTTTGTGGGTGAATAGGGCTGAAGCAGAACGGGATCCATTCCTCTGCTCCTGCTGTGAGGAGAGCGCTGGAAAACACGGCTCTGAAGGTTGATGACATCGAGGTGTTTGCACAGGGACACGGAATAATCCAGGTACCTTCATTCCTCAGCTTTTTGGGATTTTTGGGATTCTTTTTCTGTCTCATTAAAGAGTGGTTCAAATTTCGCCTTCTTACTCTCTCAGGTGGACAAGGCATTAGACTACCTCACTCAGCACGCCTCCTTACCCACAAGCCAGCTGGGCTTCTCAGTAAGTGTGGGATCACAGAGGGGCATCTACCTCAGGAACCCAGTCCAGGTTCTGGCCCCCTCCGATCACGGAGTGGGAATTGAACCAATCTTCCCAGAGAACACAGGTAAGTTGGAGTGCATCTTTACAACTTTAGGTTTGTCTCAGTGGCAATTTTTTGCCTTTTTTAATTTTTTTTTAAAAAAGAAGTCTGGTTTGTCTTTCACTGGTCACAGAAAACTCCGAGCGAATCTCTCTGCAGCTGCACTTGGCTCTCACCTGCGCTGCCCCCTGGGTCCAGTGCCCCTCCCATCTGGAGCTGATGAACCAGTGTCGTCATGTCAACGTCCGCATCGACCCGATGGGGCTGAGAGAGGGCGTGCACTACACAGAGGTGGGGGGGGGGTCGGGTACAGATGAGGAGGATAAAGATGAACATCACATATGTGTGTGGGTTCATGTGTGCTGGTTCTGTTTTTTAGGTGTGCGGATACGATACGGCAGCACCCAGCTGCGGCCCCCTGTTTCGAGTTCCAATCACAGTTATTATCCCCGTCAAGTAAGTTCCCGCCCTGCTGGAGCCCCTCCCCTCCTCCTTAGAGGGTTGTGTTTGCGAGTCTGATAGTTCTCCCCTTCCTCCTTCTTTGACAGGGTGGCAGATACTCGTAATCAGGAGGTGTGTTTCACAGACGTTCACTTCAGACCAGGACAGATCAGACGCCACTTTATCACCGTTCCTCAGGGAGCTTCCTGGGCAGGTTAGTGCTTTTTCAGGGTTCCACTTTTGATTCCTGTCATTTCTATTAATTAACATTCACCACTGCTATCATTCAAGATCTGTTCATTTTTCTAGTTATTTTAGGTTTGATTTAGATTGAAAAAGTGGAGGTGACCCATGTGTGAAGCTTATTGGCTTCTGTTTGGATATTCAAAGTTTGTGTGATTTCTGATTTCAGGCAGTTTTATGGAGCTTATAAATACAAATTTGAATGAGCAATAACTACATATGTCATAGAAACACAAAACCTTTAGAATTCTCCTCAGTGTAAAATTATACATTAATGGCAAATTATTTATCAATGAAGGTGTTTCTTTTGAATGCTTTAGCTTTTATGAGGTTTGCTTAACAATAAAACTGGCAGAAACATAAAAACTATTTGTATGTTTTGGGTAAAATGGATGTCTAGATACTTTATTATTTTTTTACTTGTAAGCCATTCATAATAAAAATAGATAAGAATGAAAAATGGTCTTTCCATGTGAGTCTGATCAGTTTGTTCGTTGCAGTGAAATACTGTATGTCAGTTTTGATAGTAAAAAGAAATAAGAAATTTTCATCTTTTGTGAACTTTTTCTTTTCCCTCTTGTTTTCACAACATAATGAACATTGCCTTTTGTTCCTCCACAGAGATCACCCTGACTTCTCATTCGGGAGATGTCTCGTCAAAATTTGTTCTCCACGCAGTGCACCTGGTCAAACAGAAAGCCTACAGAGCAAACGAGTTCTACAAGTTCTCCTCCCTGTTAGAGAGAGGCTCACTAACGGAGGCTTTCCCAGTTCTGGTACATTCATCATGCCCACGAAGACGCTCATGCGTTGTCCTGAAAACATATTAGAGTCAGCAAAAAAAAACGTTTTTATTTTTTCTCTTCTCCAGTCAGGTAGGGTAGTCGAGTTCTGCATAGCACGCTGGTGGGCCAGTTTAGGGGACGTCACAGTGGACTACAGCATCTCGTTCCACGGGCTGAGCATCTCTCCGTCTCCTCTGCACATTGTAAGAACAGAGCAGACGCAGTTCAGAAATATCACAGTGTGAGGATCTGCCTCTGACTTTTATCTGTCTGGGCCCAGCATGCATCAGAGGGAGTGACGACTTTCGATGTGTCATCTCCCCTGCGATACGAAGAGGTGTCCCCCGCCATCACCCTCAAATCATGGGTTCAGCCTCTGCGGTAAGCACACACACACACACACACACCTTCACTTTGTTCCTTGATTGGCACGTGCTTGTTTTTTTTAATCCTTGCTGTGTTTTTTCTTGTAGACCTTTAAGTTCAAAGGTTAAAGCCTTGGGAGCGCGGGATGTTCTGCCTAACAACAGACAGTTCTATGAGATTGTCCTCACCTACAGCTTTCACCAGGTAAGCGCAACACAATGAGTTTTAAAAAAAAAAGTTTGGAGTTCCCTTTCCTGTGTGTTAAACAGCCCTTTGGTTTGTCCTCAGCCTAAGAGCGGAGAGGTCACGCCCAGCTGCCCCATGCTGTGCGAACTGCTGTATGAGTCTGAATTTGACAGCCAGCTGTGGATGCTGTTTGACCAGAACAAGAGGCTGCTGGGCTCAGGGGACGCCTATCCACACCAGGTCCGCCTTGTAGCCCGAGAAAGCTTCCATTGTCATCATTAGAAAGCAGGACGAATGCTTGTAGTGTTCGTGCTCTCAGCGAACAGGTCTCCTCACGGACAGTTTTATATTTTTCCCCCAGTATTCACTGAAGCTGGAGAAGGGCGACTACACTGTTCGCCTGCAGGTCCGCCACGAGCAGTCCAGCGAGCTGGAGCGCCTAAAGGACCTGCCCTTCGTTGTTTCTCATCGTCTGTCCACCACCCTCAGCCTGGATGTCTACGAGACACACCGGGCGGCCCTCATGGCCAAGAAGAAGGCAAACTCCGTGACATTGTGTCCGGGTGCCACGCAGCCTTTTTACGTCACTGGCCTTCCCGACGACAAGTGAGTCAAACTGTGTGGGTCTGGAGGGTGGGATGTTCAGTCTGTAGATTTATTCAGACAATCTTTGGAAGACATGTTAAGTTTGTTCTGAGCTAAGAGTCACGTCCACAGTAAAGAAAATGACATTAGGTTACTGATCACACTAAACCAGAGCCAGACTTGTCCAGGAATTAGCCATATTTATCTCTTGAGTACACACTGTTGTGAAGCTGAATATTATCGTTGACAGTCCAGTTAGTCACATCTCTCTCTTTATTCATTGTTGCGGTCTTTCTCCTTTCGCTGCTTTAGGATCCCTAAGGGCACATGTCCCGGCTGCTATCTTTCAGGCTCCCTCGTCGTACCCAAGAGCGAGTATGGCAAGAAAGCTGTGAGTGGCTCCATCTGTTCATCTTTATAGTTGAGAGCAGTTCTGTTCCTCAGGACCCAAAGTGGTGCTGGTTTTCACTTTTCAAGTTATCAGGGAGTTTTACAGAGAACAAACCAAAGGAAAGACCTGATCAGTTTGGTGAAAGGAGTCATTAAGAATGGGATGCCAGGAGCACCAGGGGTCCTCAGGATTAGAACAGGCCGGTCGGTATTGATGACGTTTGGCTACTAGTTGAGGCGTCCTTTGGACCACAGGGGATATGAAACGTTTCAAAGTGATTGTCCATCTTTTGGTTAACATTTGCCTTTCTATCTTTTTGTATCCATGGTCTGTTTAGAGAAACATTCCTCATGTTATTTCCAGCTCTTGAGAGTCTGAATCTGGTTGCTTAATGGGTTCTCCATGACCGATAAGGTCCCTGTTTACACCTGATGTTGACGTGCATCTTTGTTGAGCCGTTTAAATGCAGCAATGCATTGAGAAGGAGTCGTTTGGATCCGACCGCTCAGAGATCATAGTGATAGCATAGGATTCCTAAAAAGCATAAGCTCAGATGTGGACTGGGACACATGGTTTAGCAGTACACGTGCCTCCATGTTAGCAGGTTCAGTAGTTATGTTACTCAAAGAAAAGGTCCTTTAATGTAAACGTATACACTGCACACCTTTCCATGAAAGTGGCCGTTCCTCTGACTGAAAACATACATTTAAAATTCCCGTTACCATAAGTCAGGTTTCTCAAAAAGCCAGACCATCTCACACAGGTTCCTGCAGGTATATACTCAGCTACACTGAAATGGGCCTTGTGTCTCTGTGCAACCTCAAGATGTGCATCTCTGGATTTAAGATAGCCAGATTCTCTTTTAAGCTCTTACTCTCATATTCTTTGTTTCTCGTGTCAGAACAGATTAGAAATTGTGGTTGGAGATCATCCTGTTCAGCCGACAAATTAATTTTTCAGGTGACTTGAAGACGAAGTCTGTGCAGTAAATACAGCTCAGCTTGCAATAATCTCGCACAGGTTCGTCAGATCAACAGAATGTCTTCAAACTGGCTGAGAAAGTGGAGATTTGGTGTCATGTTGAACTCCCATGCTTTTAAAGCAGAGCTTCCCTGTTTTATATATATATTTGTCTTCAGCACATGGGTATTAATGTCATAAAAGGTACATTTCGGGCAGTGAAATCCCATTTCTGACTGCCTCAAAGGAAAGTTGCAGAATTTCTAGTTTTGTTTCTTATGATAATTTGGACAAATGACCCATGCACACATGACTTGGGCAGCTGTGAGACATGTTAGTGTCTGAATTGACAAAACTTTTGTTCAGGTGAACCAGCATGGGTTTAGCTGAAGTGCATGTTAATGCCAGGTGTGAACAGGAATGTATTTGTAAAGGCGATCGTTGAATCCATCGCCTCCCCCAAAGACCTCCGTTGGGTTTAGCCTTCAAAATTGGGCAGCAGATTTATTTAAAAAAGAAGGGGAACAAGCTTTGTTCCACCTGAAGCGCCTTTCTACAAACAACTAAAGCTTTTAGTGTTTGCCGTCTATTTTTGGACCAAATGGACAAAGGATTTTGGGGCCTTTTTTTGTTTTTTTTGCACAATTATTTTTTCACCCCAGAAGGAACTTTTGGTTCTAATGTCATCATTCACATTAGATTTAATGTCTGTGGTTCTATCGTAAGAGTGTTGGGTTGTCATCAGATGAATGGGTTTAAAGTTATCAACACATCACCCAAAACCTGCATTGGTCTGTGCTACAAACATCCACACTGAATCCACCGAGTGTTTAAAATTTGTTACATGTACCCGAAAAATGTAAAAACTATTGCAACCCTTTGTACCTTGCCTTTACCTTTACCTGAGTAAATGGCAGCCAAGTGGCAGACAAGAGTATCTGAATGAGGATGAAACATGACTTGAAAAAAGAGAGAGTCCTTTTTGGTGTGTTTGTGTTGTCTCTTCCTTACTGTGTGTTATTCTGACCACCAGGGGCAGGCCTCTGCAAAACGACAAGGAAAATTTAAAAAGGTACTGGATGGGCTAGAGACACTGAACCACAGAGCGTCCACTGCTCTCCTACCGTCTGAAAGCGGCTAATTATTGACCTTTTAATGCATCTGCAGTGAACATGTCAATATGTCTGTGCTGAAAAATGAGACAGTGTGGTCATAGCATTTTATCTGAAACTTTTCTGGTGGTCAGTACAATTGTTGGATTTACTACTTTAAACCTTAATAACTAGGTAATAAAAAGTAAGCTGAGCAGCAACAAATGAGCATTTTTGTCTAAGGAGATTATATTTATAGGATTAGCGTCTGAATGTGGTTATACTGGATATGTTTTGAGCTGTTTTGTTTTTTTGGGGGTTTTCTTGGTGCCTGCGCAGGATGTTGTTCCGGTCATTTACCACTTAATACCTGCTCCCAACAAATCAAAGAACGGAGGGAAGGATAAGGACAAGGAAGGAGACAAAGAGAAGGATGTGAAGGAGGAGTTTGCCGAGGCCATGAGGGATCTGAAGATTCAGTGGATGACAAAGTGAGCTCACATTGATTGGTTGCCAGTTATGCCTTGTTACCGAATCTCTCCCTAAAATCGTGCATCTTCCCGAACGCTCAGGTTGGACTCCTGCTCCATCTACGATGAGCTGATCGAGAACTATTCAGATTACCTTCCACTGCACGTGCAGAGACTGCATCAGCTGGACTCCGAAAAGGTGACAACACACTACGATGGGGGGGGCAAGAGGGCGAAGCACGCTTTGGGTTGAAGAGCGTCAAATTTAATCTGAACTGTTCCACCCATCTTCACTCATAGCCGATCTTTCCTTGTTTGCATTCAGGAGCGTGCGAAACGTCTCCAGGAGGTGGTGACTGCAGCAGACTTTGTCGTCTCCCGCATTGATCAAACGGCGTTGGCCGTTTACCTCACCATGAAGACCGATCCGCGGCCGGATGCCGCCTCCATCAAGACGTAAGTCAGCTGATAGAGGGTCTGTCAAATTTAACGAAACGTCAAGTACGAGAAGCAGAGTTATCAGAGATGTAAAGGATATCGTAGCTCCAGTCAGCGTTACGCGTCCCTTGTGCTTTTCAGGGACATGGAGAAGCAGAAGTCGTCCCTGCTGGACGCCCTGTGCAGGAAGGGCTGCGCTCTGGCCGACCAGCTGATGCTGCCCGCCGCGGCGCAGGATGGCGCCGCCGCCGTCGCCACTGGGCACGCGGCAGCAGAGGAGGCCGTGGAGCCGGTGGCCAGCAGCTCTGACGACACCCAGCAGAGTGTGGCCAAGGCCCTCACGGATGTCTTCTGGGAGGTGCAGAAGTGGGCGGAGCTAACAGACTCCAAGGTGAGGGGGAAGGCTCACAATTTCCAAAAGTTGGATCTAAAATGCATGTTTTACTTTCTTTATTGGAAAATGGAATTTGGATGTCAGAGCATCAGACCAACATCGTTTGTTTTTTTTGCCTTTCCACTGTTAAGGTTTTGATGTTTTCATACAAACACGCTCTGGTGAACAAGATGTATGGCCGAGCCTTAAAGTATGCCTCTAAGATGGTCGAGGAAAAGCCCAGCAAAGAGAACATGAAGAACTGCATCCAGGTACGAGGAAAGCTATGGATGGTTTCTGCTCAACATCACATATCTGGTAGATGTTTGTCTCTAAACCTGAGGCTGGCTGCTTTGCTGACATCACCTCCCGTGGTCTTTTTTTTTTTCAGCTCATGCACCACCTGGGATGGACTCACTGCGCTACCTTCAGTGAGAACTGGCTCCCTGTCATGTACCCGGCAGATTATGCACCATTCTAGACACAAACACATTTAACTTCGGTATCAAGTCCCTCAGGGTCACATGGTTTCTGCATGTGGCCATCCAGCGGCCTCCTGGGATTTTATGTTTCTTTTTGTTTATTTTTTTTAAAGCAAAATATGAGGGATCACTAGAGTAAACGATTATACCAACAGCTGATGGATTTTTATGCAGGCGACAGGCTGCATTCATCCTCTGGTGAAGCCAGCCAAGCTAACATTACCGTGTGGAAAGCGCACAGTCTCCAACTGTTCATTTGAATTCCCTCCAAGGAAAAATGGCAAATTATAAAATGTAAAAGAAAAAAGTTGACAGCATCTCATGAAACGGTTTCTCATTAATATCTTTGAGCGTTGTCCTTTGTTTTGATCACAGCTACAAATATGGGGGTCAACAGCCTCCCCTACTCTGTCACCATTGTATGAGCCACCTATCTTTCTTGTGTAAATGCTGTAAATACGGTCAGTTTGGACTCCAGAGATGCATCCCAAGTCTTTAAAGAACTGCGACCCCAAACAGGACTTCTACTGGCTGTTATTCAATTTCAGAAAGAAAGCTGGAGGATTTGCTGCTGCATAATAATATAAAGGCATACGAGAGCACCCAAAATTTGCCTATTTCCCAGTTTTTGTTTTTTTTAAAAAGGGAAGCTTGTACAAAATATAACCCCTATGTTTCTTTTTTTTTTTTTTTTATCACTCTTGCCAGGTTCAGTTTATAAATCCCGTGTTTAGTCTCATCTGTTTCAGACCACACAACAGTGTTGAGGTGCCTTTCTTCATGTACCTTACCTTTTTTTCCGATGGGATGAAAACGCTGTGAGAGTTTTGACCACAGGAAGCTGCATGTCCCGTGGAATTCACCGACACCCAGTCATTTCACCCGTCAACCTCTTTGGTGTCAGACGTGTTTGCAAAACTCCCATCGGCGCGGCGAGACGCCAGCGTGCCGAGTCTCGATCGCTTCACGGCGCAGACACCTGAGCACCACACCTGGCATCCACCACTCCAGACCTCACTAACATAACGATGCATTTGTGGGCAGCAGCAGGGCGTTCCCCTCAGTATTAAAACAGTTTTCTGGGCAGAATTCAGGATGTTGTACACAGTGTCATACTGTACATACACATATAGCAACACAATGTTAAGATGCAATAGATATATAATAAGATATTATTCTAACCTATGTATTTTGCATATATGCATGTCTTGTAGGATGTAAGGAAAACTAGTTTTATGTGAAATTTGAAAGATTTTTAACCTGAAACATGGTTCTGACGCTATCATCTGTTTTGGTTTTCACGAGTGTTGTTGTGAATGAGTCCACACGTACTTGTTGCGAGCATATCTTTTGTGTACATGGACATTTCTCAAAAGAGACATTAGCCAATTAGAGGGGTATTTTTCTATCTTACTTCTATCTTGTTTGAAAGGCCCACACCAGTGTTTTGAACTTTTTTTTTCTATCATTTGCTACACTTTTTCTTGGGTTGGCTTGACTTTCCAGAGGCTCTCTTCATTATTTCTATTGGTATGTTTTGGCCTTTGTGAGATGGCTCTTGTCTTTACAAGTAAACATACTGGCTTGTATTAAACTAGAAGTAGGGCTGATAAAATTCTCTCTAGCTATTCATCCATAGACTTTACATTTTTCTTGTTAAACAAAAGCAACATTTCAGAATTGGAAAACGTTTCTGCGGAGAAACAAAATGCCATTGTGAGAACCTCTGGGAAAGAGGGCCATAGGTACCAATAGACAGACGTTGGTGTATAGGATAGTTGATGAGCCAGCTTGAGCATGTTTTGAATATTATACAATCATTAATAGCAAAAAAAGAAGTAGGAGCATGCTTTTGAAAACGTTTGACAATACGTGAATATGATTTTGAATTATCGGTGTTAAAACACTGGTTTGGTCCTTTGAAATGTCTCACCCTGATCATGTAACGGATAAAGACAACATAATCAATTTCTATTCTTTTGTATTCATGGTTCTCAACCTTTGTTTGATCTTTTTTTAAAAGCTGTCAAGCGAGGGCGCGATATACTTTCAGTTGCTTTTATCAGTTTAACCAAAGAATGATATCCTATGTTAAGCTGGTTTGATTGTCAACAGAATCATGAAGGCAGAAGAATCTCAAGACAGAAGAAGGATATGGGTTTACACTTTCCAATGATGAGCTGCTGATGGAGATAAATGGGCTGTAACCATTGGTTTCATCTTCCCACCGTGTTTTAAGTACTCTCATGAGTAGAAGATCCATGCCTAAGAATGTAAAAGCTCTACTCTGGAGAGTAAACCCTGTCTTCTGGGGGAGGTCAATCAGTGGTCAGAGGTGCTTGTGTTTCTGTTTTTAAGCTGTGTCTTGGGTCACTTCCTCCAGCAGCTTCGGCTCAGTTCTCTGCATGTGCGCTGTGGTTTTGCTGGAGTAACTTGTGACAGACTTTGTTCACATCTTTTTACTTTCATCCTGCCTCTTTTGTTTCTATTTTTCTTCCGTGTGGTTTTCGGTTTTTAGTTCTGACAGATGTTGCATTCAGGGCTCCCAGCTTTCTGCAGTACATGTTGCCAATGACAGTTTCTCCGATAATGGCCTTAATTTTCACCACAGGACTTCACCGTCCACCTCTGACACCAAACACACTGCTCTGCTGGTGTCAGGACAGACTTCAGAAATGCTTATTGTGGATGTTGAGTGTTTATATATTTATAGCCATAAAATCTAGTAAATGCTAATTTTAAAGAATGTTGCAAGTTAAGCTATGTTCTAAGATTTATTTTATACCCATCCTTCCTGGATGACGTGGGACAGAACTGAGATTCTTTCACAATTTCGAGCTCACATGGAATTACATCACAAGCAAGAAAATTACACTGAATAAAATTATTTGGAAGAAGTAAAGTTTGCACGGGTGGTCATTTCAACGTATGGCGAAGTGTAAAAACATCATTCACATGCATTAAAAAAACAACTGTTATTAAAGACTCCCTAAGAGAGCAAAAGGATTCTTTTTTCACACTAACAAACATTAATAACAGCAATAAACTGGTTCTTCAGAAACCAAGACCAACAAATGTTAAGTATTACTAGCCTAACATAAATATCACTTTAATTTGATGTTATTGTTGTAAGTATTATAATGATAATATAATAGGTCAAGGCAAAACCTGATTTTCAGAGCTTTTAGAGGTTAGAGTTATTTTCATTGCTTACCCCTATTCATACATTTTTTGTTTACAAGCTTAATCTTATTTGTGGTTGTGGAGGCAGATGACATATGCAATCATCAGGGAAAAAATACATTTTAAGTAATTTAAGTTTAAAGCTGACGTTGAGCCTTCGGTGCTTCGGTTCTGCTCAAATAGAAGCTGAGGTACACTTGTCCCCATGACTAGAAAACATCTGTGATTGCACTGAACCCTTCGAGTTCCAAACATAAATAACTGTCTTAACTCATTTTAGTGCTCATAAGGCTTTTTGGACCGTCAACCTGCAGTCGTGTTGTCAAATCCCTTCCACCGCTGACTCTCTGCTGGTACCCTTGAAGATCTTCATCTCTCCGTCTTCGGCCAGTAAAGTTGTGTCAAAGGCCTTTTGAAAGTTGTCTGTAAAGGTCAGGTCTGTCTCAAACCGGACCTTGTTGGCCCAGATCAACGTTGTTCCTGGTTTGCAGAAGTGCTTCATTGTGGCCAGGAGCTCGTCCAGGAAGTCGTGATGGTAAACCACGTCGGCTGCCAGCACGTAGTCGTACCGATAGACGGACGACGGGTAGGTGCTCTCCAAGTCGAAGCCCCAGGAGAGCGCAGCTATCTGGGGGAGGTGTCTGCAGCGGCCCCTGGTGTTCCTCATCACGTTGGCACGGAGGTTACTCAACATCTGCGGCAGATCTGTGGCTGTGACCGCAGCTCCTGAGGATGCAGAACACGGTATGTCTCAGTAAATCCCGGTGGGCCCCACTCTTCAAGTTGATTGCAGGTCTTTTTTTTTTTTTTTTGGTGCTAGGTTGTATGCGATGCTGTGATGAGTTTAGTGGCCTCTCACCCAGCAGGCTGGCCACGATGGCCACCAGTCCTGTCCCAGCTCCCAGTTCCAGCACCTCCTTCCCTTGCAGGTTGAAGGTCTGCGTTTGATTCTCCAGGAAGGAACACAAAGCCAATGCCTGCAGGAGAAATCAAGGCAGAAATCCTCAACAGAGATTAGATTAAGATAATTGAATTTTTTTATTTTAATTTCAGTGTACTTGGAAATACTCACAGCTGGCCACATCATTCCTCCGTACGAATCTATGGATTCGTAAATGACAATGTCCTGGCCGACGTAATGGTAGACGTCTTTCTCAAGACTAAAAATAACACGAGGGATCCAGTTGTGCTGAACAGCTGCCTGCCTCTCAAGCTCCTGTCCTGTGAAACAACATATAAGCTTTGAGTTCAGTCAAAGAAAGCAAAGAAAAACAATGCAATATAACACAACAGCTTTGGGTAAGTGTCAGTAGACAAATTAGCCAAACCGCAATGGCAAAAATAAGCCTATGTCCCTTTTCCTTTTAAGTGCAGACACACTACCCCAATGGCTGAAGTACACAGGCCTTTTGGCGTCTCTGAGGACAGTTTATAATAGTTTTGGCTTCACAGTCTTTTGGCCCAATGCATCTCACTTCTCAAGTTTAATTTGTGGCACTCCAGCCAGTCTAATGGAAGTCACCAAGAGGTCTCACATAAGCATCTGCTGTGACGCGTCCTGTGTTTGCAATGCCAAGCAAAGGCCGTGTCTCAAATTGTCCTATTTAGACCAAACACGGCTGAACCAGAGTGAAATTCAAAAGGAGCTAACTCGATATTTCAGTATACTGTTGTTGAAAGTAAAAGGTGATGCATTCACTTTTCATTTGCGGTCAACAATGTCGGAAACATTTCTTGCCGGTCTCTGGTAGATACCGCTGGCAAAGTTCAACTATAAACAGCCCCATCTGGCACCAGGGTTCCCGGTTCTTTCAGGACGAAACAGTGACCCCATGTGCAGAAGAAACCGCTCACGTCTTAAGTTGCAAACAACAATACACAGAGAAAAATACGCTACCCTGGCGGTATCTCTTGAATGATCAGTGAAATTGCGCCAAACTGTGTGATGAATATAAAAACTATGCTTTTTTAGGGTTAAATTTCACTTAAGTTTGATGACTCACTTGAAGGTCCTTCATCTCTAGTCTCATCTGTGTCATCGCTTGAACAATTGTCCTTTTTGGGGTTCTCCATCTCCTCTATCTCTTCTTCCTCATCACTGTCTTCTATTTCTTCTCCGTGATCTCCTCTTCCATTTTCTAAGAAGTCTGTTTCATTCACCTGGTCATCACAGGAAAGTGCAGCTTCACTGTGCGTTTGGGGGTTTCCTTTACTCCTCTCATCCCCGTCTGTCTCCTCCTCCACCACTATCTCTTCCTCCTCATCACTGTCTTCTATTTTTTCTCCGTCATCTCCTCTTCCATTTTCTAATAAGTCTGTTTCATTCACCTGGTCATCACAGGAAAGTGCAGCTTCACTGTGCATTTGGGGCTTTTCTTTACTCCTCTCATCCCTGTCTGTTTCTTCCTCCACCACTTCTCTTGGAAGATATTCGATTTTAAACCCCTCATGACCATTTTTCTCCTCATCTCTTATGGTTGCCATGAAGATCTTCATCACTCCGTCTTCGGCCAGTAAAGTTGTGTCAAAGGCCTTTTGAAAGTTGTCTGTAAAGGTCAGGTCTGTCTCAAACCTGACCTTGTTGGCCCAGATCAACGTTGTTCCTGGTTTGCAGAAGTGCTTCATTGTGGCCAGGAGCTCGTCCAGGAAGTCGTGATGGTAAACCACGTCGGCTGCCAGCACGTAGTCGTACCGATAGACAGACGACGGGTAGGTGCTCTCCAAGTCAAAGCCCCAGGACAGAGCTGCCACCTGGGGGGTGTGTCTGCAGCGGCCCCTGGTGTTCCTGCATAAGTTGACTCTCAGGTTGTTCAGGACTTCTGGTAGGTCTGTGGCTGTGACCCAGGCTCCTGAGAGGGAAAAATACAACAAAACGGTGAATAACCCCGGTGGTGTTTGTGAGAGATTTGGTCGAAATCTACACACCTAAGAGGGACGCCACAACAGACACAAGGCCAGTTCCCGCTCCAATCTCCAGGACCGCTTTGTCCACAAGATTCCATTGGTCGCTGTGAGTTTCAAGGTAGTGACAGAGATCCAGAGCCTTGGAGCAAAAAAGATGGTTCCAGTCAGTACCAATACTCTGACTTCTACTCATTCTTATCTGTACTGAAAGAATTAAAAAAATGGTTTGGAAGTTTATTTGTGAAATCATTAGTCCATATTTGATTGACAAATATTCAGGATCATTTCAGTCATCAACAAAGCATAAGACAACTCATTTGAAAATCTTGTTGCTTATTTTTAAATTGAGTGGGCGTGTACTAAGTTGCAAGATTGACCTCCTCACCCCTGACACCCGTGTTCATACGCTCATATTTGTAAACCACCTGTTGCTCACTGACCCCTGGTCTAAATTGGAGTCAGAGGGTAAAAGAGCATTTGCTGAAACAGTTCAACAATTTTGGAAAAGGTACCTCTGCTTAATCTTTGAAATTTTAAAAATAATTAAGAAATAATAAAAAATTAAAAATAATTTTTTTAATGCGAAATTAAATGTCATCTTCAGTTTTGCTGTCAGTTTTTGCAAGGATAATTTTCACTCTGTTCATTATTTTTTTTATGTTGATGTCTGGATCATGGAATGGACAGTTATCCTGAACAGAGACAGTGGAAAAGGTTTAAAAATGTACCGGACAGCACCACTTACAGCGGGCCAGATCATGCCTGCGTACGAATCCAGAGCTTCTTGGATGATGATCTCCTGGTTGACATAGTTGTACACCTCTTTTCCTGCTCTGTAGAAAAAACGGGGAGTCCAGGCTGTTTTTTGTTGCTCATCAGCTGAATCTTTTGTCTTTATATGACCTGAAAGATATAAAAGCCACGCTCCAAAATCTAAATATTTTCTCCTTTTGTTTTAAACGTAAGCCATGGTGTTATTATCACCTTTTTCAACCTCTTTGTCTGCCTCATCCACATCTCCCTCCTCCAGTTCTTTCTCCACTTCACTTTCCATATGGTGGGTTTCCTCCACAAAGGCTGTGGCCAAATATCCACAAAAAACTTTTTTTCCTTTCTGACAGACAGATAATATGAGTTAGGACTGTGACTGTGTATAAAAAATGTCAAATTGGATTTGATTAAATGGATACAGACACAGGATTAGCTAGAAAGACAAAGATGGTTCAAATTAGGACATACATAGTTTTTGTGGTATACATTGATTTCATATGATCAAATTTGAACTGTTTTGTCCATACACACAACACACTAAACATGAAAAAAATGCCTTTAAAACTTGTTTCAAGTTTAACATACATGACAAGACATATTTGTTCTCAAATGATCAGTCCAACTTATTCTTTTCCCTCTTCTCTATCACAATCTGCCAGATTAATTTGACCTACCTGTTTGTAATGTCCTGTCCACTGAAAGATCTCAAGCGCAGTCCAAGTGCATCCGCAGCCCACAAGAAGCTATAGAGATTCAGCATCCTGCAGGACACTCCCATCATCATCACAAGGGCATGAGGGTATTTTTAGAGCTGTGCCCCCCACACACAAACATAAGCATGATACAGGAGCAGAGCTCACGTAGATTCACACACAAAGAAGGGAGCCAAAAAGGACCGGGAATGAGGGGAATGCCCTGATATCATCAGTCAAGTGTTTTGCTTCCAGGGTGGCTTAGGGACATCTCCTTCGGTGGTCTGGAAACTCAAACCATACATCATACTAAACTTGTAAAAGCCGCCATTTGACAGAGTTTTATTGAGTTCAAGTCAATCTAGAGACTGTATGTTGTGCATCGGTATAACTCATTAGTCTACAAATAGTATCAGGGACACATTAGTGGATATGTCTCTTGGCCAATACATGGTTTGTGCTGGCATGATAGCATCTTGGAATAAAGCCACAAATTGTGTGCGCTATTACTAAACCATGGACAATTTTCATGCCTAATAGCATCATTGTAGTAAAACTTTACAATAATTCATAAAATGTAGTCACTTTAAATTAAATTTGAGAGATGTTACAAGACACTTTATGAGAGATCTGTGTGTTTTAAGGTGACTCATTCGGATAATGAGTAAAATGACAGTGCAGGTGAGGGTCGTAAAAGATTAACAACAACTTTATAACCTTGTTTTGCATTTCAAGCTGTTAAACAAGTCAGTGAGGCTTAACATATGATGTCCCTTTTCAAAGACTGAACATTTCCCAAGCTTTCATTACTCAGTTTGTGCAAATCCTTAATAAATACATTTGTAATAGTGAACTCTTGCTCTCTGCCTCAGGTTAAAGTTTGTTTACCCTTGTATTAATTGCAACTCTGCTCAAAACTAGCTCAGACTTCACTCGTGGGCTAAACTCTGGTGACTGTTGCTGCATACTTCTCCTGATAACTTCAGAAGGGCCTAATCATCCAAAAATACTACTTAAAATTTATGCACATTGCCTGGCAAGTATCCATGTTGTGCTGACTCGCTTGCTTTCCCTGTTATGGTCTCAATGGCTTTAGCAGAGATGGGAGGTAACAGGATCAGGCTGGCATGCAGCTCCCACGTATCAAGCCCCTCAGAAAAGAACCTGGCTGCAGTAACATCAACCTCAAGTAGACCTCCTTCAGTTACAATAAGCATGAAATATCATCCTCATGTCAGGTATCTTTCAAAATCCTTTCAAATCTCTAAATTTGAAATCGTCCTGATTCCTTGGGTGTGTTTTGACATCCTGAATAAAAGCATCTTTATTTGGATAAAAGATGGCAGGTTTTGGCACTATCTCTTAGTGATAGGTGATAGGGAGCAACAGAGTTAGTCTTTGTGTATAAGTCCTTGTCAAATCTTCAGCCGTTGTGCATTTGTTTGTCTTGACAGGGGCAGTGATGTTAACTCCCATCAGCTTAGGTAACCTTGTCTGCTTTCATCAAACTCGTAGCCTCTCCTTTTGTTCGACAGCCAAAGGACAAATGGGCAAAAAGACAAGGCATGACAGGATTTAGAATCGGATTTAATGGGTCACATTAATAGCAAGTGACTTCAACTTACTCTCTCCAAGCCATTTAAACTAACTGGTGAGTTTCCAGAAAATGAAAAGTTTGTTTATGCCACAGTTGTTGGTGATACTGAAGCAGCACACACTGTCCAGTATGGGATGAGATATTTTTCTTGACCTCCTTATCTAGGAAGGTCCAACCAATGCGTAAAAAACAAATATTACACAAACATTAAAACTGTTTACTAGATGCTATAAAAATGTCATACATTTGCTAAATATGGTGGATGAGCCAGTTCAAGCAATGATCACAGGAGTCAAACATTTGTAATGACCAGGCTAAAATGGGATCCTGAACTGTGTCTCTGTGACATTATTTAAAAAAAAAAAAAAGGAGGATCTATGGTTTCTTTCATTAGAATGTATTTTATGTGAAGGCATTACCTTTGATTTAAGAAATAATTGCTTCATTAATTGTTATTATTGATTATTATTGATTCAATGATTATTTCCATTATGACCTTCTTTGCATGAAAAATATAACAATGAATTTTTTTTGTTTTCAAACCAATGTTTTTCCCCTTTTTAGGTACACTCAAGTATAACTTTGTGGTTGACATAAAATAGATTGATATACATTAAAGCATTTAAAAATATATAAATATAACACTGACCAAATCTGTCAGTTTGCAAATGTTGACATTACTGGATGCATCTCTCTTTTAGTTTTCCACATGATTTAGCAAAACATTAGCCTTCTTTACCTGGAAATCTTTTTAACTTTAACTCAAAGGTATTTAAAGGGCAGCTTGAAAAAAGGACACACTCGATGCATTTGTATCCAGTGGTGCCACATGTGATTCATTAGGATAAATAAGAGAGCAGGAAGGTGAGCACCCTGTCATGACACTCTACCTGACTTTTTTACGTTTCCCTTTTAAAATTCCAACCTAGTTCGTATTTCGGTAATACCTCATCTGTGTTAACCTCTTTCTGCGCGCCATCTTGGGAAAATGCCAATTTCAGTATTCCTCTTTGATCTAAATTCGAGAACATCTATGTCGACACAACGTCTAAACACCCACACACTTTTCCAGAGTTTATTAAACACTGCTGAGATTGCAGAGTCCATTCTATTTGGAGAACTTTGTCTGACTGGTCAATCTTTTGTAAACCGATGCTCCTTTTTTGGAATTAAGCGACTGTTGACCACTAGTTGCTCCAAATTCTGCTTGCTTATGGATGAGACCAAAACATGTAAAACACGAAAGCCTTTACTTTGACCCAGTGCGACCCAAACATGGCACACTGTCAGGAGGAGGAGCCGTGGAGTCTGTGGGTGTAAACTGCTTGTTTCAAGAAATGAAAACACAACTAAACTCACTTTACAAGGATTTGACATAATTATAGACATAGTGTAATTAATTTCTCACCATACTTCCAACAGCCTGATGTTGCAAACAATGAAATCTGAGTCACTTTTATCACTGGTTGCCTGATATGTAATATTAAAGCCAAAAGTGATAGACTGCTGTTGATAACTAGAATTTAATCAAACACAAATACATTGTGCCTTCGTCCGTTCAGACGTCGGTGCCTCTGTGGTCCTTGGTCGTCCGGTCCTTCCTCTGGGCTCGGTACAATTTGATACTCAAACTGGGGAGGTCATACAGCTCCTCCAGATGGAAGCGCTGCTGGAAGCGCCCCACAAAGCCGTTCTCTTTGTCCAGTCTGAAACGCATCGCCCAAAGTATCTGCGTGTGTTCCTGGCACAGGTGGTCAAAGGTGTCCATCAGCTCTTCCAGGTAAGGGTGGGCGTACACCACGTCCGCTGCCAGTATGTAGTCGAAATGGTGAGTGGCTCTGGGGAAACGCTGATCCAGCTCCTGACCCCAGGTGAGCTCAGTGATCTGTGGACGGACCGGAGGGGGTGTTGATTTTTACAGTTAGCGTTCACTCATTTGGTCATTGATAATCAACAAAACATGATTAGGGCTGGCTCTGCAACACAAGAATGAATGTAAAACCCACCTGAGGGATGTATTTGCATCGGTCCTTAATGTTGCGCATGACATTGTAACGGAGGTTCCCCAGCACATCTGGTAGATCAGTGGAAGTCACCTTCGCCCCTGGAGAAACAGATTAGGTTGGATTTATCTTATGCGATCCAAGCAGCCAACTAAAGCAGATAAAAATAAAACTGCACCGAATAACTCGTTGGATTTTTCTCTTTACCTAAGAGACTAGACACGATGGTGACCAGCCCAGTCCCAGCTCCCAGTTCAATCACATTTTTGTCTGCCAAGTTGTATTTGTCTTGGTTGGTCTCTAAGAAATGACACAGCACCATTGCCTAAAAGGGGAGGGCAGGGGTACAAGTTAATTTTTAAACATCAATGGTCAAAATCAGGGAGGGGGGGTTGTACAGTAGGCGATGATTCAGATGTACACACGCACTGATGGCCACAGCACAGCTCCATAGATGTCAGTGGACTCTTTGATTCGGATCTCCAGATCAGAGAAAATATATCCCTCCCAGGGCTCGGGACCAAGACGAGATGGATGAAAACATCGGGACATTATGTCTTTGGCGAGTTCGGCGTCCACAGCAGCATCTTCTCTGCCATCTACATGAGAAGAAACATGTTAAAATAAACATTTACAAGATGTGCATCTGCAAGCAATAAGAGCAGAAAATTAAGGACCAACAACACAGGATGTCAAGTTGAGATCTGTGGATTGCGAATGATTGATTATTCCCACATGGAACTGTGTTGTATTTGACCTAATTTGGATTCAGATAATGCATGTTTATGTTCTACATATGTATGCTCCGAGAATCAGATTCAGTCTTCCTATGACGTACTGAGCCCTCGTGGTTTGTGATTCCACGCATGTGCATTGACACCTACAATCCACATTTCAGTTATGCAGAGTTGGTTCAGAGGAAAGGTCAGGAAAGCCCATCGAACGGCAATGCAGGGGATGAATGCTTTGTCTATAAACTCTTTGTCTATAAATGCCGGTTATATCTGTCTCCAAATAAATCTGTCAATACAAAAGCAGATCTATGATGACACAATTACTTCCTTTATCAGGCTTTTCAGTGGATTTAGATATTTATTCATGCGTACTGCCTCAACACTGCAACTCTAAACTCTCACCTTGTTTGGTCTCGGTGTCCTGTGAGGGAATATTGGACTGCTCAGTGTCCATGTCTGAAGAAGTAAAAGCGGGAGGGCAAGAGTGGAAATCTACCGTACATGAGACAACTTCACCACTTGATTTGAAGCCCTTTAAATCTGGGTCTCAGTGGGATCCTGATCATGACCTGCCAAGTGGTTTGCAGTCATCCTCCATGGCTTCACATTACAAACAAACGAGCGCTCCTTAATTTCTTATCCAACAATCCCATACCATGCCACAGCTACTGGCAGCAGTTCCAGCTCTCTTTGGTCGTGTCGTAACACCTAGAATTGACAGGCAGCACCAGCTGCCTAACCCGGCTGGGGGAGGGGGGGGAGCTGCGTGTTTAAAAGGACTGGAAACAGAACAAAAAATCCATTTGTGGCCTCCAGAACATTTTTCTAGAGTTAAAAATGCAGATATGTCTGGATTTCCTGTTGATTGATAGCATGTAAGGCTTCTTTCTTGTTCTCACAGATCATGCAGTAAAACAAATGAGAAGTAGCAGATGTTTTATGTGCCTTAAGGATTTTTATTTAGAAATTTTTTATTCAGAAAAAAATATATTTTCTGTCCCATCTTTTCCAAAATTCACGAGTATGACCATAAATAAAAAACATCATGGACACATTGGAGTGTGTTTCACATTGAATTTTTAAGTCTATGTGGTTTTCACAGCTTCTTGCCCCTTCCTCTTCCTCTCGTGCTCCCTCTTCCTCTGGTGGCCTTTGTGCCACGGCCTCGTCGGCTGCCCTCGAACACGGATCGGGCCGTGACCATGGCAACTCCCCTTCCATCATCACTGTCCTCGCCCGAGCTGCTGCTGGTGTTGCTGTTGTTCCGCCCGGCCCTCTGAGGGAGAGCTTTTCCAGAGGGAGCCTGCGGAGCAGCGGAGCTGACCTCCATTAGGGGAAATTCATCCATAGCCTCCGGAGCGAGAAACCCCCCGCCTGACAAAGGCCTCTCCTCGCTCTGCCGTCCCTCACTGTTCTTCAGAGCTTCTCTCCTGGATTTGGATGGGGAAGGCGTTTCCTCCTCGCTGTCTTCATCCTCTCCTCCTTCCCTCTCCTTCCTCTTTAAGCAGGTGACGGCTCGACGGAGGCGCTGGCTGCGGATGGCCTGCTTCTCTTGTTGTTCCATGCGAAAGAACGAGTCTATCCGCAGCTGAGTCTGACCCCAAACGGAGAGACGAAAAGCTTATTTACAAGGGCAATGACTTTTTGAAACACACACAACAGATCTGGAAACACTCAAGGGAGACGTGAAAGATTTAGGTGCTCACACATTTTCATCATTCATTGTTCTCTGCTTGCCCTCTCTCTTCGGCATGTTGGCATCTTTACATTCATTTCTTAATAAGCATTCAAAATGGAAGATTTGTTTTGGTTTGTCACTTTTGTAATCCAGTGGCTCAAATCAGTAAATTCAGTCAGTAAAAGGCTCAGCTGTACTATGTTTAAAACCCATCAGTAATGTCAAGGCTGGGAGCAGCTTTGGACAGGGGCTGGTTAAGAACCTCTTGTTACCTGTTGGCTGTTGAGCTGTTTCATCACAGGCTGAAGAGTCTCCTCCGTCTTCCGACTGCTCCATCCAAAACGACTCAGGCAGAATGTGAAGGAGTGGTTGAGGAGACTTAACTTACGTTCTTACAAACAGACTCCAAAACATTTCAGGCCACGTAACGGAAGGATATTCTTTAATCATGTCGAGTTGAGGGCGCCCCCAGCTGAAGGAGCTCTCCGACTGATCGACGGCGGGCTGCAGGTATGCCTGAGCGACGGCAGGGTTCGGGAAACCGGGCTGAAGTTTCAAGTCCCTGAGTTTCTTCTTAACCTTGGTATCCCGGGGATCAGCCACCAGCCGCTTTTTCTCCTGAGCCTGTAACCACCACGTACTACCAGGAAGGACCAAAGACCCGGCAGACATTAGCAGGAATTCATAAGCAGAAATAATGAATGCTTAATCTTACACAGTTTATAGCCATTAAAACTAATTTAAAGATAATATATATACATATATATGTGTCTGTGTGTTTTAAAGAGAAGAAACTAATTGCTATGATAATGCAAGGATTTCATACTCATTCCATAAAAGCAAAGAAACATGCTACAGTGACAATAACCACAAAGCCTCAATTGATGCACCTCAACTGTACGAGAGGCTCCAAGCCTAGCCCTGGAAACTCATTCAGTATCTCCATTCCAGTTACGTATCCAACTCCCGGCACGCCTTCTGTGTAGTCGCTTCCGAGCAGATAAGCCAGATTTATCATTTTAGTCCTGTCCAAACCTGAAAAAGAGGCGTGACATTAAAGTATGAAAACAAATATGTCACCTTCATTAAGAAATACATCCTTGCTGCTTATTGATCATCATATATGGGCGATGTTAGCTTAAACTCCTGTTTTTGTTGAGTTATTTATTGAGTTTGCCCCCAGGAAGACAGAGACCACCTGCAGTCTCCACAGTGTGAATGAAAAGTAACCTTTCCTATAGACACCTCGGAAATGATCTTATCTATTCATGTTTGAATACAGCCACTGACCCAGCTGGTTCTGCAGGTCGCTGTACTGGTAGTGCTCGACGTATTTGTTCTGGCTGAAAAAGTTCCTGTACACGTGTCGCCCCCCGAACAGCCACACGTCCGAGTCGTCTGTGATGGTGCCGTTGGTCTGGTCGGCCCGGTCCAGAGCCGCGCACTGAGCCTCCGCCTCCATGGGAGCCACCAGGAACGGGACGCCGAACAGTCGCAGCAGCTCCTTGTGTCGACGCGGTTCATTTAAATTATTTCATTTACGCCATATTATCGTAATCAAAAAAACTAACAGTGCACCAACAATTGTAATGTTCCAACTCTACTTTTGTAAAAGCCTTTGCAGATCTGTCTGTAACTTTATGAGAGAAAATCCTCAGTCTAAAACAGTCTAAAAAGTTCTTTTTAGACTGTTATCAAAACAGCTGATAGGCTTGTGATGTGTGCATGATGCAAATGCTGCTGTGTAGATTAACTGTCTAGATGGCCAAATCTACGTCACCACTCTGAGAATGCTTGCCTGATGCATGAAATGTAACAAACCCCCTACCCAAATAGTAATAGTTGATGTTGATTTGTGGAGCAGGCTGATACGAAGGTATGTGAGGCCATCTGCAGGAGTCGGTGCTTGCCGATGTGATTTTATGGTTTGGTTTGACTCACCTGGCTTTCCAGGTACATCTGCCCAGTCACTGTGTTGGCCATCCTCTCCTGTTGCTGCCTCTGCTCCTTCAGGTTGTTCTGCTCCAACTCCAGAGAGCTCTCCAGAGCCTCCAGCTCCTCCTGCAGTGAGAAACACACACACACACACACTCTGGTACAACTCCGTTTGCCTTTAAAACGCTGAAAAGCGGCGCAGTTGCTCAGGTCTTACAGCTTTAGTGGGTATATACTGACCGTGTCGAGGTGGTCCCATTCGCTGGCGGCTGGCGCTGCTCCGGGTTCAACGTTTGTCTCCTCCTTTTTTTTCTCGTTCTCTTCATTTGAGCTCTCATCGTCTTCCTCCTCTTCGGAGTTTAGTACAACAGCTGCCACATTTCTCCCTTGTTCCTCTGCCTTTGTTCCATCTTTACAGACCTCACCGGTAGGCCTGTCCTCCCCCGTTATTACAGCCGAATCCTCTGCATCTTCTTTTATGGACTCCTCCTCAGAGACCTCGATAAAGCCCTCTTACAAAAAAAAAATAGGAAAAATAATTAACATAGCCCAATTAAACAAATGATAAAAGCCACTTGAGGCTGATTACTTTACCTTCTGACTCGCTTTCCTCGCTAATCTCTGACTTCATATCGCTTTCTTTTGTTTCTTCCTGATTTTTGGGGGGCTCGTCTCCCCGCTGCTCACAGACTACAGGATGAACGCCAGTCTCAGAGCGCCCGGGTTTCCCATATGGTGGAGGAAAAATACTGGTGGCCGACGTGCTCTGACGGGGCGGCGCGGGTGGCGGGTTTCCTGGCTCTTCCTGCCTCCCCGTTTGTGTCAGGCGCTCCTGTTCTGACCTCATCTCTGTGTTGGAATTTCGTTGCAGTGCCGCGGACCGGAGTGCTTTATTCCTCTGTCTGATGATTTCCTCCATCTCATCCTCAGAACTACTAGCAAGCAAACTGTCTTTCTGTCTGTCGTGTAAACTTTGGGCCGTCACATTAGGCATTAACTCATATTTTTCTTTGCGTGAGGGTTGTGCCTCGTCCTCAGAGGAGCTGATGACCACTTGTGGTGCCTTAGGATGTAGATTTTCCTGCCGCTCGATGCTTGAGCTCCTCGCACCGTCCTCCTCCTCAGTTAGGGCTTGCTGGATTGCCAGGAGCGTACGTGGGGACACTCGGCCGTCGCTCCTGTCTCGGCCCGCCTTCTCCTCATCTGAGCTGTCGTTCATGGCAGCCTGGATGGCATCGAGTGTCCGCGGCGAGGGCGGAGGCGTGCCTTCCCGAGACGGTCTGGACGCAGAAGGTTTGGCGTCTTCTGAGGGAGCGGCTTGAACTTCCTCTTCCTCCTCGCCGACGGGCCGCCACAGGGGCTCGGGTTTATCCGCCTTTCCTTTCCTGCAGCCTGACAACGAGCTCCCCGACCAGGGGGCAGCGGCAGGTCGGCTTTCCGGGTTCACCTCTTTCTTCTTGGACCCTACGAGGGCAAAACCAAGAGAGTATCGTACACGAGTTCAAAGAGGTGGCTGCATTTCATAATATGAAATGTAGTTTGAAGACCAAATTTTTAGACTAACAACACCTAGAGCCAAAAATGAACAAACTGACCCAAGAGTTGAAAGCAGGTTATGCCCACAGTCGATTCGGCCTCACCTTTGATGAGGATATAATGCGAGTTGTCTTCTGAAACCAGTCGATTGGATTCCACGCTGTGACCCTGCTGGTCGTCGCCCGGCTGGCAGAGCTCCGGGGCGCCGCCGGCGCTGCGCTGGCTCATCTCTTTCTCAACTCCCTCCAGACGCTGGTTCAGTCGGTTCCGCTGGAGCAGACCGGCCAGCTGGTACTGAGAAAAGTCTCCTGAACCCTGCAAGAGGCAAAGAGAGCGTCAGTGCTGGAAAAAAAGCAGAAGAAATTAGAAGAAATTAGTGTAGATTGGTCTGATCTTTACTTCTGGGGGCCTGTAGAACATGGTCCGACGTCTTTTGGAAAACTCTTTCATTTCTTTGAGTATCTCATGTTTCATCTCAGGAGGCAGGTTGGCAAACTCCTCTGAGTTGATGTCCACTGAGTTTGGGTCTTCATAAAATTCTTCCTGAAACATAAGAAGCGATCGGACATCAAATGAGTTACCAAAGCAAATATGGAACATATGCATAGCAACATCTGTAAACGCATTTCATACTGGTTTGTATAGTTTTATTTAAAAAACAAAATTAACATTTTTCACTGTCTTATAACAACAGGTTATACAAAAGAAAAGAAAAAAACGTTTATCCAACAAAAAAACTAAAAACCTATTGAAAATGCAAGCTTTGTCATGTTATTGTTTGTTGGCAATGACATTTTTTGTATTTGAACTGTCATTCTTAAAGCACCTGAGAACATTGCAACATCTGTTCAGGAAAGAAAAAGCAATCCATTAAGTAAGACTTTACCCATCCCTAACTTAAATAAATGATTTTGATTAATTTTATTTTCAATGGAAAATGTCTGTGAAGTAAAGAAAAACTGGCATCACATTTAAGATTGAGCAACACACCTTTAAAAGATTATCACTGATCACTTGTATCTTAGATTTTTTTTCATTTAATGCAAGGTTGTTTGTGGATTTTAAAAAAAAAGTCATATCTAAACATCAACACAAATAATTCAAATAGTAGAAATGTTACATAAGTTTATGGTTCTAAGCAAGTGATAATTTTACCTGATACGTATGGAAACTTGCAGCCACTTCCTCACTTTCTTTTTCCTCCTCGTCCTCTGAGCTGGAAAAGGATAATAACAACCTGAAGCGATTCTATTTACTGTATTAAAGCTGAAAAAGAATTCAAATCAGCAAAAATACCTAGTCTAGTGTCTAAATTACTCTGCATAATCAAAACAACACAATCTCTGATTAAAACTCTAAATCTCTGAAAACCATGTTTTTACTTATCAAGCCTCTGACCTGCTCCTTTCTTTCTCCTCTGCAGGTGGAAGTGCTGGTAGAACATACAAATCATCCACCTCATTTCTCCTCACACTGGAGAGGCTGGGGAGTGGATCTTTGCTGCAAAAAAGAAGATGCATATGGATTCAAAACAATTTGAGACAACCACTCAAACGGAAGGCAGACTTAAAAAATAGACTTTTAAGAGGACTGAGACAGGGTGAAAACAGTTATTTAATATCAAAGTTACTTTCAATCTCAGCTTACCTCTGATCCCCAAGGGCAGCTTTAATAGCTTGTCTTTTCAGGAATGTCTTAAGAAGTTTCTCATTTGTTTGCTTGGACTCACGGGTCAGCTCCTCCTTCCTCTGCCTTCTCAGAGCCTGTAGGACCAGAGCTGGTTCTGTGAAATTACAGAATTTTTGGTAATTGCAGCCTTGTAATCTGTAGAGAACTTACCAGGGTCTGCTTCTTGAGCAGCGGGGCGTCTCCATCAAACACAAAAACTGGCCTGATGCGGAAGAAGAGCAGCTTACAGATGCGGTTAAAGAGGGTTAGGAGGTGGGCGTTCTGGACACTGTTGCCTTCACGATCTCTCACCCCTTTCACTGCCTGGTTCAGCCATATACTGATGTCTGGGAGTGTCTGGTTAAAGCTACTATTAACACCAATCAATATCAACAATGCATTTCAAAGATGGGATAAATACAGCATTCCTTGCATACGTCAAAATTAGGATACCAACAGCAAGGATCTTTCCCTCGAGTGTCTCGGGGTTGATGGGCTTCCCTGTGCTCTCCAGCAGCCTCCACAGTCCGTGCACTCCCATGATCTCAACAACAACCGTTCAATTCTCACACAAAATACACGATTCAAGCTCAATGTGCTGGACTGAAAGGGGCATTTATCCCAAAACCGCTGGAACAGAACAAAGAAACAGTGCCGATAGTCGTTTTTATTGTGATTGCAACTGTATTTTGGATCCGTAGAGAAAATATCGAGAAACCTCGAAGGTTCCGACACGTGTCTTCATTAGTTTTCCGATCCAGAACCAGCACAATACTTTAATCTCTGCTGAAATGGTCAGGTTTTTCTACAACTGTGTTTCTTTTTTATAGACTCAAACTTGAAAGTTAATATCATTCATATTTAGGTGTGAGTGTCGAAGTATTACTTATTTTTTAAATATTTATAATATTTTCCTACGGTGAGGGGAAATATGGGGAAAATATAGTTGGTGTCTAGATTGAAAGTTTTCCTGAGAGTCGGGTAAACATTGAGAGGCCAACTGTGTCCGGTGGAAACAAGAGACGGACAGCTGCTTCCGGCGTAATAACCGAAGAAGACGCTTCTCTGCCCGGTGTTATGCTTTATTCTGTCACTGTGTTAACTTGCGAGCTTTGTGTTGGTGGACTTTTGCGACCATAGACATATATACATAGACGTATATACATAGTATTTATATTTGTGTCGGGGGCTACTGGTAGGGGATGGCGAGTGCCAACATACAAAATAATCTGAGCAAAATTATTCTTTTCCAAGGTTTTCAATTTGCACAGCCACACAGACTGCAATTGTATAGCTGTGTATATATATTTATGGGACGTGCGGTCAGGGGAGGCAGAGCCTCACCGGTCATCATCACAAGACAAAACATACTATAACATATTAATATTTTACTCCCCCTTGGAGTCAATGGACCAACAGGCTCAACGCGGCGTCTACATATATATGTCTATGTTTGCTACGACAGCTGTTGTCAAACCGGAAGAAGCCTCTTAGTTGTCCTGATTAATGCCCTGTTGCTCATGTCTAATCAAAAGCCCAATGTTTGCATATTTGAATGTAGAATTTTGTGGTCAGGGAGAAATTCTAAGATATTCTGTTCAAGAGAATATCTAGAAACAGTCCCCCCAAAAGTGGAACAATTTTAGTGGAAGATACAAAGGTAGCGACAGAAGGGCTGAATATACCTCCATAATCTTGGGTAAGCAAAGACTTTAATTCAAGCTCGCCCGTTACTGAAACAA
The DNA here is from genome assembly GCA_907169785.1 of Menidia menidia. Classification (NCBI taxonomy): domain Eukaryota; kingdom Metazoa; phylum Chordata; class Actinopteri; order Atheriniformes; family Atherinopsidae; genus Menidia; species Menidia menidia. The sequence continues at coordinate 20,308,572 of CAJRST010000001.1, read as the reverse complement.
CACGGGTTAACTGAATATTTATGTGGGACTATTTTGTTTGACCAGACTCCATATTGCAGTAAAACATACAGGCGTTGGGATTTTGGTGGGACACAAAAAATATGGCATTGACCCGGGCAGCTAAGGGCCTCTCTCGGTTTCCAAACAGCTGCCTCAGCTAACAGCAACCAAAGACGCTTTTAGCAGAAGCTCGCCTGTAAACACAGTCACAGGTTGAGACGGAACACCGGTAGGTTAACGAATACAATGTATTTCAGTTGTTAGATGTAATCCACACTGGACACCGAAGGGTCATTTGTTAAATGATGATTTTAGCATTAATGTATGCTGCCACTGTATATGACATTTTTAACTGTTAATTCCGTTCAACGTTGTAAAAATACCAAATACTAGCAAGTTAGCTCACGTGCTAGCAACCGTTATCGTGTATTCATATCAGCAATGGGGTGTAAACCTTGACTTCTGACCGACGGCTTTCTTTGATTTCATCGATCACTGTCATAAACTCAGAATGTTCTGAACCTTTACAGCAAAGTGCTTTGTCTAATTTTTTTTTTTTTTTTTTTTTTTACAACAGGACGTAGAGTGATCGTGGTTTATTCCAAACTTTCTTTTCGTCCATAGCCTCCACCATGACTGCTGCTGTAAGAGGTACGCGTTGTTTTCTACCTTTTTTTTGGTCTCTTCACTAAATAGATAAATGGTCGTTGGTGGTTATTCTTCAAGTGTTTATCTGCTGGAATAAACATGTTACAAAGTTAGTTATAACGTTATGCCAATGAGTTAAGCTTTCCTTCATTGTCTTTGAAAGGTTTCTATAGTTGTTATAAAGCAGTCCAAGTGGATAGGTTTACTGGTACTATTTAACTGTTTGATCCAAGCTAACAGTGTTATCAGATAATAAAGTTACTGGTGGTTTTATGCACACATTCCTATTCTCAATTTGATCAGCTACATCCCATGACAAGTGTTATAACACAAAACCTAGGTGTTTTCACACAAATGTTTAGAAATGGAAGAGTTACCCGCATAGCAGAATCTAACAGAGGTAAAGAAAATTTTGAAAAAATAACATTGGCTTTAATAAGAGCACAGCATGAGGCTGTTTACGGCTCCATCCACTGAGCCATACAAGTGTTAATGCTACCGTTCTCATGTCTTCCAGATTCTGGCAATGTGTCTATCCGAAGTGCTGGCGATGGCATGGAAACGGAAAAACCGCCATCAGTTCTAGAGATTATCACCGACACACTGCCACCCGGTCCATCTGAAGCTAACCTCCTCAAGGTAACTAGTCCAAAGCACAGCCCAAAGTCCCACCGTGCCGCTAGCCCAGCTGCCCCCCAGCCCATTGGAGTGCTTCACTTGGGCAAAGTAAGCCGGGAGTCCTGCACAGAGGTGGAGGCTGTGAGGATTATTGTGCCGCGTGCTGCCATCACTCGGAGCAGCCGCACTTGTCCCGCCGAAGGGAAAGGAGAGGCAGGGCAGCAGGCTGAGGAGCAGGGCTCTCCTCCACTGCTGGTGGTGGAGGACTGGAGAGTACAGCTGGACAAGCTGCAGAACTCTGAGAGAAGGCTTTTGCAGGACAAAGAAGGCCTTTCTAATCAGCTCCGTGTGCAGACAGAGGTAAGACTGCGTTGAATGGACAATATAATGGATTATTTTTAGGCAAAAGTATAGCAAAAGTGCTCTGAATAGAGCTTTAATGGATTTTTCTCAATCGTGTGCCAGGTGAACCGGGAGCTAAAGAAACTGCTGGTGGCTTCTGTGGGCGATGACCTTCAGTATCATTTTGAGCGTATGGCTCGAGAGAAAAACCAGCTGATTTTGGAAAACGAGGCTCTGGGCCGTTGTCTGGCCCACACTGCCGAGCAGCTGGAGCGGATGAGCATCCAGTGCGACGTCTGGAGAAGCAAGTTCCTGGCCAGCAGGTCTGAAAATCTCCAAACTAACGTTTTTATTTATCAATGGATGTCAGAGGTGTGGGAAAGATGGCAATGCATGATTTCACAGCACCATTGGAGGCTCCCGTCAGTCTCAGTTTTTCACGATCCTTTGTCTCTCTGTTATTTCCACAAACATCTCCTCAGAGTCATGGCAGAGGAGCTGACAAATGCCAGAGCAGCTCTGCAGAGACAGACCAGAGAAGCACAAGGAGCGATTCAGGACTTACTGCTGGAGAGAGAGGAGTTCTCCAGAGACATGATGCTCACACACAGGTAAGATTATCTTTGGTCTGTAATTAATGATAATCCAATAATAATAGCGGCAGAAAAGCATTCAGGAATACAGAGGTGACGGCTGGGTCAAAGCAGAGCCACTATGGCTTTAGTGGTGATCTTTGCAACTTCAAAGCCACATTTAAAAACAGGAAGCAATAGGCAGGCTCAATTTAAAGGCCGAAGCCAAAGGTCCTCTCAGCATTTGCTATTTCTTGACTTTGTGTTACCAGATCCTTGGAGCAGCTCCTGGTGTCTCTGCAGTGGGGCAGGCAGCAGACATACTACCCCAGCGCACAGCCCCTTAGCACGGGAGAACTGGCCGCAGCCAATCACAGGCTAGCAGACGCCATCAACTCCCACCTGCTGGGGGACAGCAGTGGCGGCGGCAGCGTGGGGAGGGGGGGCGGTGCCACGGCCGAGCAGATCTGCAGCACGCCGGCCGAGAAGATGGCTGAGAAGGTACCAGCTCCATCTCCCCGCCCACATCGTAACACATCTTTATTGTTCAAACTTCTACGAATTCATGGTTTGAAATGTCTTCTCTTGCAGGTGCTTAAGATCTTAGATCCCATCTCTTGCTCCGAGACGAAGGCAAATACGCCTCTCAGTGATTCCACTCCCTCAAACTTCCTCAGCAGTAAGAAGAGCATCGGCAGGTTCCACCCGTACACCCGCTATGAGAACATTACATTTAACTGCTGCGAGCGCTGTTCGGGAGACATCCTGGTGCTGTAGGGCCGAGGGAAGCCGGATGCTCTGTGTGCCCGATTAAAGGACTCAAAAGACACACAAGCTGTTAGTGACGCCTTTTGTCAACAGCAACATTCGGCTTGTCACGAGCTTGACCTTTGAACATTTTCCAAATCCATCACCCTGCTTTTTATTTAATCTTTTGAGAAAAGAGAGGTAACCGAGTTGTTTGTTCAGGGATCATGATTAAACAGATATAGAAAAAAATGATACATTTCAGACCTACTGTAGCCTAGTTTGATGTTTGGCTGATCATGTTCCTCACTGCAAGTCAAAAGTGAAACAGTTTACATCAGCCAGACTCTAAAGTTTAGCTAGGAGGCCTCTTCTACCGAGGAGGGTCCATTTTCTCTGTGCAATGGTGCTTTCAAAATCTGAAAGATTTGATTAATATGCTGTGTTTCATAAAAGTTACGATTTCAAATGCTGCGACGACTTTGTTATAATAGACATTCAGTATTCTGGAAGAGGACAGATGGTACTGCAGCCATCATCATTATGTGGTGTTATTGTATTATAAAACCCAGATTATTGGATTTTTCTTTTACCTTTAATTTATTTAACTATAAATCTGTTTTTGTTTTTAGAATATATTATGAAGTACATGCTGTTTTGTGATTTCTGTTTTTTTAAAAGGTCTTTATAAACAAAGTTTGTTTCGCCTGTATGGAATAATTGAATTGTATCATTCACAGTGAAAGCTTTTATTTAAACTGTTCATACATGTTCTGTTTTCCCATCTGAGACTAAAATAAAGACCAAAGAATTTTCTTCTCTTTCTGAATAAAGTTAGTTCTTGTCATCTGAACCCCTGCATCAAAACTGAAAGAATCTTTAACCTTAATATCATTGCTTGTCAGGTTTTCCCCACCATACGTGGTTCTTTCGGTCAGTCATCACACCACCACATCTTCTGTTTGCCTGAATTTTTCCTTGCTTCAATGTTGTTTTTAAATGACGTCCGTACTTTGGTTGTGGCTGCTTTTTCTCTCGTACTCGCCTGCATAGACACTCTGTCTCTGCCGCTAAAGCCAGACTCTCTGCTGGGTTTGTGAAGACTCTCGCTCTTAAATGTCCGTTCAGTGATTCTTTCTCCAGACCTCGACGACCCATAACCGTCCTGGGCCGATCTTCCATGATGCGCATGGCCTCTGGTTTTGTCAGTTGCACTCTCCGTTCGTTTCAGCTGTTGGTGGAAGCCATCATGCTTCCTCTTCGGCACAAACTGTAGCGCCTCCTCCCATTTCCCGGTATCCTTAATGGTGAGCATGATGCGGATCATCTGGTCCAGAGTCAGATTTTTGGCTCCCACATCCCAGTGAAGATACTCGTCCAGTGGTAAACGGGCGGTGGCGAGTTTCAGACGTTTGGCGTTGGCCAGTGACAAACCTGACTGGATGGAACGGTCCACCAGAGCTCCGATGATGTAGACCTTAGAGTGGTCAAAGGTGCGGAGGACGTTGGGGGAGTCTGCGGTGAGATAGACCAGCTGTTCCCTGGGGAAAAGGTCAACATGCTGGCGGTCCGAGTCGGTGACGAAAAGGCGCTCCCAGGTCTCTGCGCCGTAGCGTTTGAGAAGTTCCTGCTTGTAGGGCCCGTCGGGCTGAAGGTTGCAAAAGTGGAGGTGGAAGGGCTCGGTGGCACGCCGGTTCCAGCCCTCCACCTCCAGCAGCTGGGACACTGTGTTGTCGATCTCTCGCTTGGTCATGTTGGAGTCGTAGCTCATGTCAAATACAAGTGGCTGACCGAACACCATGGCCTGGGCGCTTCTCCAGGCCAGCAGCTTGTCCTGAGTACGGTCCCAAAACTGGAGAAACGGAGTGTTTTTTAATTTGTTTCCTTTACGATCATCCCAATCCTCCTCCGTGCTGTCCAGTCCCCTCTGCTCCATCAGTGAGGCCTCCCTTTCAGCCCGCCTCTTCTGCTGCTTCTCCTTGCGGGACCGTTTGTGGCCCTCTTTGATAGCCAGAAACTTCAGGTACTTTTTCCTGGCTGACTTGGTGGCTAGGTTTGCCAACGTCTGAACCTCCTCCTCTGTCATCTCTTGCGGAACCAGTTTCCCTGCTTGCCGCCACATTAAAACTAGTTCACGTGTTGCTTCAAGTGAAGAACTTTCTTTTGAATCGCCGCCTGTTTCTTTCATGTCTTCTTCTTCATCACTTCCCGTCACTTCGTTGCTAACTTGTTGTTCCGGGAATCTAGCTTGGGATCTCATGATTGACTTCCATCCGTCCAGATCGAACATTTCTTTTCCCTCTCTTTCATCTGCCTCCGTTTGAAGTGCATCTTTCCTTACAGAGCTCTCCTCACTGAAGTGGCGAGCAAGCAGGGTTGTTTGGTCAAGTCTGACCCTGTTAACCCGTAGGAAAGGGTTCACTTGCCTCTTGGATGTCACAAAGTGATTGCTCTTCCATACTGAATTCAAACATTTTCTTGCGACGAGCCGTAACATTGTAAATAAATAACATTAAACTGCTCCTTCACTTGAGGTGCCAACGGACGACTGACACTTCCTATGTATGGAAAACACAACGGAAACGGAACAAATCTCACGACGAAGGCGATACTCCAGGTTAATCCCGTCGTAGTTAAAATCAGATTACCACACGTGGCACCTGCAGTTTGTTAGATGTCCCAAATAATAGCCATGTTGAGCCTACATGTGCCTGATTTGTCAAAAATATAGGGAAGGTCACGTTGTTACACTGTGTTACAACATCATATGTCGTACTAGAAACATAAAAATGGAAAGGCTAAAATAAAATCCTTCCCTCATAACATAAAAGTTGGATTTTTCCTTACGTGGCAATGCATATTAGGATTTGTGTATCCAACGTTTATGTAACCTTTAGGAAAATATATAGGTTTTTAGAGGAAGCTTTATGATGTTGCGCAGCAATAAATGACGTGACTTCCTCCTGTTAGTAAAACAACTGAAGCTATCCCGCTAGCCTCAAAGATGAGTTTGTTTTTGCCCAAATTAGCGTGCAAAAAAGATATAGACGAGGTTATAAAAGGAGTCGCAGAAAAGGTCGTTGTTCTAAGGTTTGGAAGAGATGATGACTTAGTTTGTCTCCGGCTTGATGAGATTGTAAGTAGGATGTTGATGTGAAAATAAATGATAACTCAATGGCTGAAACGTAGTAAGTACTTCTGATTTCGAGAACCTTTCCACTTTATCTTTTTTACAGTTGTCAAAAACGGCCCACGACTTGAGTAACATGGCGTCGATCTATATCGTTGATGTGGACAAAGCTCCAATTTACACAAGATACTTTGACATCAGCTACATCCCCTCAACTGTTTTCTTTTTCAACGGACAGCACATGAAAGTGGATTATGGGTAAGTGGTTTATGAACCTTTTAACAGTTAACATAGTCCCACAAAGAACCTTAAATAAACTCAAGACTCTATATAGATTGACAAACAGGTTTAATGTCTGCTGTTACGGATTCATAAAATCATTGAAGACATAACAGGACACCCTAAGACATCCAAATCTGTCCTCCAGAGCTCATGTGAATATGCTGACTTGAGCTAATTTAATGAACCAATCATTGTGTATCAACGTACACATACAGGAAACTATGAAGGTGCCACACACACCAAACAGTGTAATCATATATGGCAGATAATGAATGATTGTGTATTGTTTATATTTCAGCTCCCCTGATCACACTAAGTTTGTCGGCAGCTTCAAAACCAAGCAAGACTTTATGGATTTGATTGAGGTGATTTACAGAGGAGCCATGCGAGGGAAAATGATTGTCCAGAGTCCCATCGACCCTCAGAATATTCCCAAATATGATCTCCTCTACCATGGCATTTAAAATCGCCCTTCAACTTTGGGAACTTGCATCTCAAAGGACTTTTGAGTGTGACGGACTATGGTGAATTTACAGAAATACCTTTGAAATTAAGCCATTGAAAGGTTCATTAAAGAAAAGAGAAATACTTTAGTGTCTCACATTTTGATATTTCTTTAATGTTGTCTTTCCCATACCAAACGTTCGTTGTCTTTTTTCTTTCTGCATCTGTGCGGTATATTTTGATAAATTCAGAACAAAACCTTGATAAGATTTTTTATGAGGGGGATGGAGTGAAAATGTCCAGAGCCATTTGATGTTTCCCATGGAAAACAGCCGCGGGTCTGCAACGACTGAATTTTATTTTATTGCTGTCAAATGTATGTGCTATGCTACTATAATAAACTTTGACTACAAAACGTTCTTTTTTTCTGTTTTTCTCTATTTCCAGTGGCTGTGCACCCACATAGCTTAAACTATTCAACAACATGGTCTTATTTTCAAATCCAAGCTGTTTGGTTGTTTATCTATTAGTGTAACCAACTGATAAATTCTAACTTGATAAATAGCAAGTGGCTCCTCTGTAAAACACAGCAGCTCCCTTCACCTGTGTTTTACACATGTATACACTTTCAACATAGATACTTGTTCCTTTAAATCAGTTGGAACTTTAACCTGTACCTAAAAACACCAACATTGTGTTTGATTTTTCTCAGTTGTGATGTGTAAGCACGTCGTATAAATTATTTTATGGTTAATTTTGATCTTATTGGACACAATCGGATTGCTGTGATTTGAATGAGGAAGACCAATAAAACCTTCGATTACATTTACAGAATAGATCAATCGTCGCTACATTCTGGAGAAGTTGCACAATAGATTTGTAGCAAAATTTGGAACTATTTCCTGATAAAGAAACTAGCGGATGTAACAATGACTCTTAGTGTGAATTGCCACAAACCGGAAGTGACTTGTCTAAAGCCGGAACTACAATTATGGCTGCGACCTTGTTCAGAACATGGTGTTAACAATATTCATAAGCCTGCTAACCTTAAACTTGTTTATGAACCCAAAGTAGTTACGATAGGTGTTTGTAGTGTTCATTTAACCGCTGAAATGATGGCGTCCCTTTTTAAGTCTGCACTCGGCAGACTGACAGGAATTTGTAGAGCTCACGGTCAGCAGCAAGGTAACATGCTTACGTTACATTTACAGGAGATGTAGGCTAACCACAAATAGATTTTCATTAGAGATAATACAGCTACATTTCACTCGAAAATACGTTTACTTACACAACTCAGATCCTGTTCAGATCCAGTGTTGCTAGTTTAATATATGGTTAACAATACATAGAGTGAGCAGCATAAAGATTCAGAATTAACTGCTAGAAGTATGAATTCCTTTCACAGGGACGTAGAGGAGTTAACAATTTGGCAGAAAGATAGGCTGATTTTCCAGTCACTGTCATTAACTGAGACAATGCTCAAAGAGTAGGACTTCTATCAGGACTTCTGCTTTGTTTACCGCAAGGTTAAATTTTGCTCTGTTGGATCACCTGCTGCTTTTTCTTCAGATATTTTGCACGGCCACCTGAAGATCCTCACTGCAGGGCTGAAGATGTATGAAATCCCCCCAGACCACAGTGGTAATGAAATACTTCCATACAAGATAACATTTATGTATGCATGCATGTTCAAGAGATGTAGGATGGTCCATGAGGTGCAAAAAACATCACAGTTGGACAAAATCAAAAGTTGAATGCACTCAAAAAAGCAAAAGTTTAGATAAGATAAAAATATTTCACAAAACAAGAATGCTGAACTGCTGAAATCTCAGCAACATAGAAAACCAACAGCCTTAAATAATTCACAGTATTGAATGAATTCATTTTTTAATGATACACATTGAGTTAATCATGAATTGCATCTGGAAAACACGCACAAGTACATTTTAGAAAAGACAAAAAAAGCAGAGAAACACATAAAAATGTTTTTTTTTTTTTTTCTTTCATAAGATGTGTTTTGCATCTCAGGGCTGCTGAAGTAGATAAGGAGACTGAATTAAATTTATTTGATGCATTTTTTTATTTATTCAATTTGTTGTGCTTGTTTTCATCCCCAAAGATGTAGTATTGCCAGAGAAACCCAAACTGAAGTTTCTGAACAAGGTACCTAATTTGAAAAAGGCCAAGAAAGAGGGCAAGAAGCTGCGGGACATCCGGGGCCCTACCAAGGGTGCAAATGCCTTCACATCTGGACAGTTTGCTATTGTGGTGAGGGCATCTATGTCCGCACCGCACCGCTGGCAGTGTTTAAGTTCTGTGCTTGCAGTTTTATTCAATCTTGTATAGTAAGCTTCCTCATATTGCAGATGAAGTACTGCCAGCTCTTAGTATTTCACAGTACATGTGGGGATTTCGAAATGTTTAGACATTTCCTGTTCCTTTTCCTTGTCACATGCAATTATCATTATTATCTTTACAATGCACTCACCATGTTTTGCACCTGTGATTAGAAATGACAACTGAAAGATACTGTTGAATAACAGGATGTGACTCTGAAGTAATCTCTCTTCCCAAATTTAGTTCTTTAAGCACATGTTCTAGCTGCCCTGTGAAAAAGTCGGTGATTAACTTAGAGATTACATTTGACAGTGATTGTCCTCATCCTTTGTGCTCAGGCCATGGGCGGGGGCTACATCCACTGGGGACATTTGGAAATGATGCGTCTAACTATTAACCGCAAGATGGATTCCCGGACAACGTTTGCCCGATGGCGCATCAATGCCCCGTATAAGCCCGTCACACGTAAAGGACTGGGGCAGCGCATGGGCGGGGGTAAAGGAGCCATTGACCACTATGTGACCCCCGTCCGCTACAGGCGTCTAATCGTGGAGGTGGGAGGAAAGGTGGAGCTGGGAGAGGTTGAGCATGTCCTGACTGAAGTAGCCAAGAAGCTGCCTTTCCCAGCTAAGGTGAGGGCTCAGAAACTGTGTGTTTTTGCCATTAGCAGCTTTGATTCATGTTTAAACAGAAAGGCACATAAAAACTCCTTCTTTTTGTTACTTTTTAGTTTTTTTTTTTGTATTAATGAAACATTTTGCGCCTGTTTTGCATGTGTTACAGACATTTTTTGTTTTTGTTATGTCATGAGCAGGTAATGAGCAGAGAGAGCCTAGAAGCCTTCCAAAAAGCGCAGGATGAGTTGGAGCAGAACAACCAAAATCCCTGGACCTTCAAGCGGATAGCCCAAGGAAACATGATGGGTATCAGGAAGGTGCTAAGTCCCTTCGACCTGCACAACCATGGACGCTTTACAGGGAAATTTCACTTCCCAGGGAGGGTGTGAAAGCCCATAACAGACCGTTGTGTTTGTGGTTTCTGACACCGACCACACAGAAGAACTGAAGACACAAACATCATTTTGAAACTGTCTTGACTTATCGATATTGATTTTTTTTTTGTCATTGGGATGTTTTGTTGAAGGGACATTTCTGTCCTTTTTATGTCCATAAAACCCAATAAACAACTTTATGTGATTAACGTAATTATTTTAGCAACTATTGAATGTCATGGTGGTCTTAATGCTTTGGCAGCAAATAAAAATCAAAAGGCATTCAACCTTTTTTCAAGCCCACGCATTAAGATTAGAAGTTACTCTCATGAGAAACTAAATACATTTTATTTGATGCAAACTTTTAAAAACATTGCAGGAACACGTAGTTTAAAAAAACACCTGATCTTATACTGAAGTGCTCTTTTCCCTTAACATAGTATTTCAGAGGTTGCAATGTTTTGCCTAAGCTGAGTGTCCTTTAATAGGACCTTCGATGCGTGTGTTTTAAAACACGTTAGGTAAGTTGTAGTTATTTGTATACGATATACGGTGTCAAGCAGTTTTTTGTTCTGAAGAACCAGGAACCGAACAACTTTATTTTCTTCCGTTTAGTTTCAGAGCAAGGCGCCAGGGCGATTGTTTATGACGCCACAATACGTCATTGGTCAACTGACTCCTGTTGCGCGGCAACGGCACATAACCGGAACCATAGACTTACGATGAAGCCGTTAGTCCGTTGCAAGGATACGTCTACGAGTCTGCCATCTTGGATGTGGCAGAACGCCCCATAAACTAATAAAAGAAAACGGAGTGAACTCCATAAAGCACCTTTCTCCAAAGTGCTTTAAGTTAATATACCTTATTCACCCATTCAACCACACACTAATATATCTGGGAAATAAATAGACAGACAGACAGACAGACATACTTGAAGACATTAGCCAGACTCCAAAATCAGACTATAGAAACGTATTTCAGCGATACGCCGACAGACACCAACAGCCCAGTTTGGGATGGATTGCGCAATCAGAGGTTCAGATCGGCTCCTTGCTGCCGCACATCACGTTTCACCCCGTATTTCAACAGGAAATGTGCAATTTCAGCGATTTTGACAATTAAAATGATCGCAATTAGTCATACATAAAGATCGGCGGACAAATAATAATATGTCATCGTATGTTTTGTCTTGTGAGGATGACCGCACGTCCCATAAATATATATACACAGCTATATAATTGCAGTCTCTGTGGCTGTGCAAGTTGAAAACCTTGGGAAAGAAACATTTTTCTCAGATTATTACGTACGTTGGCACTCGGCATGCCCTACCGGTAGCCCCCTACCGGACCCCGGCACCGGTAGCCCGGTGTCTATTTGGTTGAATCTGCTTTAGTTTAGATTCTCATTGGTTTGTTTTTAGTCATGTGACAAAAACAAGGAAGTGGGCGGGCTACCGCGATACCGCGGTAAAAGACGAAAAACGGAAAACCGGGAATACCGGGAAAACCGGGGAATATCGGGGAAAACGGCCACCGGGGGAGGGGGGCCGGGGCTCCCCAGAGGGGAGACCCGGACCCCCGACCCCGGTTCGATATCACTGTCAGAGTAGACCCGCACCGAACCCCGGTATCGCGGGAGCCCTAGGACGCAGTAGCCCGGTAGCCCCCCCCTCCGGCCCCTGTAGCCCGGTTGCCCGGTAGCGCGGTTGCCCGGTAGCCCCCCCCTCCGGCTCCTTACCTTGTTCGTGCGTTGCAGTGAGAGTCCGCCATCTTGCCATTTGAGCAAATTTAAATCACTCTGGAATTTGGAAAAAAAAAAATCAGGGGTTTTCAAAACATTTAGGGAAACTCCAGATGGGAAAACAAGTAAAAGTTTTAAAATGACATTTAGTCTTTCAAATCTTCATTTTAAACTGTAAACAAGGAAAAAAGTACAAGTAGCTTATAACTGTACTTATAAAATAGAATGAATATGACTGTTTTAAAAATATAAAGTAAAATTTAGGGGGACATTACATACATACATACATACATACATACATACATACATACATACATACATACATACATACATACATACATACATACATACATACATACATACA
>CAJRST010000001.1:20145006-20295979 GCA_907169785.1 Menidia menidia | reverse complement strand
TACATACATACATACATACATACATACATACATACATACATACATACATACATACATACATACATACATACATACATACATACATACATACAGTTTTAATGTAAACCAGCGTCTGTACTTTTGATACTGAGTGTTTTTAGCTAGTAAAGCCTGTAACTGTTTCTGTGATATAAATACTGAAATATTGAAATTTAACATGTAATCTGTGTCCATAATAACCAGATCCTGAAAAGTAGATGTGGCTTTCTGGATACAGAGCACAAACATTTACATTTAACTGATTTTGATTAATCGTTTTTAAATTCACAATTTTTATATATATATATGTATACATACATGCATGCATCCATACATACATCTTTGAAACATCTAAACAAAGATTTTTTTTTTCAAGGTTCAAAATGTCAGATTTTCTGGTCCTTATTGCGTGTTTTTATTATGACTGAGGTTGTTCTGTTCTGGCAATCTTTTTCATAGTAGATGTAAAACATTTTTCCAACGAAATTAGTTAAGATATAGGGAACAAGTAACGAAACCAACTAAAAAATTGTGATATTACCACCAGGGATCATTTAAGGACTATTTTATGCTAAACCATCTGTATATCCATGTCAGTCACAGACACACTGAAAGAACCAAATGTAGAACAGAAATAATCAGAATTGATCTGACTTTTTGGCGGAGGAGGGCAGAAACACTCAATGCAAGTGAAACCGCTTCTTTCGGCAGTTTTGAGCTCAGTTTATTAGACACATACAGGATAAATATTCAGGCCTCAGACACACAGGAAGAGACAGAAAGGAGTCCACTGTCCATTCTCATTATTTTTCCACTCTTTTCTCACCGTATGGGCTTATTTGATTTCATGATAACATCCCTGAGAAAGAAATGGGACGGCTGATGTGTCCTGATCGAATTCCTCCTTTAAACGTTTCGAAAAATCCAACGACATGAAACAAGTTCTCCATATCTAAGTCTAACCGTCTAAAGTGAAAGAGCGACCGTCCAGCGTTAAAACCAGTCCCTCCGGTTTATTAGGGGGTGGGGAGGAGGCGCGAGGCACCAAGTTTCGAGCGTGGTAAACGTTTTCAAGACTGCGCATGCGCCTTTCTCTGAAATATTCGAAAACAATAGCGCGAAAACGCATGTCGATGGATGATAAACTCACGATTAGTTTAAGGGGTTTGTAAACTACTATATGTATCATTTAGTGCTTTAAAGTTCTTTAGTATTGTCCTATGCTGTTGCATCAATAGTTTAACTTCGTTAACGTTAGCTTAGCTAAACGTGATATCACTGCGTTAGCTTGAATACATTTTTAGCCGTCATGAAGGCTGTACGAGCATCTAATCGAGCCCCATCCAAAGGACCCAACTCGAAAGACAAAGCAACTGAAGTGGCACAGAGTAGGGTAAGTTGGCCTAAATATGGAAGATACCAACGACACGACTCAATCAGCTGAACCGTCTTCAACATTTCTAGGACCAGGGACACAATGACAAAATCACCCACCCTAAAGCAGCAAAAAGGAGGACAGGCAAGCCTTGTGTTTTAAGAAAGAACACAAATATGTATTTAATTCACCTCAATGAAATTGGTTCTAATGCTTCTCCTGTCCCGAAATGCAGAAGGAGGGACATCCACAGCCTCTAAAAAGAGGAAAATTCAAGAAAACTGGAGTCTGATGCCGAGGTCCTCCATCATTGCTCTTGAGAATATACTGGACCTATCAGTACTGTAAGTTCCAATATGATCATTTTCAGAGTTATGGTTTCTATTCCCAAATGTCTGTACTCAAAGATTAATTCCAGAGAGCAGATTTGGTGAAAACTCTCATTTATTAATCATGGGTAATCCACATTAACTGACAGAGGGATGACTAAAGCTGTATCTCACAATGAGTGGTTTAGTTGGATTTTCAGTATCACTTCTTATCACATATTTTTTTATTGTGGCAGCTCAAGCTGAACTAACCCACTCCGAGGTAAGTTAGGTCCCACTACAAAAGATCAACATATGTAAAGCGCCTCTTCCAGAACAAGATTGGTTCTTTTGAAAAATCTCGTAACATAACGACGAAGTACTGATGCTGTGAGGGAGAGAGGGTGTCTGATTCCGATCAGACACCCTCTTTCCCTCCAATTTGATCTTACTTCAACCTGTTGATGAGAAACACGTCAGAGGAAAAGAGATAAAGCAATTACCCTAAATATTTACACTCTTCTATATTTGGAACTAACGTAATTTTACTGATAGGAATCATCACTGAGCAGTAAATTAGTCCCTTACTGTCTTTACATAAAGTGACAGTGCATTGTATCAGAAATCCCAGATAAGATGATAAACAGTGTCTTATCTATTTTCATGTTGGAGTCCCCTTAGCTCTTAATTTAGCCTAAATAACATCACAGGATAATCAAAACCTTAATTTTAGAGCCTGTGTGATGGAAAATTAATTTAGACATTAATAACACAGCCTTTTTTTTGTTCTTTGACACGAAGAGTGACAACTTAACAGCAGACAACTGAAACAGTCTCACTGTGTTTCGAAAATGCACCCTTCTCTTTTACTGATCTGATCACTGATTAAATACTTTCATCATAAATAAATCACATATGTGTTCTTAAAGAAGTAAAATAAACATTCATGGAAAAGGGATTTAGAAATATTCAGACTAATAACAGGAAACATTTCTTTATTTTTTAAAAGAGCTGCGCTTGCTGTGAGGCGGACAGAGAAGAAAGAAAGCCAGGAACATCTGAACACAATAAAAAAGAGGTGAGCATTTATCCAAGACTGGAAATAAGAGTTTGTTAGATTAACTTCAGGTATTTTTCCAGCTTCTCACTCCACAAAAACAACGTCCACTCTATCTTTGTATTCATACTGGTCCTCATTTGTAGAGGCAGTTCGAGTCACTATGTGTGAGATAATTGACTTACGTAAAAAGTCTTACTAATTTTAGTCTCATCCTGCTGTGTGACAAGTTGATGTAAATTGTGTTCTTAATTTTGAACTCTCACAAAAATATGACTGAGTCAGCAGTGCTACAGATGTGCACGATTGGTTGTGTTTATGCTTGAAGTTTTTTAATTTTAGGATCAAGTTCCTCATTTTTATAGTAGACTTGGAGCACTCAACTTTCATGTTTCTCATTCATGGCGTGAATATTCCATGATGAAGAATTATTATTAAATTCCATATTTGGCTAATCTTTCCCTCGAAGAATTTAATGTGACGATAGTAAATGTCGGTAAAATATTCAGTATGTTGTAAATGTCAAAGTTTAATCCTGAGTTTTTCCAAAACATATTCCAGGTTTTTAGCTCAGTGTGCAGAGCTTAAAGTTCCATCCCAGAAACAGAGTAGTCTGCAGCTGTCATCTCAGCGGCTCCAGGAGGAGACCAAGAAGGCAGCTGCTGGGAAGCAAACTCTGCGCTCCCTGGAGGTGAGAAGCTCCCAAGTCTCAAAGGGGATTAATGGATAGAAGAAACTGATAAAAAAGATTAAAGAAGCACAGTTGGGAAAATGCCAGCGTCACTTGGAATATAAACATATATCCTATGTAGATCCATCTTTTTCTAAATCTTTGTGAGGGCTAAGAGATAAGTTTTTCAGTGTGGCTACTGGAGTTGTAGATTTTTTCTCACTTATTTGCATTGTGCATTATTAATCCATTATCCTAAGATTTAATGTTTGATAATTATGAATGAGTGTCCAGGGACCTGTCTGAACTGAATCCAGCTGATATAGAACATGAATTAATGGATGGACAATGAACTAAATATAACATTACTAATCATAATAAATCAATATGATTTCACAAGAAATAAGAAGAATATTTTATACAATTTTTAGTTACATTCGATGCTGTGGTAAAATCCAGTCCATTTTAAAATAATTAATGATTTATTTGATATAGATCTTATTTTGGACACTTTCATGCTATTGTGAATAATTTAAAAACAGTGCAAAAACCCCATGAACATTCACCTGGCTCAGCATTTATGGGCAACGTTTTAGGTTGTTTATTGCTGTTTGTAACCATGTTAAAAACTCACTATACAACTTAAGTGCCTTGTTTAGTTTCATTTTGAGTTCTCTCTGTTCTCATGTCCATCCACTCTGTCACAGAGAACACAGCTGTCACCTTCGTGGGAATCTCCGTGTGGAGCTCTAGCCACATAATCGGATGTAATTAACTGAAAACCCCCCCGCAAATGAGCTTTGTCTTACCTCTCTTTGCCAATAATACATTTAGTCAGAAATATGTTTCTCCTCACCATGCATTTATCATGATATGGAAAAAAAGGGTTAATTAGCTATGCTGATATGCTGAAAAGAAATTTGGAAATACCACTAAAGTGGCCGCGAGGTGAACCTTTCAGGCAAAAAACAGCAGGATGGTCGATTGCATATGTGTGTGTGTTGGTGTTTACATGATGCCTTCTTTACTGTTTTGGTTGTTCAGGAGGACTTAAAGGCTGTTGTTAGTGCACTGGAGCGGACAGAGGAGAAGATCGTGGCTTTGCAGCACTCATGCAATATGATGAGAGGCGAGTTGGAGGAGGAGGAGGAGAAGGCCAAAAAGGTGCAAAACACACGCACAAGCAGACCAAAGTAAAGAAGGGGCTATTATTTTAAAAAACACTTAACCATATTGAGCAGTTGATCAGATAAACAGAAGTGGTTTCGCTCAGTTTTACCACATAGAGTTGGTGTTTCATTTAAGTGAGTCTAGACAGGTCTTTCACATTTGGTTGCAGAACATATCGACAGGTTGCTTCCAGGAAGGGTCTGATCGAGTGGTTTTTCTTTAGAACGGATATGAACACCAATAACAGGAAACATTACTTGTATGTGATTAGAACGTTGCAAGAAACATTATTTTTCACAAACCTTTATTCCATGTCTTTGCACAGATTTTTGAAATGATGGATCAAAGTGTCCTCGGGCTTCCCGCTCTCCCTTCACAGAAAGGCGAATCAACCATAGAGGTACGCCGAGTACCAGAGCTGGACATGTTGCCCCACAGCTCCTCTTTATGAATGAGATGAGAAAATGTCACAGTGTGCACTTCCTCTGCAGTTTGAACGGGAAGTTTAGAATGTTTTGAAACACCTTTGTTAAATTGTGAAATATTTCTTTCTGAAATGCACAATGACAACATAACATAAGCAAATCTTAACATCCTAAAACTTGGTGAGGCATGCCTGGAAGGATAATCGGTGGTAATCGGTTAACATTGTCCCCGGAAATCAGCGTGAGAGGTTGTTTCTCCGTGTGTCAGGGTGTACCAAGCCTATTGCCCAAAAGCATCTGAGATAGACTCCAGCACCCCCGTGCTGCTCAAATATATTTGAAGGGTATAGAAAATTGATAGAGAGGTGTCTTTATATTTACCACCATTAAGGTTCACCACTCTTTTTCACTTTTCCCCTTCAGTCTCGTTTAAGAGCGATCATTCCCGACAGGGACCACAACTCCATTGCCCAGAGATTGGGGGAAATTCTGCAGAATCCAGAAAGCACCCAGGATGACCAGTTACTGCTTCTACGGGCACAGAAACAAGCTGATCAGCTCTTCAACCCACTCAGCAGTGGGGCCTCGAGTTAGAGGGTGTTAAACCAAATGGTAAAACCGAATCTGTCATTAATGTCAAATATAATTATTTTTCTCTTTTCTTAATTGAATTGAAAAGTATGTTAACCTTAAAGTTCTTATCACAATAATAATGTATTTGAACAAACTGCTACTGTGCATACAAATAAAGATCAGTTGGTAGTTGATTTGGCGAACAAGCCCTTTCATTCGCTTCCCATTTATTTTATGGATGATCTTTTAACTGTTTCATCTGGTACAGAAATTGTCTAGTTACGGTTGAGAATTCAAAATGAGATTAGCATCCGGCAGAACATTTAGTTTCTACCCCCTTTTTAAAATTCAACAGGCATAGAAAACACTCAGCATGGGATAACATTGCACTGACAGATGTGGACGAGGGCCCGTTATAGCCTGGAACAAATATCAACCACCAGTAACTTCCTCTGAACTGAGGTGTTGACGATCTTAGAAAAACAGTCCACACTGTAACGCACCCCCAATCCGGGCTGTCAAAGCTCCCGCTGAGATCTTACGCCGTCTTCTTCAGTAGCAGCCCGTTTGCTGTCAGAGCATAAATGTTTAGAAATGGAAAACTAAATCCCCATCCAAAAAGAACACATGATGTCATCTCAACTGTTTTTGACAGTGTCCTCCCACCCTGCAGCAACCAGTGGCAATGCAGGTGCTGAGGCTTATTCTTATTGTAGAACCACAGAACCACCAAGTGAAGCAGGTCAAAGGGCCAATCTTCTGCCAGTTAAATTGAAAGTAAAGCAAAAGTCTTTGGTTGCTTTGCTTTCATGTTGCCAAAGATGCAGCACTGACAATTTTATTGATTTATATTTTGCTAGGATGGCAATGGTTGAACAGCCGGTTGCCTTGCTGGAATCCGTGGCACAAGTCTTGCCTCTGGGCCAGAAAGCTGTCAAAATGATGTTCTGCTGTTTCTGATGTTCTGACAAGATGCATCAGGAATGATTATTTGTGACCATGACCATGCCTGCTTCATGCCCGAACAAAGGCAGCTCGTTGCTCTTTCCTAACAGCAAAATATCCGCCCGATGAGCTGTTGGATGGTTTGTGTGTTCAGCTGACAAATGTCAGGAATTAGCAAGTAAAACATTTGTGCCTGGACTGGCCCACGGCCCCCATATGAACAAGGAAATGGATCTCATCCCTCCTGTCAAAGTGCCTGCCCCCGTTTTTCTTGTTTGGAAGCCTGAACGTTTCCCCTCATCTTGAAATTAAGGGACTATAACGAAAGTGAACTTTTCTTTACTTTTATTGTTTATTTTGATGTGTCAGGATCACATCTAAGACATTAGATTTTCAACATGATAAAAAAGATGGGATACGTCTCTCACTTTTATTCACAAGTTTTTAGCACACAAAGTGCTTCACTGTCATTTAGCACATTTGTTCTGTCCATGTTTGGCAGAGCTGCAGGGAAGAAGGACGTTTCTTGGCGCAAACAGAAAAGGAGTAATGCAGAATCTCTCAGTTAGCACCGGTGTGTTCCTGAGTTTGAGATCTTGACTTCCTTCTGATGGAATCGAAGGACTCATCGGAGAAAAGTCGTCCTATGGTGGACACCAGTGAGGCCTTGACAGCGCGGCCCAAGCCTCTGGCAGCGAACACATACAGTACAGGATTAAGAGCACTTTTGAAGTACACCAGGAACAGAGATATGTATTTGCCAGTACTGGCTAAATTGTACATTTTTGATGGTTTCTGTGACAGAGCCTGCAGGAACCGGAAAACAAAATACGGCACCCAGCAGGTTAGAAAGAGCAGCATGGTGAAGGAGAGCACGTGGTACATCCTGGACATCTTGCGCGCCATGGAAAGGGAGGAGGAGGGCGAGGTGGGTGTCGGAGGCACTACCTGTTTCACGGTGAGTAAAACGGCCAGGTTACTTCCCAGAAACACCAGCAGGGGCAACAAGAACCCCGCAATCGTCTCCGTGACGAACAAACCCAAACTGAAATCCCCGCTGTCAATGCACTGGAGGGTCTTGTTCCATTGCTCGAGCTTGGCGAAGTGGAGGTAGGGGGCAGACACCGTGGTGGCCACCAGCCACAAGAGCCCACAAACCAGAGGCACGGCCCAGGAAGGACGGTGCAGTTGAGCCCACACAGGCCTCAGCAGGCACAGGCAGCGCTCCAGAGACACGGCGCACAGGAGGAAAGCCGAGGCGTACAGCCCCAGGCCTCGCAGGAACATGATCAGGTGGCAGAAGACGGGGCCGAACGGCCAGCTGAAGCCGTTGATTAGGTAGCCCAACATGAGAGGCGTTCGAAGGAGCAGGATCAGGTCGGCCAGAGCCAGGTTCAGGACGTAGACCCGGAAGCTGCTGGCAGAGCGCGTCTCCCCGGTGCGGCCTCTGTGTATCAGGTGGCGATTGTTTCGTCGTCCCAGTGACCAAACCACCAGTCCGTTCAACGGTATTCCCACCTGTAAGTGCCACAGAGACACAGCCATCATTAAAGAGTTTAGAGGGGTAACATCTTCTTGTCAGAGATGAGGATTTTTACAACTCTGTGGTCATTTATAACCCAAATCCAAGGTGAAAAATTCACACTGAGTAACTCAAAAGCCTAATAATGAACACACTTTATCTATTTTTCTTTCTAATCGAAAGAAAATCACTGCTTCAAAGGTATTTTTAGCCAATAAGTCCCAGTAGAAACACAATAACCCAGCTGTCAAAGAAGTATTGGATTTGCCACTCTGCAGCCCCTCTCTTTCAGTGTCTCCAATCCTGCATGCAGATGCAGAGTGAAGTGTTTCATGCATCCATGAGTCGCTCACCAGGAAGATGACCAGAGTCACTGCGATTTGGATTCCTCTGGACACTGCCAGCTCAGAGGTGCTGGAGCTACTTAGATGCTGGTTTACTGAACGCGTGCCATTCATATTGGCCACTGAGGTGATGCTATGCGGAAGATGAGCTGAAATGTAAAAAAAAAAGAGTGAAAGTGAATAAAGATAAATGTTACGCTGAAATTTGGTAATACGTCTCAAATTTGCTGAATTGGTAGAAAGAGGGAAGGAAGGCAGTTGCAGACACCACAAATTTAACATGAAATTCACACCACTAAACAAGACTTCCTTTTTGTATTTCTGCTCTTAAACATTCCTCTTAAGGGAATAAGCTAGAGACTCTGACCAACATTTTCCCTCCAAAGAACATTACCCCATGATGAAAAGAACTTTTAATTCATACACGCACACCCTGTACAAGTATTAATGGTAATGATTAATGTGAAAGGAATCTGTAGGTCGTACTTTCAGGCAGCCCCAGGGTCCTGTCTGAATCTGCACCTGCTTGTTTGTAGCAACGTGCTTGGATTTTTTTTTTGGTGAACGCATTTCAGTTGGTCTTTACAAGAATAAATATGTTAACATGTGCCAAACTTACAGATGATAGTCACGGTTAAAAGTTTTTTTTTCAGAACTTAAATGACCCAAATCTTGCAGTCGGGCTATAATCGCAACTCAAAATTATCTTGGTGGAAAAAGTTTGGCTGACTTACCTGTCTTATCTCTGTTGCGTTTGGAACCAATTGAGCCGCACCTCAAGTGAGAGGGCAGTGGTTGCTTGCTATTTCAACAATAACCACCCTCTCTCTCTCTCTCTCTCTCTCTCTCTTTCTCCTCTCTCTATTTCTTCTCTCTCTTCCTTCCTTGTGTGAGATTGCAACACAGTCCTACCACTGAGGATAAAGAGCAAAAAACTGCTTGATCTGACTTCAACCAGCATCCTCAGGATCAAATAATGTGAAAGTGAGCACCTACATGCATTCAGGGTCTTCCATCTCCAATTATACCAAGCCTTTCAAAAGTACTTTTTTCATATTTAGATTTCCACTACTTCCTCCTATTACTTCTGCAGCTGTGAAATTCACTCTGCATACTGAGTTGATCAAAACAAGAATGCATTTATGGGTTTTTTTGATGAACAGAAAAAGCAACAACATTAACAACAAAGAAAATTAAAAGGTGATAATGGATTGTATTGTGGCTTTGTTTATTTGCAGCTATGTGAAAGGACTGTTGAGTGCCAAATACTTGGTTTGGAACAATACTGTGTATTTTTTGGGTTATTAAGGTAAGATGATCCCAAGATAGAATAAAATAGAATTGCGTGCTGTAAGATATTTGCCAGATAATGAAAAAAAAGCAACTTTATGCCCTCCAAGAATGGAATAGCTGAAATCCTGATGGACATCACAAGAAAAATATCGATTATTTTGATCCCAACTTAATTGTATGACACTTTATTTATGATTTTTAAAGTCTGCCTCATTGCTTTTCAAAATGTGTTGGGTAAGACTAGTTCGATTATATAATCATGTGGTTTCACACTCCGGAAAGTTTTTTCCGCTTTCTTTACAGTGTTGCTATGTCACCTTACAAAAGAAACCAGGATGTCTCTATCTTACAATCGTGGTACCGTTTACAAAGAAATATCTACCACTAAAGCTGGAAATATTTTTCAATTTTACCACTTTTCTCTGATTATAGCTTGTAAGACTCTTTATTTATTGTTCCTGTGGCATCATCAATTTTAAAAAATCATCATATTGATTATGTCCACAAGCCAGAGACTGCAAGTATAGGATACTTGTTTGTTTGAAAAATCCCACCTTTCTTACAAATACTTACACTGAGTTAAATATGTCAATTCATTATACATTCCATTACATTTATCAGCTTTACCTGCATCAGTTTGTATTGACAGAATTGTTATCATCCATATTACCCCATTGTGATGATAGGAATTGGTTTCTGAACATTTGAAGGGATCCCTTAAATATTCATTGGGGTTCATGTCAGGGTATTTCGGGGGAAATCAGTGAGAACTTCTCCTTTTTGGTCCTTTTTTGTCTTGAGGCAGATTTTCTATACCTTTGAAGTGTGTTAGGGGCCATAAGCCTGCTGCATTATAAATCCCTCTCCGCACACTTTCAAACCAGTCTGCAGCTTCCATTGATCCGTGTACAGCCAATACTATGCAGGTGTCCTGCTCCAAAGCCAGCAGTTCACCCCCAGACTTCAGCATTCCCACAGTCGTACTCAAACCTTTTCTCTGCCGTTTGCCTCCCAACAGAACTTAACTGGTTCCTGGTCATTATCAGCAGGACTTTTTTCCTGTCACTCACTGACTCTGAGCATTGGGTCTCATTCCATTCCTGAGAAGATGTTCAGAGATGCTACTCCCTCTATGGGACCGCCGTTGCTGACCAGAGTCTTGCATTCTTTATTTTTGCATCTTAAACCCATGTCTGTGATGAAGAGGCTTTTTCTGTTTCTTAGAGATCAAAGTTTAATGTATTCATGCCTTGATGTGGTGCTCACTTTCAGTCTGCTTGATCTAGGATTTTAGGCCTCCATGTGCTGCTCCCTCAGAAGCCTATAGACCAGCTGCAATTTAATGCTGGGAGCATCCTTCTTTTGCTTCAAAATACAGTATAACTGTGGTGATTTGGCTCACTTCTGCTGGAAACTGTAGACACATACATGCTCATGGCTGCTAATAGATTACTTTAACAAACCCCTGTGTGATGAACAAAAATTTATCTTAAAGTCATGTGGGTTTGACATTTTTTACATTAAGTCGATGGTAAACTCTTTGGGTCTTTTGTGTTTTCTGACTGCTCTGTTGTGGAGCAAAGCGAAAATGAAACGGTGCAATACTTAACTTTTATCACTAGAGAGCAGCACTGCTCAAGTAAATGTTTGGGATATCTGTTCATTCTTTTGTTCTTCTCTTTTTATACAGTCATTGTTCTCATGTGCCATTTTGGGAACAGGTCAAAGTAATTTTGAGATGGTTTGAATGAGGAATGTTTCAGTAACTGAGCATGAATTTGACTGATCTGCTTGATGGTGTAACTTACTGTCCCGAAAAAATGTTTGAAGTTGTTCCGAAATAGTCCTTTTGCATATTCTATTGCCATGATAAAATGAAATCCCAATGACAGAGGGGCGTGAACTTGTTCACCTGAGGGGAGGAACACAAAGAAGCTTCTTCTACGACAGCTACTCCATGTGCAATCCTCTGGTTGTTGGTTTGTTTTGCTCTTCTATCTAATTCTTCCAAAATAAATGTAACACAAATGACATCTTTCAGACGATGAAAACTGGCATCATACACACAAAGTTTAGTTTAGTAGTTTAGTACATAGAATATTTATATTGTGATAATTTGTCATGTGAAGCTCCCTTAATTGCTCCTGCCTGTAAAAGCTGGTCTTGACAATATTTCAGTCCTTGACTATTCCTGTTATTTTGTCCATCTCATGGATTGAAATAGGCCGGAAAAATCATCGGAAACCTCTCAAGACAACCTACATAAGGAATTATTTCAAACAAGATGAATAAAACATAACAATTATTTCCAATAATATACACAAAACCAAAGCTTAATTTTAAAAGCAGAAACTATGGCAGAACCCTTTTGTTGTTAGAGTGGTTTGTGAATGAACTGGATTGAGTGTAGTTGTGTGATTAAACGAGAGAGAATCGTTTAAATGGGAAAACTGCTTCCTTTCAAAATGTAAAAAAAGCAAAGTTGCTTATGTGAATATAAAGAAAATGTATAGGCCACAAGTAATAAAGATACTTTTATCTGAGGGTGGGAAAACAGCTTCCAATTAGGCTGCTGCCGCTCAGCTCTTTGAAACAATTTCAGCTGGTTTGATCCTTTAACTTCACTAGTCTACAAACTGCTCTGGGCAAAATATTGAACTCTACAAGGTCCCCCCACTGCGTTTCTCACTTAAACATTACATGGGACAAAAGTGAAATCAATGTATAGTGTTTTTTGGGTGTAACTTATTTCTTTTTGGGGTTTTGTCATGTTCACCAATGTATTTTGAACACTTATAAGTTTATTTAATTTTTTGTGCAATGCCAAACAGTTTCAGGCTTCGGTAATATTTAGCCATCCTTTTATAGATGAGATGAGTCTCGCTGATATATGAGATCTCCTTTCTGGGTGTCCTTGTAAAGCAAAATTTCACAAACATGTTTCACATATTTGAATCAAACGCAAGTACCATAAATAATAATGGGAAAGAAGTGTTGAAACCATGCAAACAAAATACAAAACTTTTCCTGTCAAAAAAACAAAAACAAATAGAAAAAAACAGCAAACATTAGGGCAATTCTCAAAAACTTGCAAAGATTTATTCTGTAGTTTGCACAATGTGCAACTTTGTGGCTGTGGTTTGATGAGTAGTTTGTCATTAAGCACATCTGGTCTTCCGGCCAGATTGAACGCCAAGTTTATCCATTGCCAGTGAGGAGAGCACCAACAGTAGCGGACCAGTAACAGACATGAAACAGTTAGCCATGCGGGATGCGTAAAATAACTTAATCTACTGTATATATAAAGACAGTTTTTAGTGTTACTGTTGTGATTGAAGGATTCACTTAATTTAGTTAGTGCTCACTGAATTAAGCAAGAACATGATGCTGCAATAGAGGATCAGTGGGATATTTTGACCAAACCATTTTGATAAGACTCCTGAAAAATGTGACAACTGACTCATGAAACCGTTTACTTGATGTCGCAAAAATAGAAGTCACCTTACCTTTAACTCACGCACTTCCCTTAAACGTACATATTTCCCAACGTGATTACTTTTATGATCTGTAGGACTAATTACATATCAGATGTATTTTAAGAACAATACATTCAGCAGGAAGTAGAGCTACCTCTCAAAGTCAGAATAGTGAATTGAAGGCTACAAAAGAGGAAATGCGGGTCAGGTTTTTATTCTATAAGGCCGGAATAAAACAAAAATTACAAGGTAAAAGTGACAATTCTTAGTCTCTTGTAGTGAAAAGAAGAATGGAAAAATTAAAGTCACTCACTGCTTAGAGATGAACAAAGCAAGCCCTTTAAAGATTTCTGTGAGGAAAAAATCAATTATTTGTGGAGGAAGTTTTTAACGACCCGAAGTTGATGTTTGGTTGAATTGAAAGCGATTTAAGTAGGCCGTGATTCAATTTTTACAGCAGCTTCTAACACAGGTGGAAATGAAAATGTCATTTTAGTGATATTCCTGCAGAGAAAGAAGTTTTCACAGACCGATTAATCTGTAAGCTTTTCAGAAACTGAAGTTCTCCACAGTTCATTTATCTACACAGCTTACACTGTTCCATCAAAGCCTTTCACAGCTGTCTGTATTAACACCATAGTAAAGAAAAATACATTTGATAAAAATACGTGAATTAAAAAAAAACACGTTTGAGAGATGACGCAGGTTGCCATGGTTACATTTAACCCAGTCCGTGACCTTTTCTTTATGAGGTGACATCACTTGGTTAGGATTTAAAATCAGAACCACTTGGGAAGGTGTAACAAAACCCTCATGAGTAGGTCTGAAATTTAGTTTTTGGAACAATAGTTTGGACAGCTCAGGGAGTGGTGTGCACTAACTTTGAAGGCTTGATTCAACTTAACTGCTGCAGAAGCATCGCTTTTATAATCCACCTTAAAGCACAAGTTTCATTAAAAATGCATGATTTTTCCAAACCAGTATTTGATTCTAGGTTTTAACACCCCAATTAATGAGCTGAACTCTAAAGAGAGGCTGTTAGAAACTAGTGGCTCATATTAGAAAAAAAAACTTTTTTCATTTCCTATTTTACATTGTAATGCGAGTTACTGATTTCTTCTAAACTAAAATGCTTCAAACCCCTAACGATCTTCTGAAATAGCGTAGCTTTGTTAATGGTTTCAGATGGATTGTAGCATTCTTCAGCTATTATGAAGACATGAACACCCCAAGAAATATGTGAAATCCCCAAAGATAGGCCTCCTTCAGGCAAAGGCTGACATGCTTTTGAAACATCTGTAAAATACTTTGATACATTGTAATAAGCTCTTCGAGGAACTTGTTTTGGTTTGTTTTAGAGATATAAAACTTTGGTTGTGATGTAATGATTTTAAGGAGATCAGATAAGGGCAAATGGTTCCAACGAACTGAGTGCCGAGCAGCATATTCAAATGAGTGTGTGGAATTGTATCTTATAACGTCAGTTACTTCACCACTGAATTTGCACCCACACTTCCTTTAAGCTTGCTAATTTTAGATCAAGGAGCTTTGACTGGGGCAAACCACGTTAGAGAGAAAGAGTTGAGGCCGTGTCTGTTCACCGTTGCTCTTGGTTGAAATTTGTTTGACGCCTTTTTAAAACAATAACTACTGTGTTGGGCTCGGAACAGATATCGATGACGACACGGCAGTCACGGCTATGTGTTTTTGAAAAGGAGAAAAAATTCCCACTAAACATAATGCGAGACTTTGTCGGCATAAAAGATCAAGACCCGATGACGCCACTGAGAGCGGGAAATGTTGGTATCAGCTGTCTGTCGGGCCTCCTATGCATATCCCACATACGACAGGAAAGCAGAGTGAGGTCAGGTCTTCCAGCTGCCCACGTGGAAACTGAAATCTGCAAAGCAGAATTAAAGGGTAGCTTTCGTTTTTCTTTCTTTTTCTCTTTTTTTTGTGACAGACAGACACTCATTTCTGGTTTGCTCTGGAGCTGCCTTCGAAAAGAAGTGAAGGTGATGAACACCTTTTGTTTAAGCTGAAGAGAAGAAGAGCTTCTTCCTTCCCGTCAACACTCAGGATTCAGCTTTTCCTTCAATGTGACAAGCACACTTTCTCTCTCTCGAAACATTTATTCCCACATCATAAATTTCAAACATTTTCATTTTCGTTTTAAATGAAAAGGGAACCTTATAAAGTGACTTCACAAATGTCTATGTCAAAAAGGAGACAGACAGTCAGACAGAAGAAGCAAGAAGTTGAGTTGAAACACGGTGAATTTCCAGACTGTGAGGGGGGGGTCCCCTGCTGCCGCCGTGCTTCTTCCCCCACCTCTTCATGTACTCTCTGTCTTTTCCCTTCCACTTTTACATCACTGATTGTGTTTCCTCTTTGACTCTCTCGCTGGAATGTGATTTACACGACAGAAGTCCAGATGACTGTTGTAAGAAATTAGCTTTGAATGAAGCCCGAGACGTACAGGAAGCGAGTTCTCATATCGTGCCGCGAGTGTTTGAGGCTGGTCGGTGGGGGGATCGTGACAAAAGACGGGGAGGCACCTGGTTTCTCATAAGTAGAGCATTATGACTTGGTTGATCAGTTACCACAATCAAACAGCGTGCCAGATAGATTTCTTGGCCCGTTTATGTGTCAGTGACTACTGCCATGGTGACTGCATGCATCCCCTAGTCATTTAGTGGAAGAGAGACTCTGAAAATCCCCGCAGCTGACACTCCCATAACTGACAAACAGAAATCCAGTTCATTTAACGACTCTGAACAGTCATAGCGTTCACATTTCAGGTGGCACGACATAAAAAGAGTTCTTTTTGCCTGTTTTTGTAAAGGGACTAATTTGAAGGTAAACAGTTACAGTTAACATCATCTGTAGGACCAGCCTGAGGCTCTTCTGTCTTTTTCTGTCTGTGGCATAAATCATAACCGCATAAACTGAATCTAAAGGCTGGTCACAGTTTTTACCTGTACAGGTAGATTTGGTGGTCAAATTTGTTCCAGATTATCCACTGACCTTGGATGATGAATTTGTCAAGCTGGGGGAAATTGTGGCAAATTTACTGATCTAATTATCTGTAAACCATGAAAGAAAGTCATGAATTCACCAATCTCATTCTACTTTTAAGAAAATGAGTAGGAATTTAACTAAATGACTGAACAGTTTATGCAAATTAAATAAAATTACATCAGATTAAGATAAATGACTGGTTTTGAGTTTAATGGTTCTCCTAAACTGCAAAGCAGAAAGAAAAAGAGTTTGCTCTGAGCTGAAAAAGTGATGATGTTGTTCATGATAAAACTGCTATGGTAGGATTTTGGAGAACGAAGCATTTGGAGTTTTTAGACGATATTTTTATCAGACCAATGCTGATGTTTTTTTTTATCAAAGTGATTTAGATGATGGTAGTAGTAAGTTCTTTAGGAGGTAAAAACATTATTTGGATTGGACTGTAAATCAAAACTTCCACAGGGCTAAAATACGCTCTTTATTTAAGTTTGCGGTTGACTTATAAATGACGGAGATAAGCTGGTGAGCTTAACATCCAGCTCCTTTACAGGGATACGAGGAGCAAAGGATGAGTGCTGTTCAATAGCAGTCAGGCCATTACAGCCGGGCGGTCAGACAGAAGCCATCTTTCACTAAAAGGAACATGAAGGCCTACTGGGAAATTGCTAAAAGGCATCGATAGTTAAAAAAAATCTAGTGTGGATCAGAGTTAGGAAATGGAAATCCCATGTTTGTGTTTTTGTCTTTTTTTTTCTTCTTTTTTTTAAAGTCAGGATCAACTCAGTTCTTACTTAAGTGCCCATTTTCAAAGCCCCCTGATCCAGAAAGATACTTCTCTGAACATTTAAACTGAGAGATGACCATTATCTAGCACATTTTTTTCATGTATAAAGCAAGATGTTACATTTTTTATATCAAGTAGCTACGAATTCATTTCATGAACAAGAAATTTACAAAAAATCCCTTACTGTTCAAGTTTCCTAAAAAAGTTCAGGAACCTTAGTTTATTTTCCTTTGATGTGAGCCGCTGTTGGGGGGTTATTTAATCCTCTATAGCATGGTGTTGCCTTGAGGCATCAAAATGATATTTTAGCCGGCTCACTGGCCCTTTCAAATGGACGTGTGTGTGCACACGTGCATCCGTACGCGGATTCACTGTGATGTTTTGGATTGAAAGACTTTATCAGAGGGTTAGGGTTAGTTTTATTCTTTTAGTTACTTATCAAATACAATTATTTCATAGAAGTTTTTCTATTTATTTTATTCTTTTTTGCTTTGTTGTTGTTTTTTTCAAGCGATCTGCTTTTAAGAATTGACCTGCTCAGATTACTGCTAGACAACCGACACCAGACGAGACAAGGATTGGACTTTTTAGTCACAGTTACCACCAACATAGTACCAGATGGTGAAGGCAGCATCATTCTGCGGCTACGTTTACCAGGAATGGAGCTGAGAAACCAGCCAGGATCATGGATAACAGAAATATGGAGAGCGATTCTGGGTGAAAATGTTTTCTTCATAGTTAGCGGCTGGAGCAAAGCACCCTAGAAGACCTGAAATCCACATGTGCCGATGTTTTCTTCGTCCAAACAGCTTCACGGTTTCTGCCCAGAGGAATTTCGAAAGCTTCAAGGGTTTTTCAGGTTTTCGTTTCTCAGCTTTCTATATCTGGTAAAGATGCTGAAACTTAGCAGGGTGAAATCTTTTTGGTTCATTTTCAGGTTTTACTTCTTAGAAATTGAATCTTGGTTTTGCTTTGTTTTTGTTGGTGTCTAAGATATAAGATACATATTTGAAAGTGAAAGGATTCTTCTCATCAGAACTGTGTGTAAAATTGATTGTTGCATCCATTTACCTTTGTGATTCATATTCATTGAGCTTAAATTACCTGAAATCTCTCGAAATATTTGAAAATCCTACGTTAGGGTGTACGATCAGTCATGATCTGAATCTATTTTCCTGATTTACATGTGTTACATGTCATTGGAGATAATTGAGCAACTCGTCTGAAGAAGTTTCTTTTTGTAGGGTGAATTTTCTTTTTGTAGTTTGTAGGCTGCATTTACATGAAATATAAAAGGCATTACACTGAAAACTTACTGAAATTTTTTTTCAGTCACTCTATCCAAGGGGGTTTTACATGACTCATACAACTCTATAAAAGACATGTAAATCCACAAGCAGGTTTATTAGTCAATGAGAGAGGAAGTCAGAGGAGTAGAGATGGTGGTGAGAAGGCAGCAGAGAGCGAATCGTCGGGCATGGTGAGCACCTAAGAGAGGAAGTGTAATCGATGTGGAAACAGGTCAGTGGCTACATAACTTTCATTAATACTCGCATACTCGCACCGAGACGCACTTACTGACACTGTCTCATCACAGCTTAGTATCTTAAATCTATAAGCTAAAGTCGACATGACAGCACCTGTTACATCCTGTTATTGCTCAATATGCCTGTGGGGAGATGCAAAATCTTACAGATGGCTCCAGATCCCCCACACCTGCTCTCTTTCAGAACTTTCATTCTAGTCCAGACTCCAGATTTAACTCTACTCTTAATCTCTTTCGAAATTTCTTTGCGAGGGTGACAATAATTTCAAGAAACATAATCCTACTTTTCAGAAGCCAAACACCAATTACAGAGAATCTTTTAGAATCTTTTAGAATAAAGTATTGAAAACATTACTCAAATGTCAGCCCAGGTTTTCTTCTCACAAGCTTTTTGTGTCAGTCTAAACTGGAGCAGTGGTTATATCTGCTGTAGTGCATGTATCGTCCATCTTTCCAGCTAAATATACATTCAACAAATTTAGCAAGTGTCTTACCACCTTTAGAAAAATAGGAAGAAGACAAGGCACTCTTGTCATCATTATCCACCAAAATGTTGTCTTAAACTTAACTTTTCCATGTCTCAAAACTGTGTGACTCTTTTGCTTCTTGTGAGAATGAATGAAGCTCCAACACGTTACCCTGGAGGGGAACCGTTCATGAATGTGTTTGTCCCCCCCTGCAGGACATGCTGAACACCTACCACGATGGTGCTGGAAAAGCCTCTAAACCCAGTCTCAGGTCGAGGTTAATGCTAATCGTGATAGGGGTTGTGTATTATCTGACACCTAACATGTTAGCATTAGCTTTACCCGGGGAAATGTCACCATGAGCACGGGTGGTGCTGTCACAGGCAAGCAGGAATCCACAAGCATCTGCGGAACATGGTGTGTGATTGTTAAATAATGAGCCTAATGCTATAATCAAATTTTAATGAGGAAAGTCCATTTTCAGCCCATCTCCACTTCTGCAACTACACCCAACTACTTCCTAGTCTTACACTTTTTAAAGGGGGGGAAATTCGGCACCATTTATGCAGTTCTTTTTACTGGACATCTTTCAGGGTATAGTAATTCCGTTATAACTTTTGGAACCAGTTTCTGGTAACTGCATTTATTCACTTTTCCAGTTTTCATAATAATAGCTTTGGTGTTGAATGAACCACTACAGTGAAGAAACAGCTTTTCCAAGATGGCCTTAAAACTGGATTTCATTTGAACAGATTTCTTCTGCTTTGGAAACAAAGAGTTAGTTTCCAGCTTCCCCTGAAAGATCTAAATTATTTATTTTGTTGCCTTATTTTCCAAATTCGCTGTGTTAGTGAGTTTCTCATGCAAGATTTGCCCAACAGTCCTTTAGATGGAGAAAGATTCTGCCATCATCCCAAAGTCAAGTGGATGATAATGATCAACAGTTTGTTGATTTATTAAATCCATCTTGTATGGAACATTCTACCTGGCTGTTTACATGTATGAGCATTTTAAGTGCTCATTGCCCATGTCCTTAGGACCCCAACAAAATCTCATTAGATCTCGAACACAAGGTATATGTACGACTCCACTGAATTGTCACTTTCCATATGTCAAGCAACACAACGTTATCATAGACCTTCCTCCAGCAAGGCATAGCAAGGAACCAAAGGAACAAAATGGACGTTAAAGGTTTGTTACGTCTTACTAACTGGTGAATGTCTCAAAACTTGTCTGTTGGGGATAAAGTGGCAAAAGCAGACAAAAATAGTCTAATCTATTATTACTCAAAAGTACCAACTGGACACAAAGAAGAAAAGGAAAACCATACATATATCCAATAATACTTGATGAGATTGTCATGGAGCAAACTATTTGTTTTGGGATGTTTTTCCATGTAATGTTTTGTATGTGTTTAACTTTTATTAAAACCGTGAAATGCTTTAAAAAAGATGGCGTGTTTTTCTGCTGTGATGTGTGTGTTTGAAATCTGAAGGCAAGAAAGCCAATGAAAGGTGATCAAAACCGTCTGTAGCTTACAGTATGTATCTGACATTAGTTTCAGAGAAACCTTTAGTCGGAGAACACTTCTGCAGCTGCGTTTCTCTGTTGTGGATGTTGAGGTTCATATGAATTATAGATATGTGTGACAGTGCCACCACTTTAAACACATGCAACCCAGTCCCCCACGACAGAAGTGCAGACATTTCTGTGCCGTTCAGCTGTCATTTGTGCTACTTTAGTCTTCTGCGAGAAGTCCCGTGTAATCTTTTAAACCACTGTGTCATTAGTTCAGACTCACAGAAAATGAGGGGATTACAGACTTGACTACTTACATGGAGAATACATGGGAGTTTAAAGACAATCCACCCAACCCAAGCTATTCATGCAATAAAATACCTTTCATGCACTGATCATATTAAAGTAAGAATCATAATAAACCGTAAAGCGAAATTTTTTCTTGGTCAGCCTTGGAGGACCTTGCATTTCAGGAGAGTGTAATCCTGTCTATGAGCTGATCTCAATTAAGTGTGTGAATTCTGTATGGACTTCTATAGGTGTGATCAATGTGAAAAAAGTACATTTATAACTGTGCATTTAGCAGACGCTGTTCTCCAAAGCGACCGACATAATACAGAGGAATTAACAATCAAGTACATTCATGTCCTTTTTACTCAAGTATTGTGTTTAGGTAAAAGGTGCTTATGCTTCATTTGAGCATTACTCATTTTACAGCGATAATCATGTTGCTTCAATGTTATTTATGTAGATTCTAATCAAATGAAAGGTTAATATTCTTGACGTTATTAAGATATATAGGCAATTGAAAGAAGTTAAATTCAACCTTATGGAATGTATGAATTTGTAGAAAGATGGTCGGAAGCAATGCAGAAAATGTGAAGATCTTGGAGAACGTGATTCAGATTTATCCACCCAGCAGAGTTTATAGTTCCAGTGAGCCTTAAAAATTTACAGGTGTACTGTACAGCATTGTGGCAGTGGTATAACTATCCCAAAATTGTAATGATAGGGAGACTTTTCCATAAGAGTATATCATTTTAGCTTTTAATGTTTTGCAATGTTTTCTTTCTGACATAAAAATGCGATTTTTGATTTCTTTTAAATTTGATTGTTTTTGCTTTTTTATTTCACATTGAAGTACAAAGTTATTTCTCTCTTGTTCTGAATTGAAGCATTTTTCTAAACAGCTTCTTCTATGAGTGGAGCTGATAAAACAGGATGTATTTCTGTGTAGCTGACTGACTTTACATAATAAGGCAGAGACAGAGTAAAAGGCATCATTAAAATTAATTGCAGTTCTGATTAAATATTGAAGGGAAATAATCATGAGTAGAAGTCAAGATTAAGTTTCAAAGCTCAAAACAACATAAAACAGCCATCGACATAACGCAGATTAATGTGATATCTATCAAAGATATTTTCTTTTTGTTAAAACTTTGAGCCATTAGAAAAATATGATGAAACATAGTTACATGCCTTTAAAAAAAAAGAAAACAAATCTCCCACAAAAATGAGGTGGACGAATCTTTTTAGAAAGTTGATCCGTGTCTGATGTGAAGAAATTTACCAAACCCATGTGCCCACCCACCCTCCCACGCACCAGCCTGTATATAGGCGGACCGGTCAGTCAGATGATGACTAAAACACTCCACACAGTCTCTGTCCTCGGCACGCGCATTTCGTCACAGGGATGATTTTCTAACCAATTACGCGCAATGTGGAAAATTTCATCCAACTGCAGGAGGGATACTGGCAAGTTGGAGGGATTTCACTCAGGGATGGTGCCTCTGCGCGCACCTGGAGCCGCTGGAGACATGCAGAGGCAACAGATTCCGCACAGTTTCCTCTCCCTTCTATGATACTCGTCCGCAGTGAATCTGCGATCTTGTTCCTGGGATGGGGAGAAGCCCACGGAGCTGCGGTGCCGTCCTCCTGCTGGCTGTCGTTTGCTCCTGTCGCGCTGCCACCCTGGAGTCCATCCACTGGAGCAGCTCCAACGCAAAGTAGGCTAAATGAGTGATAATAGGACCTTTGTTCTGCTGCAATGTCTAACTCAAAAAGAGGTATTGTCGATTCGTTGCAATTCTAGGCTAAAGTTTCCATAAATGCACTTAATATCACCAGAAGTCCTTCATGTAAAATAATGATAACTTTATTTTTGGGATTTATTTCTATGCTTTTGTTCCATAGATATCGTGCACATTCAGGCCATTTAAAACATTTAAAGCAGATTTCTCCTTCAATTTAAATCAATAAATAGTTTAATCTATATGATGGGGGAAAACATTCATTCCTAAGTCCAGAGGCCCAGTTTCATCTATATGTTGGCAATTTGATACCGAGCTTCCAGCATCAGTGGAACTACAGTGACATTTCTGCTTTAAAAAAACTCACTTCAGACTTGTTGCAGAGAAATTGTACTTCTCTCTCTTTCTTTGTGGACTGCTTATCAAATAAAAGTCCTTTCTTTTTTATTTTTGGTATTTATTTCCAAGCAGATATTGCTTAATTTTCTGACTTCTAATCATTTACTCGAAAGAGGAAATGATGAAAGCTTGACACAAATAGATCTCATCCTCTTAGTATTACCAGTTAAAGGCCATTGATCAGTTAAAGTAAACCATCCATTAGTTTGTATTGATGCTTGAGGCTACAATCTATAGCTACATGTTTGCTAGACAAATAGAAAAAAAAAAAAAAAAGGTTCTCTCTTCATTCTTCACAGATTTGCTCCTGGTCAGGGTTTGGTGCTCTACCCTCAGATAGGTGACAAAATGGACATCGTGTGTCCCCGGGCCGATGCGTCCGCCAGAGGAGGGGAGGAGTTCTACAAAGTCTACCTGGTCTCCCAGAGTCAGATGCAGCGCTGCGCCGTGGACAAGATGGACACGCCGTTGCTGAACTGCGACAAGCCTTACCAGGACGTCAAATTCACCTTCAAGTTTCAGGAGTTCAGCCCGAACCTCTGGGGTCTGGAGTTCCTCAAGGGGAGGGACTATTACATCACCAGTGAGTTGCTCTGTGCTAGACCTATACCTGCACAGAAGCATCTGTGCAACACTAAAACTAAGAACTGTAGGTTTCTACAGGTGGAATAGCATTTAAATCAGTGCTGGCAACTGTTTGCTTTTTTTTTTTTTCTCTCTCTTTCCTCTGGGAAGAGTGGAGGCCATCATCCTCAGCTCCCTCTCAGTTTGTCAGTTTGCATGAGAATCAAAAAGGAAGTGTCCTCGTTATCAGACCGCTGTCGGTTAAACCAGCATCTTAGTGGCAAGCGATGCATGAGATAGAGCAAGTCTGACCGTGTAGCCTCGCCCACCTCGCCATGCTCTGACAGCACACTTCGCTCTGGCAGGCCAGTGTGATTCCAAGGGCTTACATGCCCCAAATCACACAAGGCTTTTACAGCATCAGGCAGATTTGATGGGAGCTTTCACTGCAACGTGGCTTGTAGCCTGTGAAATGTTATCTGACCTAAATGCTGCTAACAAGTCTACGTTTGTGAGAGCGACGGGTGAATCAGAGTTCTGGGGGGGGGGGGGGGGTTTTTTTAACTGAGTTTTTGAATGGAAGTTTAGTTTCTGCGATGAGAGTTGTTTCTTAGAAAGGCAGAGATATGAGGTATGTTTTATTAATTTCATTTCCTATGCAAAGGCTGCATGTAGGGCTGAAATCATTAGCTCATTGGTTATTTGATTCAACGAGGAGATTGTACCGAGCTTCCAGTTTAGGAGGTGCAGCTAACTTAAAGGCAGTCCAACACTAAAGCTTTGCAGTAAATCTCCATTTTGCACACGGTGTTTGCATATTTTTGTCATTTGCGGAGTGTAAATTAAATATTATTTGGTGCAACCCTGTTGCATGGAGATGTTCTTACAGGTGTGATTGCCTTAATGCTTTCACTGCAGAGAAATCATGTTGAAACACATTGCCTGATAATCCTCATTAAAATGCTCATTACATCAAACTAATTTGTCCCCTTTCTCTGGCTATCAGCCACATCCACAGGCTCTCTGAAAGGTCTGGATAATACCAATGGAGGGGCGTGTAGGACCAAATCCATGAAGCTGGTGCTGAGAGTTGGCCAGAGTAAGCATAGAGTGTTTGTATTTGCCCATAAAGCCGGTGGATGAAGGGACTCGCATGGACAGAGCTTTGTCACAAACGCTGCCTAAGGAGCAAAAAAAAACTGTTGTCTTGCTCAAAATGTCATTCCAGTAATGCAATAATATCTTCTCTTTTCGAATTATGTGGTCAGATAATCTGATCATCTGGTCATTCTCTTGAAGAGAGATTGCCATCATGAATTACTGTATCTCAAATCCCTTAGTCAAACCACCAGACGCTTAAAACCATCTGTATTATCCTGTATGCGATCATCTGAAATGGCAGTCATATTATCATCAAAAAAGCCAATAGTCCAGTTTTATTATTTCATCCTCTTATTACACATATTAAATTTTTATCAAACTTGCACACATATTATTGCCCTCTTTACTGCAAAAGTGATGAGGATGTATCACCATATAAGTTAATATTCAAATGTAAACCTTTCTTTCTTTCTTTCTTTCTTTCGTTCTAAAAAGACAACATTACTCAGAATTGTTCAGATATGGAGACATATTCATGAAGAGCGACATCATTATGCTTTTATGCACATAATTTTAAACTGCTCATAATCAAACATCAAACATATGTACTCTTCCTGTATGTTTTTCAATCTAAAGACCAAAAGTGCTTTTTTATCTTGACTACTTTTTTTTAACCTCAGATCTGCAAAATGTTATTTATATAAATTATTCATTTCTTCAGCATTAGAGATGAAAAATCAGCATTTCCTGTGCTTCTCATGCTGATCATAACTGAAAATATAAAGCTGTTTTCCTGCTGTGTTTACAAACATTTGAGGCATAAACAAACCTCCTACAGCAGAAGAGAATTTAGGAAACTCAGATTTGGTTGTAATCTTGGTTTAATCTCTACATATATTGAAAATCATGTCAATCAGTTTGTAAGTCACAGCTGTTTCATCAGATACGGATTAACAGATCTTACTTTTCCAACTGAAATGTAATCATGTCCAGTGGTTATTTAGTACATTCACGCAAAATGTGCAGCAAGAATGTTTACAGGAAGGCCAGTGGTGATTTAATGATGATGCACTGAAGCAAAATTGAAAAGACTCCAGTGGAAAGTGAGCGAGTTGCATGGCTAACATTAGAGCATGCAGATATTATGATTAATGTGTGCTCTTCTCACAAATCAATAAGTTAGATCAAAGGTGAACATTTCATTTTAGTTTATTTTCTGCTTATTCAAAGGTCATGTTATGGATTTTTTCAAATCTATTTTAAAGCTGAAAATGCATGCTGTTGTGTCCACACCATGAATCAGAGACAACATTTAAAATTCTGTATGAAGTGTTGTGTTGAAAACATGAGAAACTAATTTAATTAGAAAATTAAACTGTTATTGTTTGTGGTCCTCAGTCATGTTTAAGCAAGAACCAAAACGGGTTTTCATACTGGTCATGCTAGCCGCCAACACCTAATTAAATTTTTCTTCGTGTAGGATGTTGTTGTGTTTAACCAGCATTCAGTTTCACACAGAGTCATCTGAAACAAACATACGTAGAAAGAGACAAAACATGTGCTACTTTCTTGAGTCACCACTCATTCTTTTGAATATTTAAACTAGAATAACATATGCAGTTCTTAAGAAAAATCCAATATATATTGGGAAATGTTTTCTTTAAAATTATAACAAGCTGTTCATAAAATATTTACTATTTCTTCCTATATTCTCCCACACAGCTAAAACCCTCATAGGCAAGCTTTCTTATCATTTCTTTCAGTAGTTTTCAGGAATAGTTTTCCAGGCTTCTTGATGGACATTTCAAAGTTCTTTGGATCTTTGCTGCCGTTTGTTCTGTTCTTTGTCAAGATTGTCCCACTCTGCATCAACAACGTTGAGGTTGAGGCTCTGGGGAGGATTCATCTCTCTATAAAACCTGTTGACGCTGATTTTCACTCCAGCTCTAGTGTCATTTGGCATACATCAGCCATTCCTCCCTGTTTTCCTCACAGTGGATGGATAAACCAAAAGTAAAGCATCTTTTAGATCCTGTTTCACATTTTGTCAAACACCTTTCTTTCAGAAACAGGTTTAAAAAGGCTTTAAGAGGAGACGTAGAAGTCCCTGTCACTTTCCTTTACTTTGTCATCCTCATTCAGAATGCAAGGTCTATTTTATATGTATTTTTTAAGACTTGATGACACTCCTGCTGAACGACAATAGAAAACAAGATAACTGTGGACCTGATTAAATGTGATGTCCAAAAATTCCACCAGCAGAAACCCCTGGGGAAAAAACTGAAACGGCTGCATGCATTTAAATGTTAATTCAAGTAGGCGGAAAAAAATGAATATGTTTCTGATCATTTTTCCAGTCAAGAAAAATGAAAGTCATTGACTGAAAACAGAATTTGCTGTGGTCTGATTAGGTTAGAAAATGTTAGCACAATGACTGTTGGTGAAAAAATAGACTTCTTAAAAAGGAGGCTTCTCTCTCTTTGATATTGAGGGGCTGGAATGAAACGGTGATGAGTCAATATATATCATTTTAGTTTCAATTATGTTTAAAGACTCATTACATGACATAAGCCCACATTCTCCCCTCTACTTCTAAAGTAGAGATAAGGAGTTGTGTGCTAAACTAATAAGCATGTTACATATTTTATATTCCAGATGCTACAGATCCACCTTCAACCCTTCAGGAGTCTCCGACCAGATTCCCACCCACGGCACCAAAGTCCAAGGCCAAGGACGCCTCCACAAAGGAAAAAAATAAAAAAACAAGTAAATCTGGCATGAGACCAGAACAAAAGCATTGCATGGAGAACACTGTAGAAGTGGAGCAAACAATAATGAAGATCTTACTTTTATACCTTCAGCCAGTAGTTTATGAGCTGAGAACACCCTGTAATTGTTTTTATTATCTTGCAAGTCAGTTTGACTGTCTGAACAACCAAAAATGTACTTTATACTGATTAAAAATAGAAGAAGTTTGTATTTGAGAGTATTATCCTTTCTCAGATACTAAAAAAACCCACCGTAAATGATTTTCCTGTCATCTGCCTCCCTATATTAGAGGGAAAAATTATACTGGAAGTAAAACATTTTGTATGAAATAGAAAAACATATTCATTTAAATGGGAAAATCAATCCTAATTTCAGCTCAAATGTATGAAAGTTTGGCTTAACAGGGGGAAGACTGGACCTAACCCTTATCTTCCCCTACTTTTCCATTACATTGTATAAATATTTAAACAGAAATCGAAAGAATAAAGAAGATAATATATTAAAAAAAACATAAACAACTGAAGAAAAGAAAATTGCTCTCAAATTTCCAGTGATCAGGTGTTAGGCCTCAGTTTTCTAATTTCAAAGACATGCTCACAGTCTGTTCAGTCTGTGCAGCGCGTGCGTGTCCACTTCTTTATCTCCTTTGTTTCTTGCATGTCTCGTGACAGATGTGGGATCGGACCCTGAGCAGGCTGACCCGAGCAGCGGTGGCTCTCAGCCAGGGGTCATGGTGTGGGTCATCTCGGGCTGCGCGGCCCTCCTTCTGGTCAGCGTGATTCTGCTGGCGGCGCTGTGGAGGTGCCGCCGGCGTCGCTGTGACCCTGACGGGCGGCAACAGCATCAGCAGCATCAGCCCGCCTCCGTGTCCCTCAGCACGCTGGCGTTGCCGAAGAGGGACAGCATCAGCAGCGACAACAACGGCTCCGACGTGGTCTTCCCCCTGCGGGCCTCCGACGGCATGATCTGCCGCCACTACGAGCGCGTGAGCGGCGACTACGGGCCCCCCGTGTACATAGTCCAGGAGATAATGCCCCAGAGCCCCACCAACATCTACTACAAAGTGTAAATTCTCGTCAATCAAAACGGTGGCAATCAAACATTTCTATCAGTCGCCGAGGAAGAGCTCAATCCACGAGTCAAAGTTTCCACGGCTAAAACCTGTGAAGTCTGAAGAAATCTGAAGAAATCTGGAAGGCCTGTGTGAACGCTTAGTCGTCCCGTCCTTGTACTTTAAACAGGCAAACAAATGCCCGTCTGGTTATGTAGTCACTCAGCTGCAATTGAAGGAAATGTTGTTGAAGCGCTTTGTTTTTTTTTTTTTACTGAAGGGACAATCTAGGATCAAGTGATCACTTAGTGGATGCACTTTGTTCTGTGAGGTATGCCGGTGAGGGTGCAACAGATTTATTAGAAGAAAATCACTGTTTTTCTTACTGTCAACACATGTGACGTGTAAACT
Source organism: Menidia menidia (assembly GCA_907169785.1). Lineage (NCBI taxonomy): Eukaryota > Metazoa > Chordata > Actinopteri > Atheriniformes > Atherinopsidae > Menidia > Menidia menidia. The sequence continues at coordinate 20,267,142 of CAJRST010000001.1, read as the reverse complement.
TCTGCGTGTCTTTTGTTTGATCCATTTATAATCTACGCGAGCGAAGATCGATATTGCACTTGAGCACAAAACATTTACAGAATTTTCACCATTAAAGTGTGTAAACTTTGTCTGACTTGCTGTGTGTGGTCAAATGAAAATGAATGATTCTTTTGTTTTTATTAAAGTGAAACAGTTTCACGAGACAGCCTTTCTTATCCATTCAGCTCCTACTGTATAAGGTATAAGAATAGCTGTGTTTGGACTATTCTAATTTACTGTAAATCCAGGTATGCTCTCTTTTTTTCATTCCGGAGCCAAGATGTGTAACAGAGAGGAAAGTGACAGACACAGAAAAGGAAATGAAGTTTAAAGGGAAATGAAAGTTTGAATCAGAATAGAAATGAAAAATCGCTCCCTCTGTGTTCCTCCTGGTTACAAACATTGTTAAGATACACAGTCTGTGCTTAATTTGTGCAATAACAGGTTATAGCAGCACCAACATACTGATCTATAGTCAATCCGCACTGGTCCTACTCAGTAGTCAGTGACTCTGCTTTATAGTTACGAGTGCTTTCAGGTGTTTTTTGTTGGATGTGAACAAGTTCTATGGATGTTTTGGGGGATTAAATGCTTCGAATTAGACACTAGGTATTTTCTGTCTCCACACCTGTGATAGTGCCATGAGGATAGTTGTTGTCACTCTGCAGGCAACACTGTGATGTTGATGCTTTAAACTCTTTTGAACGGGTAATAATGCTTCTCTAATCTTAGTTTACACTTTTAAATCAGCATCATCAAAAGATGTTCATCTTTCCATTTTTCCTCAACCTGTGTGGTGTTGCAGTGCTTTCTTTGCAGGTTGACAAATTTGTGCAACACTCAATTTCCCAGCAGTGGTAAAGAACAATCTATTAACAAAAGCAAAGAAAAAGAACTCATTGCAACGCATTTGATTGTCTCTCGGTCCCTCTGGTGGCGCCTTGTGAGGCACCCATGGGTGAACATGTTTCATGCTCTTTCAGCCACATCATGCCGCACATTTTCAACCTGTCAGCTTCCATGAGCTTCCTCTCCACCGGGGACACTGTTGCCTGTGACAGCAAGATGCCAGATGAGAGGATCTTCAGGACATGTGATCTGCGCGCTGAACTCGGCTAAGATCTAAAAGCGTCTGTTCCACAACAAAGGTTGTCTTGCTTTTTAAAATGAAATGTCTACGTTGAGAGAAAAAGAGAAAAAAAAATGTAATGATCAGGTTGCACTCTCCACTTTTTTTACATAGCAGAGGTGCAGTGATGGAGAGCTGAGTGAATGGCTTTGCTTCTATCCAGCAGCAAAATGTAATATCCCCTCTGGCAAGACACATATTCAAATGAAAAGAAAATGTGTCAAAGATAACTTCATTACTAATTTCTATAATTAACTGTTGAAACCAGCCTAAACCACTCACACTATTTTCCAGAGGGGATACCCACTCTAACTTGACCATACAGTGCAAAATACTTGCTCACATGCTTTGAGGCGCCCATTCTTTTTGTCTCTTTTCTCTCAGAGTAAAAACAGCAAAAGACAAATTAGCTTCCGACCATGAATCCCTTCAGAGTGTGTTCGTTGTCCGTGTGCATGTGTGTGTGTCCTCCCACCCCCTCGCTTGAAGTGATCCGGGGTCTTGTGAGATGTTTTTGTCCTGTGTGAAGCTTCACATGTGAATGGGGCCGTGGCCCGGTGAGGTGAGTTCAGTTGACCCAGGGGTCACGCTGAGACAATGGTGGCCAGGCTTCTATAGGGGGAACAAAACAGAGACCCCCGGGCTTATGGCCCCTGACGTGGGAGGGGCTTGGATGTGGTGGGCCATTTTAGAGAAAAGGGCCAGAAGTGGTGTTGCAGAGGAGATTTTCTGGATATCAAATGCAGGCTTGAGCAGGGCGACTGCTGCCTGGGTGGTGTTTGTGCGCCGCCATGTAATCAGGAATGCCTCTCCTTTACAGAAATATCAAAAGAATCTCAATCTCAAACATTTTATTGCCCCTGTTTGTGTCTCATTCTTTGTATTTGTTTCCAAAGTGACAGAGAGTATGAAAGTTGTCCATAATGTTTTTGCATCTGATACATGCTCTGCTGAGGAAATCTTTTACATCACTTGTGTGGAGAGTAAAGAGCTTGGAGAGGGGAGGGGGGGGGGGGGGGGGGGGGGGGGGGGGGGGGGGAGGTCAAAGAAGGAGAGCTGTAAGCTTTTATCTGACCCCATGGGACGATGTGAAGTCTACAACCTCGCTGTGTCCACCCACCCCCCTCCTCACTTCCATATGCAGAGGAGCTATTGGCTTTGTGTGGGGGGTTGGGGGTCATGACTGAGCGCTCCCACTCCCATAGTGTGCCCACAGGAGTAGAGAAGAGCAGCTATTCTGGTGCCGGGGTGAGATGTTGTCCAGTTATTGGTCAGCCTGAAGAGGGAGGATTAAAGCTGAGATAAAACAAGCACCTCCCGATGAAGCGGGTGAAATGTTTATGTCTGAGCAAGATCTTTTTTTTTTTTACAAAATATCAACATGTAACACGTTCGGTGCAGTGTTTAACCTCACTGCGGGGCCGGAGCGCTTCTCCTCTCTGAGTCTTTGTGCTGTGCAACACGAGCCACTTTGAAACATCAGAAACTCATGTGAAAAGGGAAGTAAGTGCTTCCTCTTACACTGGGAAACAATCGTGCCTTTATATTATTTAGTTTAATAGTTCCCTCTGCTGGCCGGCTCATATACTGTATTACATTCAGATGTTTGTGACAATTTGAATAATTGAACATGTTAGACCAGAGAAACCCCTGAGCTGCAGATGATGTATTCCTCCAAAGTTTTGCTTCTGTCAGCATTTATGCACAAAAGACAAATCCACATCGGTGATACAAATGGTCATTGAGCTGCTGTACTTACTTTGTATTTAGATACAAACCTGCTGACAGATTTAACTGGACTACACTTATATTCTTAACTACTGTGTTATTCAGTTTAATGAGGTGGAAAATTAAATGGAATTAGATGCAGGTTGGAGGGATTATCCTTGGTTCCTTTGTTATTAAACCACAGTGTGCTTAGTGGCCATGAAAAACATTTCTATTGTCATTTATTTAACTGTCTTTACATATTTATGTTGTGAAGAAAGACTTGTGCGAGAGTTTTTCTTTCTTTCTTTGTCTTAAAGCCACAGATGATTCCTTTCAAGAGCAGTTGGTTTTAGAAAAAAATTGGATCAATGAGTCTCAGCCTATTCTGTTGAAAATAATTGTGGAAAATAGAAATAGAAATAGTTATGAGTTTTTTTTAAGCTAATGTTTTTATTAATGAAACATGACTACCCATCAACAAAAGCTAAACAATAAAAACCCAATACATTCCATCAAACAGAGGCCAAAAACAACCTGAAGTAATATAAAACAAATGTGCTGAAAATAGCTCCATTTGGCCAGTTTATTATTTGAATGCTTTTACATAAACACTCATTTGTAGCTTTAAAATGTTTTCAGCTAAGAGCCGTTCAAAATTAAATGTAAATGAAGCATAACAACTTTGGTCACTCATTGTGTTTATTTCAAACTGAAAAAATGCATTAATAATAAAATAATTAATCTGTTGAAGGATGAAAATGAAACTTTTTTTCACCACTCTCAGAAACACTTAAAAGCTTATAAACAACATATCTCCCCTAAACGAAATACATTTCTGAATAGCAAAGAAACAAGAAATAATCAAAACACTTAATTAATTTATATAGTATTAAAACACTGTTTGCTGTAATGGCTGCAGAGAGGCTGTGAGGTTTGGAGTCTGGGCCCTTCCAGGGTGTCTGACTTTGCAGCAATACTATTTGCTTCTGTTGTGGTTTGGTTGTTAAATGTCTGAAACTTCCAGCTGGTTTGTTTTAAATCAGAGAACAAAGGAAGACCAGAGCATTAAGAAATTCTGCATTCTCTATGAGCTCTGACATTATGAGCATGGAAAACATTAAACAATTGTTTAAAAAAAAACTATATTAACAAAACAAACCAAGTATTTCTTGTTTTCATATAGTAAAATATGCTTTGACCAAATCAAATAGGAAATTTTACAATCAGTTGATCTATGTCAAAACTATTAAATGAGTCCTAAACATTTCTTTATTTTCATCTGGACCCTTTTTTAACCCAGTTATAGTCTTCTTAAATGATCATACAATACATTTTCTTATCACTTTGTTTTTTTTATGGAAATTTTGTGTTTTGTTGAAGTTCTACTCAAAACTGTTCAAACACATTCAAATTATTTTGGCATTAAAAATAAATACTTTTTAAATCTAAAGTATAATTAATTGTTTTCATTTAATGGCAAACACTGAAATAAAAATGTATTTTTTTAAATGAAAAATGTTATTTTATCTTGCAGTTGCAGGATTCTAGTTGTTCAGTCTATCTTATTAATTTTATTATTAAATGTCAAGAAAAATAAGATTAGTATAATGAAAAATTGAATTAACGGAAAATAATAAAAATGACTTTACTTATACGGCTTTTTTTATTTTTATGAAAGGAGATAAAGACAAAATCGAATTAAACTTGCTCATAAATCACAGGTCAGTGTTTGCCCAACAAAAATAACGTGTGATTATCGTGATGAGTTGTGCAGCAGCAACAGGTTAATTAGTTGTTTTGTTTTTCTTGTCACAGATAAAATATGCTCCAATTAGTTTCACCATGCGATTAATTCAAAATAACTTCGTCCATGGCTAACCATTCGGTCCTTCTGCAACGCTTGAACGGACATTTAAAAAAAGTACGTGCAGCCTGCTCTCTTTCTGGTATTTATCTGATTTCCTCATAAAAAGCTGTTAAAAAAAGAGGCAGTGCTGTCTGTACGGTTCCCTCTCTCTCCTCCTGAGAGGTGGAGGCTGTTTGGTTGGAAGTACCGTAGTTTATGTATGCTAATAGGGGAGTTGGGGGTTGTAGCTAGATATTTACGTTCAGTGGGAGCCGCCCTTCATTCACCCACATGGTTACCAACTGGTCGCCTTCGCGCCACTTTCTTAACCCCGCAATCATGTTTAAGAAGCCTCGCCGGGCTGGAAATTGCCTCAGTCCCGGCTCGCTTTTCACTTTATGCTTAGTTTTCGTCCGCCGGTTGAAAAGTTTTCGGGATAGTTGCGTATTTATTTGTCTTTTCAGTCGCTGTGAGACTACACGGCAGACCAAGCAAGTGAGCGAAGATGGTGGATTTCGGCTGGTGAGTGTCTAGCGAGCGCATGTTTATCGGCAAGGAAGTCGGGTGTGTGCTTTTGCGAAATTCTGTGTTTTGGAGAATGAAATCTCCCAATGCTTCTCTAACGTGTGTTTTTACGCGTCTTGTGCAAGTGTTGATATCGAAACTAACATAAACGAGACGTTGGCGATGAAAACAGTGTAACGTGAGGCGCATGGCAGCCCCCTCAGCTCCACCATTGAGGGAATGAGGGAGATTTGAAAAGCTGTGTGGAGCTTTCTCCGCTGCGCTCCAGCCACTAGTCCAGCAATATTTACCCGCATATTGGCCGTCAAGTGTGTAGTATAACGATGCTGTGGAATTTGTAAAATTACTTTATGAATATGGCCAATTTGATGCTCAGTGGTGAGTGCAGTGGTGTGTGAGTTAAAGTGCCCCCCAGAACAAAGCAGCAGCACATGGGGCAGCTGTAGGCCGCGCGCTTTAGCTCAGCTAGCTTAGCCTAGCCACACAAACTTTAAGAGTAGTTAAGGTGGTAAGCACAGGCATCATGTCAGAAAATCCCCAATAACCATTTATGAAAACAAGAAGGCGGCCAATGTAGTGCGACACGCGTGCTTTGGTTTTATTTTTAAACGTGTGCTCGCTTGTTGTTGGCTAATAGCTAATCACTGTCAGAAATCAAGTCCCATTTTATTGGTTTCCTAGACACGTGTTGACATTAGCTATTTGTTTTCAGTGATACTACAAAACCCCACACTATTTCTAACGGTGCACGGAGCAACTGTAGCAACGTGGTTGACCATGTTTTCATCAAACCAAAACCAGCTAGCAGCGGCTAAGCTACCTGCTCAACCAGCAGCGCACGGCTGCCTCTGCTGGTCCCACACGGGTGGTTAGCCATGATTTATAGGAGTTCCGAAACCGCGACCCGGAGTTCTCTCTACACTAGAATAACACTCGGTTTTTATATTTTCCGAGGTTTAACTTCACCCGAGCAAGGCTCGGTTGATTTAAAGCCGTTTGTGCTAAGGGTTGGCGCACTTCGGGCGCCATGTTAAAAGCGGTGGGGGAGGGGTGAACAACACTGTTCAGTGCGCATGCGCAACTGTGTTGCAGCGAACGCGGGCCGCAGGTTGTGCGGCTCATTCATGTTTTCAATGACCTCGTGCTTCCCTAATAAGTCACAACGACTTGATAGACGGCACAGCGCTTGGTGGATAGTCGATCCACCACTGGCGGTGAAGCAGAGTTGTTATTGTGGGGAGGGTATACTAGTTTAACATTTTCGACATGATTTCAAGACGTATGGAACACGTGCGCGCAAGCAGCTTGCTCGGTTAACTTGTTGCATTGTGTAAAAGTGCACGTTTAAATTGCATTAATTCTGTTTTTGTTTTTTAATACTTTTTAGATTAACGGCGAGATGAATGACCACAGCACCAAAGAAGGCCCCATCATGGAGCATTGTGACCATCTTCCCAGCCATGCTGGGGATGCCCTTATCCGTCTGTGTATTGCCAAAGTGCTTACAGTGCAGGTAGTACTATGGAATACCTACTGCAGTGGAGGCACTTACAGCAATACCCTGACACTGATTTGCCGATGCTTTGATGTTACATGTCATTTGAAGTACTGTCTTTGTGCTAAGGTGCATCTAGTGCAGATAGTGAAATAGACTAGCACCTACTGCCCTAAGTGCTCCTTCTGGCATAAGGGGCTGTGATATGCACCACCAGACCATTCTTACTTTCTAATTGGGCTCAAACATCTCGCAGTTCTCTGCTAGTTTTGCATAGTTGCACTACAAGAATAGATGAGTTGTGCAAATCTATGCAAAACTGATGGTGGCCTGCTTGCTCTCCAACTGTTTTAGGTTTTGGGGGTGTCACATCAAATGCAACCTGACTGTATAATGCACCACAAACAATGCTTTAAAAAACCAGGAGAATTTTGGAGTTCCCATCCAGCAACCTCAGTTACAGCAGTACTAAAGTGCTTATAGTGCAGGTAGTGTTTGTACATATCTACTGCAATGTAAGCACTTGAAGTACTTCTAACTGTAAATTTTCTGGAGCCTGATATGCATTACGGAGAAAACCCTTCGTCGCCAGGTCAGTTTTGCTGGTTTGCATCCAGCTTTAACTGTGTTTGCTGTGCAAATCCATGCAAAACTGACTTGGTTGATGAGTTTTGTTAAGCCATCAACTTTTCATCGAGTTTGGTATTGCTGCATGTATGAGTGTTAAGAGATGCCCTGTCCTGTGCAGGTGGGGATTAGTGGCAATGCTGTATACCTGGAGGTATTGCACTTGTCCCGGCCTGTGAAGGAGTGGGAGACAAAGCTGATTTGATTCCATATCATACTTTTTGCATGAAAATGACTGCACTTTGTTTTTTGTATGCATTGCTTGATACTCTATTTAGTTTGATTGTAAGACTATTAGCTATTAAATATTTTATTAGTCACTTTGTAATTTGATGAGTGGTTCTTTCATTTAGTCTCCTTGTAGATGTGTAAAACATTGTTTCTAAATGCTCCGTATGTATTGTGAAATTCAATTAAACAAATTCCAAACATTAAATGAGATCACACTGTAGCTGGTTGTATATCATGGTAGGGTTAATGCTGTGGTGCAGGAGTGTATCCAGTTTCAAATCAATTTAAATAATAGAACTTTCCAGAACAATTTGGGTAGCCCACAATAAAAAAAATCTGATATCGAATAATCCAGATTTATTACACTCAGTTCAGTCTTTACTAGCAACAATAATATATTTTTCTTTGCATGTTAGGTTCACCCAGCACTAAAGTTGACATTTAAGATTGTTCCCTTCTTAAGAGCTATTTATGAATATGTGGCCTGCCCACTAGAGGGCGCCACCAGTCCGCTTCGGTGCAGAGGATGCTGCCGCGGTGAGCAGGTAACATCCCGGTACCGCCTCTGCTGCTGGACCAGCGAACTTGGACAACATGCGGCTTTCAATCAGGCAAGTCGCACAGCATCGTCTCTGCAATCTTTGTGCCGGCTTCTGAATGTGGAGATTTATCGGGACGGAAATCCAAACGCCACGCGATTCCAAGTCCATTTCTGAAACCTGAGATGTGGACTCACCTGATGCCTGCCGGGTTTTAGGTCTAGGAGGAATTCTAACTTCGAGAGAGACTACGTTTTGTTGGGACCACTAACCTGGGATTGTATGAAAAATGTTTGTGTTGCGGACTTGCTGTGTTTTACTCCTCGTGTGTTCCTGCGTATCACGGAGTCCAAACAAATGCGACGAAGTGCGCAAAGTTTTTCAACTCAGGGAAATCGGACCGAATCATTTATTGCCTTTAACTCCCAGAGCAGGTATGTAAAGCAACCAAATCTCCACGGAACAGATTTACATCAGCCTTTCTTTATTAGAAGAAACAAAGAAAAATTGCATCTAATCTTTACAGCAACCACATTTAGAGAAATGACACAAAAATCCAGGATGCCTCATTAACTCCTTTTAGCGTCGAAACTGTCTTTTTTCTAGTCTCTTTAAGTACTAGTTATAAAACCAGCTTTTTAAACACTGCAGGGGTGTGTGGAGCTGTAATGACTATGATCCCGACTGGGAAAATCTTTTGAGGGAATCAGAAGAATAGTTTAGAACGTGTTTCACAGCGAATATTCAGTACTAGAAATGTATTTACTTTTTTTTTTTGCACGTCTGCAATGAAGCCAGTCTAAGATTAATTGAATTAGCAGCAGTAGGCTTCACGAGTTAGTACAAGTCATGCTGTTTTAACCTCATGACACTTGGAATTATAGCTGCCGGTGTTACTTGTTGGTCGAGACGAAAAAGAAACTCTCCTCCCTCTTTTGGGTGTTTACAGCAGATAAGTGGCTTGCAGGGATAAACAGGAATTATTTCGTGTAAAGTTCGGTAAACTGGGCCTCACTTAACTTTTAAGCGCCACACATGGTAATTCTGTGTAAGATCTTGTGGGGAATTACGGGTGTGGATAAATTTCACATGGCGTGTCGGTGACTGTGGCTCTCCGTTGCTTCTCCTGTTGGCAAAGGAAAGCTTAATGTTGTTGACTGCCATCCTGCCACAAACTGCAGCCTGTAAACCTTGTCACTCTGTGCCCCAGCCGTTGTGGGGAAACCAATTTAATTGTCAGAAAACACCCAAATACCTCCTAAACCTCTAAATGACCCTCATAACGCCATCACTCTTTTCACATAAGTCCAAACTGAAGCTCTCTGAGATAAAGTGTGTGCAGAGGGGGAGCTTAACACAGTAATATGCTGGAAAAATTCTTGTCTAAAACTCTACTAATCATCTCTCTAGGAGCCCAGACTGTATCTGTCCCAAATGCATCTAAGCATGATCAAACATTTATCATTTCCTTGGTTGATTCAGATTAAGGTGATACAGAGATATGCTGCCCGATTGGGATCTTAGGAGTTATTTCTGATGGAGTCTGGGCTTTTTAAATACAGCCCTCGGAAAAATCCGAGTGGATTCCGAGATTTTTCCATATTCGACGCAGATGGTCTAATTTAAACGGTGGAAATCAGCCTTGTCTTTGGGTCAAAACGCAGCAAGACGGGGATCTATCAGCCTCAACCAGAAATGCTGCTGTCTGCAGTGTGGGAAGTGGAAATAGGTCTGGGATGAATTTAGGTTAAAAAAGTAAGACCTGGGGCACTTTCATGTTCTCTTATCTGGAAGACTTTGAATTCCAACATATGCGCCATCGCCTGCTCTGCTCTCTGCTCAGCCCCGAACCTTCAGGGAGCTGATAGCGTATCTGGAACCAGACTGCTCGCCCTGCCTGGGCATGTCTGAGTGGCTTCTGCAGAGTTTCCAGCCTTCTTTAAGATGCTTTGATTGTCCCACATGCGTGTATGTATGTTGCTTTCAATTGTTCATAGGGGACAATTCAAGACGTAACCGGAGTCTGGGGATATTTCCATATCCCAGATCTTTTAGAATTGAGATCCTTTGATTTATTTGAACAACTGTGAGTTTTAAAGTATTGTTTGCCCTGTTTATATGATGTTTTATGAAGTTACCTCACATGAATAGGGCTTATGGTCATGACCATATATCACAATTCTTAGGAATTTTGAAAATAATTTTCTTTTAGTTACATTGAATGTACTGTATATTCTAATTTTTCTTTATTTTCATGTGACCATCTCCTCCCCCATGCTACAGCCTCAACTCTATGGGCCAATAAATAGTAGTTTATCCCATATCTAGGGTCAAGACTGAGACATCACCTGAAGTATTAGTTGCCATAGTATCCGAAGAATGGAGTTCTTCAGTTTAAGTGGCGCTCTGACTTTTTTCTTGGTTCACCAGCAGGTTGATTCTAATGACTTGAAAGGAATTGCCTCGACAAATTGACACATGGTCTTTTTCATTCATGTGTTTTTGCTATATTACCTTTTATCGCTTTTCAGCTCATGACATCAGTTGGTTAATTTGGTGAAAATCTATAAAACAACCTCCATTATTTCCCCTTGTGATCAGCATTATGTCACTGCCAGTGCGATTCTTCTCCTGACCAGACATTTATTCAGGCGTGTGGTCAGTTTCAAAAGGCAAATCCACTAGAGGTGCTTATCTCTGAAAGGTCTAAAGACAGTAGGGCTTTAATTAATGTTCTATATTAGATTTAACACACAGTGGTCTGTGTTTATTTTAGAAACCGGCCTGTTTTGGGTGTTTAAGTCCAAAAGTCAGTACAAAAGAGATTCAATCTGGAAGTGAACATGTTTTGTTGTCTCTGTCCATAGCAGAAGGATTTTGCCTTTGACCGTTGTGAGTATTCCTGACTGAAAATGACATTATACTGAAACTTAGTCCCTATCCCATTTACTTGAGACTTGTTTTTCCCCATGAACCCTCAGGTCCAGATCTTCAGGTGTGCACGTCCAAGAACCTGACATGCTGCACCAAAAAGATGGAGGAGAAGTACCAGGTGGCGGCCCGGAGAGACATCCAGAACCTGCTGCAGATGTACAGCTCCCCCCTCAAGCTCCTCATATCGCGCAACGTGGCATCTTTTCAAGGTAATTGCTCTGAATCCTTTCCATAAGTTTCCAACCACGCAGCGCAGAGGGCAAATGTTTATCACGTCGATGCATTGTGTACGCTCAGATGATTGTGCGTAACGCCGTGCTGGAGTACACCTCGAGGAGCTCGTGTGGGTGTTGTGGAAAATGGAAGCTGGGTCGGGGTGTGTGTTTGTGTAAGGCTCCGCTTCAGAGCAAACAGTCCCTCCTCCCTCTAGATCTCCCACTTCCATCTGATCTTCAGATTAGATATGCTGGCTGTTCCTGTTAGAGGTTGGTGGAGGGTCTGTAGGGTGAATGTCGGTCAGGGATATTAAAGGGCTCCTTTACTCATGGCCTACTCTACCTGGGGAAGAAGTCATGCTGAATGAACGTGTTGAACTCAGAGAGCTGGAACACGGTTTGATGCTCATACCAGTGGTCGCGTTGTTTACCATTCCACGCCGTCCTTTCGCTCAGCAACGACGTGCAGGTATCAACTTGCCTCTGTCTGTGCGCCCTTGCCTGTCCAGTGTGGGCTGCCTCTCTCTCACTCAGGCCGATCGCTGTCGTGTTATGGCTGAAGTGGGTGGGCAACAGATGCAGAGCTTGATGACTTCAACGCACGGCCTCAGACGTGTCATTAGGCCAATTCACTTTAACGATGCCTCTCAGTTTAAAGACTGGCTGTTATCCTCCCCTGAAACTCTAGTGATTTATAGGTGACTCTAGCATGATCACAGTGTTTCTGAAGTTTACGAGGCGTGGCACATCTAAAATGTTGTTGAAACAAAGTTGAAAACGCTTCTTCCATCATAAAAAAAAGTAAGGCTGGTACTCTTTTATCCACCTCCTGATCCAGTCTACAACACTAATCCCCAAGCCAGTGTCTAAAGAAAATGTAAATATTCTTACAGTATATCAAAATATCTTATTTAACTAAAATCATTATTTTTTTCTTTTTCTAAAACCTACACAGCGACAAGTTAAATCTCATTTTATGTGCACCTCGGATGTTTTCACTGAGTTTTTGTATTGGAATCCTAAAGTTTTTTTGTTCATCAGTTGTCTGTCAAAATAATCCCACATTGGTTAATAATGATGTCTTTGATCGATGGTCCAGGAAAGACTCTTTACTCCATTGATTCTGACCTCAGTTCTTGAGTCATTTAGCATAACTGAACATTTCTTGCCTTCCTCCTTGATACGTCTAAAAAGATTGTTTGTAACAAAGTGCCCCGGGGTTACCATTAAAAATAAGTTTCTATCTCAACACTCTACTGTTTAATCCCATGACCCACAGGTAACTTTTTATTTTTCATCTGCTATTTTAAAGTCAGCGAACAACTCGAGGAAAAACAGCCAAGTACAGTTACTGGACCATGAAATAGTGAAAAATCCAATATCCAAAGGAACATTTTGACTGCTTCAGAAAGCCAGCAGAAGGGTTGCTAAAGGCGACTTTTAAAAGATTTTGAGAAAGTGTGGCACCTTGGAAGTTCAAGACTTCTGGGATGTAGAAGTCCCAAATGTTTCCTTTTTGTGTGAATTTAGACTCATATTTCTGAAGTTGTGTTTTCTCTCCGCCTATTAAAGGTCTCGTAACAGTGAGGTAGTGAGGTTTTTGGTCAAACGTGGCATTAAGTCAAATCGGGCTCCAGAAGCTGGTAGCTGTTTGAAAATACTCACTAAACGAGAGGCACTCACGTGGTGTCGTCCGGGGAATGGAAGCCAGTGTTTGCTCTTGCCAAACCAAACAGAGTTCCCTATTAACATCCGCTCCCATCAGTCAACAAACGAGGCAGCCGTTTCCATCGTACAGCTTGTGTGATACAAGTGTCAGCAGACCTTAAGTCATTTAGAATCACATCTGCAACATCGCAGCTCTGATATTCCAGTTACTGCTGCAGATCCGGTTTAATATTTCACACTCTAGACTCAACCAGGACTTCAATTAACAATTACTTAATGTCCTATTTTTTTTTCTTTCTTTTGAGCTGATGGAAAGGTCCAGGATAACTGCCTTTGGTATGATTGTCCGTCTTGATTTTTTTTCAGCTCTACAGGCCTCACACACCCTTACACACTTTGTCATACTCCATCCCCTCATGTCTTCACATTTGTTTGCTTGTGTGATGCAAACAAAATGGACACACTAAAAGCATTTCACCTAAACACTACAAGAGGTCACACGCTGTAAAAGACTTCTAAGTAAGTCATACTTACAGCTGTATTACAGCTCTCTTTAATTAGTCTGAATATAAAACATATCAAGTACCAGGAACAGGCTGACTTATTCTCCAGCTGTTGAACAGTGTTCAGCAATGACATAAAATCTGTGGCAATAAAAGGTGATAGTTGTTGATTTGGCTGGCAGCATCATATGTCTCTCTCTCTCTGTTTCTCTCTCTCTCTCTCTCTCTCTCTCTCCCTCTCTCTCTCTCTCTCTCTCACACACACATACGCACACACACACAGATCCAAGCCACCCACGTGGCATTGTTCTGTTTGGCAGTAGATGCTGCAAGATTCTTTATCTTGAGGCTCACTGTGGCACAATGGTTATGGGAAGGACAGATGGACAAACATGTCTGGCAAGTTCTCAGATCTTAATAGAGTAGAAAAAAGGAACCTGTTTTCGGTATTCATTCGCAGACGTAATAACCACAACTTGAGCTTTTAATCCACCGTTCATATCTAGGGAGTGCTCAGTGATGCAGATTTGATTAGGGACTTGTTTCTTTTTCATCTAGAGCCTATGCCTGATAAAGTTGGAGTATTTGGGGGATTTTAACTGAACAGGAAAAATCTGTAAAAATTTTTACAGATGGCCTGCTAAAAGAAACAAAAGAAAAATTTAGCTTCTTCAGCATTTGAAGTGTTTCTGCTATACTTCACAGTTCACTAGGACTTTTTTGTGACCAGAAAAGATGAATACTTTGCGGGTTGAATGGGGCAGTGCAATGAAGAAATACATGTCTTGTAATGATTAGAAACCTTGACAGTAATATTAGAGAATACAACAGAAAACAAGCAGAGTGCATCATGTGCTACACTCACAGACAGGAAGAAGGATGAGTTAAAAGGGGGTCGGCTAATGTGGCCATTTGTCTTGTGCAAAGCCTTCAATTAGGCCTCTTTATTTGATGCAGCTGAGGGGAGAAGGGGATGAAGAAATTAGAGGAATGTTGCTGGAAAACAGCATGAAACTCTCAGGAGACAATGTGAAATAAAACAAACCCATAAAGCACAATTTAATTATTCATTCCTGGGAGACTTACAGCTCATGTTTTTGTGCTTGTAAGGGGCCCCAGTTAGTATCTTTAAGGGTGTCTTCTATTTAGGGTAAACGCTCAATCCTTTAACAAGCACTTTAGTTGTTCAACGGTGCTTCAAAGAGCAGCTCATCTCACAGCAATGGTTCACTCCATTTTCCTCTTCTCTTGAAATGTTGTCCTTAAACGAACCCGACTGCCGTCTCTCAGGCTTTTTGATGGCTTAAAGAGAACGGGGGAACTGAAAAGAAAAAAAAATGGAGAGAGGACTACGATGATCTCATATTGTCTGCAGTCTTTGAGCCCCTCACCTTTTCCCCTGCAGCCCCGGGTCTGTCAGAAAAACCTCTCGGGACTGCGTATTTTCGTTCCGCGGTTGTGAAGTTCCTGCACTTTGTCCACACAATGCACAAATATGCAGCCCGCTGAGTGGGGCTTCAGGGGAGATTCTTTTTTTTTTTTTTTTTTTAATACCGCGCAGGTTTGTCCCACATCCATGGCAACCAACCTGTACGATCCCAGCACCCCGCTGGGCAGGAGTCACATAAGAGTCAAACCGAGCGCACTGTGAATCAGCTGAAGAGAAGCCTGAGAGAAAATGTCTGAGAACGGCTGCAGTTATAACGCGGCTGTCACAGGAGTGCCCTCCTCTGGGAGAACCGTTGATTTTTAAGAACTGTTGCTCAGGTAAAGTTTTGCTAGCCATTCACTGATCAAGAATGTGCAGACATTCATAACTTTGGGTGTGGGGAAGGCTCAGGGGAGCAGTGCCAGGGGAGGTGATTAGCACACCTGGAATTAATTGGCTAATCACTCTCCCCTCGTTAAAACGGCAGCTTTCTAGACTTGGAGGGACACGATGAGCCGTAAGCAGAGCAGGACACAGCCGGGACTGTTGAGCCTAGTCTGTTGAGCTACCCACGGTGGCTAAAGCTTGCCAAAATGATGTTATACTGGCTCCAAATGTCCTTCCATCAAATGTAAAACACACCCATCAACACCTAAATCACTTGTTTATTCCTCCTTAGTTGTGCTGGCTAGTGTTTCCGGTGTATTTTTGTCTTTTTCTTTTGCTTCCTGAGATGTACTCAGTAAACTAGCTGAGACTGCCCAGCAGCTGAGCATGTTGTTTTTGTGTGTCTAAGGATTTATCACTTGAGATATAATAGGATAATTAGTGCTTTTAAGAGGATTTGAGTCAGATTAGTTAAGATAATGATCTGTCTCTATACATGCACAAACATGGGAGTAGTTCTGACCACATCTGAGCGCTCCTTCATAGTAGCACATGGGTATCAGTCTGCATCAATTTCCCCCATGCAGACTGAAGGAGTTTTGGTACTTAACCAACTTGATGGAATTCTATGCCTTCCTCCCTAAAGCAAGTAAACCATAGCCTTAGAAAAGTTTTAACACACATCGTTCAACAATATTTGATGTTTTTATTTCAAAGCGAATATCTGAATGAAAGCCAGTGTATACAAACTTTTTAATAGCAAGAAGAACAAAAGGTTGAATTGTCTGCAACCCTGAAATGTAAAAATGGACAAGGGTTTAGTGCCCCATAATTCAGTTTGAAACCTCCATCAGCATGACACGACCGCTTAATGAACAAGTTGAGACTTGTTGTTGTAGGTTTAATGCTCTTTTTCCTCTTTCTTGAATGTCTGTGGCATGAAGCTGCTGTTACCATTAACACTCTGTGGCCTGTGGTCTTTCTTCCAGTCAGTGTGTCATTTAAGTTTTGAGTCTGGCAAGAAAAAGAGAATTGAAGTCATCTAGAAACAGGCGAATCCAGCAGACACGGGCAGTCAGCGTTTTCTTTTTTTTTTATTGGCATGGCTTCTAATTGCGAACCTCTGTTTTGTGAGGAGCTCAAGTGGTGCAGATGAATGCAAGATTAAACAGGCAGCACTCAGTGCTGGTATCACTCAAGTGGAAAGCTAACCTGTTGTTTTCATGATTTGCAATTTACCCTCGTAAATGCTAATTGTGCTTCTATTTACAACCTTTGAAAGGATCCACTGCCCATCTTTTACTCACTGAATTGAGAAAGGGAGATAATGGGGGTGGCCCCACGTTTCGAGAGAGGTGGGATTACAGTCTGTTTTTAGATTGGCCCAAAGCAAGCGGGATACAAAGTATTTCTTGATTGCTGCCGATGTGTCTTATAAGGTACATTGAAAATTTTGTCTGTGTTTCAGTGGATAATTCTGTTTAAGTTGTGTAAAGTTGCCACTTAGTTGGCTAACGCCCCTGTAAACCACAACATCCTGGGCTTAAATCCAATGAAATGCTATTTATAATGTGGCTGAAGAAGCAGACGACATTGAAAAATTCCACATTCAGATGGGTCAGCTTTGTTCTTCGGCTATCCTGGCTTCTGAGACAGAATCCGTGTTGAGTCAGTGTTGATGTTACAATTCCCGTGTGCTCTGTCCATTTGGCCAATAAAGCGATTTCTGAAATTGTAATTATTCTTGTTATTAAAGTGTAAAAATGCACTCTCAGTTTGCTATTGTGTAATGTGTTACTGCAGTGTAAACGTGCCAAAAGATGACGTGACTGAAGAAAATATGAAGAGTTTACGTGAGGTTATGTGCTCTCTAGAAAAAAATCATGTTTAATCAGCCCCAGTATTGACAGGGAAGTAAATAACAGTGATCACTTTGGCACAAAGCAATATTCTGCAGGGGAACTTGTGTTGTGCTGTCCACTTTGATGTTCTTTTGATGTAAGCCGTTCAGCAAAATGCTGCCAGAGAATGAGCATCTCCTTGGAGTCAACAGCCTTCCTCAGCAGCATCGACGACAGAGAGCTTTGACCATCTTAGTGGCTCATTTTGAAATATGTCTCAGATCTCAAATTATTATCCAAACTATCCACTGCTAACCTCCTTGTCCACTTCTGTGTGAATTCCATGCTAAAGGTGTTTTTTCCTTAATAGCTTAATCTCAATCTTGCTTTTCAATGATTCATTTCACTTATGTTTGGGAGTTTAATAACTGAATTCTTTATAATTTATCATGCACAAATTCAAAAAGTAAATCAATAAAAAAGTATTTGACCACTAAAGAAAGCCTGACAATCTTGAGGTATGTTACAAAAAAGGCTTCATCAAAATAGTTTTTTAATTTAACTTTAATGTTAACAGCGGACACTGCAGAATAATCCATCTCGTAAGCATACAAGTGATGGTATTACTAAAGCAAAGATGAAGTCTGAATTATTAGCTGCTTAAATTAAAGTAATACTTTTTCCATTAATATATAATTGAAATTGCACAAATTTTCCCGAGTTTATCTAGAATGTTAAATATTTTTCATTTATTGACTTCATATGGTCTACTTTTGGAACTTGTTATATAATTGAATGTTTTAGGACATTTTTCATGGAGAAATGTAAAAGGTTTTAAGGGGTTCACATGTTTAAAAAACACTTAGTGTCATGCTTGTCATTATCTATTTGGGCTGTACCCCCAAGCACTTTACATGTCTGCAGACAGTGTTGTAGACACATCTGCATCTTACACCAGGGTGTTGTCAATCCTGTGGGTTTCATGTTTACACGAAGAACTAAGTGCTTTGATTCTTCCAACAAATTGCTGTATATCAAGTTTAATTAAATATGGAATAAAGTATCAGGTCAGCACAATGACCAGCATCTGCCTCAAATGCAATACTAGCCCCCTTACTCCTCCCATACCCTTATATCCTCTTTTATCTTTCCTGAAAATTTACGTCACTGTCAGATCTATTTAGATTACGAACAATTCTCTTGCAATTTAGGTTTATGAGCTCTCTTGCTAGTCCCTAAAGGCAGGATTGGGTTACCAACCGGGAAAATTCCCTTGGGCCTCAAAACCTTGAGAGCTTCCAAGTCCAATATTAATGTTTTCTTGGGCCTTGGGACATGCCCTGCTTACATTCTTTGTCCTCAACAGAGAAACAACTCTTCTTTATTATTAAAGAGCCGTATAAAGCTGACATTCATTGTAGGGACTCTCAATAGCCTTCTTTTACCTATTTATTTTGCCTTGAAGGGGAAATTAAGCAAGATGGCTGTCACTCAGGTTAGTCTTTTTCTGTGATGGTAATCATTCCTTATGTGGGCAAGCAAATAAGACACATGTATCCACAGCACACTTGTGTTATGTCTGTGATTACCGGAAAACTCTTTGAGGAAGATTGTGCAAGCATGCGCTCTACAAGCTTAAATTACTATCCATTTGCAGTCCATATTTCTCCAAGAATCTCAGGTTCAAAACAGTTCCCAGTCACCAAAGACACATATTGTGCTGTGGGCAGCTCGGAATCACTGGCTGCAGCAGTACAGTGCGAGCTTCCAGTAAAATTTCTATGTTGGTCACAAATTGGCTGCTCGCCTCAGTCAAGGAAAAAAAGCAGCTTTATATAGGACTCTGCATTTTAAGATCCTTTGTCTTGGAAATGAACTTCCCTCATGTTACTCTCAGGCAGGCTGGCTTTTTGGTGATTTTTTGGTGCATCATAAAAACTGAACTGTAAGAGGAAAAATGAATGCTACAGTAATAAGGATACACATTTTACATTCCTACACTGCACAGTGAAAGGGGTTGGTCAGTAAAATCCTGAAATGCGATTGTGTATCTATTTAAATTTTTATTTTTTCCCCAGACTGTGTCAACAGCAACTCATTCTGTGAAATATAACAACTCCCTCTGGATGAATTGGCACCATATTTAGTTGAGATGTTTTTTTTTAGTTCTTTGTGATTTAATTCTTTTGATTTACTGGTGTTTAATTTAGTGCCACCACAGGGTTAACATTTGTATGGGTGAGGTGTCTATGCAGACAGATAGATGAGCTGCTGGGCAAAGATTCTTGCTCTGCTCATGAAGAAATACGGGAAAAAAATCTTATTTTTCTTTATATTTTTCCTCTTTGGGTCAAAATTTCAACACCCACATTATTTTTTATTTGTTTCTATAAACCCAAGCTGTACTTTGCTCAGTAGAAAGCTGTTAATTAATTTAAAAGAAATTGAAAATAGATTAATGTATCTTACTATACTTAAAACGGATTCCATGAATGACTCACCTTGCAGGTACTGATTTGTGATGAATGCTTGTGTCAGTGTAGAGTGTTGTATTATTCAGAAAAGATTCATTTTACAAATCCTCACAATTGGCCTTCAAACCTATTCCAACCTGCCCTCTGTTGCTTTGTGTGGGACCTTTCACACAAAGGAAAGGTTCCACTCTTTGTTCACCAGGTTTACAGCCGTCCCCTCTTTGCGATCGGTCCTACCAGACGAGTGTTAGTGAGTGTGTCTGTGTGTGTGTGCGCTTGTACATGTGTGTCTGTACGCATGTTAGCCATTGCGAAGGCCTCTCTTCTCGATTCCCACAGAATCTGAGCCTGGCTTTGTGGTTACAGGCTGGACAGTTGATCCAGGGGAGGACAGAGGGTGAAAAAGAATGCAAAGAAGAAGAAGAATGACCAACTGAAGGAGAGAAAATTGGGAGGATGCCAGGCTCTATTGAAAGTCTTTGCGCAGTGTTTGAAGTCAGAGGAGGAGGATTTGGAGAAAAGCAGGATTATTTGGAGTCAATACCCTTCAACAGTCAAGGCGTCGGGCCACTGCTAAGACACAATGTCAGCCTAACTGTGGCTGTTTTCCTCCCTGTCATCTATTGAGGCTCCTGTGTCAGACATGCTAGTTTGCAAGGCACTTTTCTAATCCTGTTAGCATTCTTTTAATGTACAAAAACTGATGGACACTTGAGAAAAATTCTTATACATACATTGTGACAGAGTTGGATGGTGGAAAAGAGGAGACTGGAAAGAGAAGGATGAAAGAATGTCCAGGAAAACCCTCCATCCTTACCCTTACCTCAGAAATCCTCAACAATGAACTTGCCCTGTGTTGTTTAGACAGTTGATTATGCTCTGGGATTTCTTGTCTGCCAAAAAAGTGACCAAATATGACCAAAAACATGTATTAAAATGTCACCTCCCTGAAAACTAAATTTTTATTTAAGTTATTAAGTTATTTGTCAGCATCTTTTGTAAGATGGCTGAATGTGTCAGAAAACCTGCCCCTTGAGGGACATGTCCTATTAGAGCTATTTGACGTATGTTCTGATATTTGTTTTATTTAATAATCATGGCATTAACAAATTAGACCAGACTGAAAATAAGCTTTATGACTAAAAGTAACTGAAAGACAATGTTTTACAGTCAAGTCAGCTATGCTTTCTTCTTCAGAGAAACTTAGCAGCAGCAAGAAAAAAAAAAGAATTAAAAATCCAATACTCTCCACAGCCATGTGATGTTGGACATACTTCAGTCATGAATTGACTTCTCTCTTATACCTGTGGACTTGGACAAGGAGCCAAGTGAAGAACTGTTGTTCTTGTTTTCTGAGCAGGGAGCTGACCAGCTGGCCTGTGCATTTCTAACATTGCTGACAGCAAAAAAGAGCGAATACATTACCATGCAGATTAAAACATGCCAGGTTTTCCTGTTACACTACAGGAAACTAGAGGAGATTATTTTTTTTTAACTAAGATTTGCTATAAAAAACATAAAAACAGGGTTTATTTATGTTCTGAAAGCATGTCTGAAAACCATATACCTTTTTTCTATTTTAAAACTGCATCGATCCATTCATCCATCCATCCATCCATTTTCAACCGCTTGCAGCATCATGCATAGAGCAGGATGAAATAAAATAAAAAAGTCAGGGACTGAAATAAGAACCTCAAATGAACAATAACACATGACTTATTGCTCTGCTGTCATTTATTTAGCAAAGCTCATGCAGAAACAATGCGTGAAAAGCTAAGTGGATGTCACGGTTCAACAGCTTGCAGAACCACGTTCAGCCGTAATAAGTGAAGCATTTGTTTTTCTGTGTGACTTGAGCTGCCTCTCACATAATTCTAAGGAAGTATTACAAAGTATAATTCACCATACTGATTCAGTTTATTGAAGCTGTGAGATGCAACGTTTGTTAACATCCATAGCATTTAATCAGTGTGTGATTAGATTTTTACAGTACCATTGTAACAGCATGGGAAAAAAATCAAGTTTTCCTGGTTGACCCAGTTACAGCCAAACTTTAGCTGTCAGACATGGTTTTACATATGACTCTACAGCTCCCTCCTCCATTTGATCGAATTGTCATAAGATGTTGGTTGGTTTGGTTTTCATCCCCACTTCAGCCCCATCTGCACCAAAAGGCATTGTTCTTGAAGCCCTGTTTTTGTTCAGATGTAACCTTGTAGACGTAGGCCATTCTGCATGTTTTGTCTTTAAGAGAGAAGAGACTTTCACTTTGAATCTTCCAAACAAGAAAATAGGTTCAGTCTTTAGTTTACTGAACAGATGCCTGTAAAATCTTACTTTTAAGCTTATTTAAAAAATAATTTTGCTAATGTTTTTTATTGTCTACAGGTTCTCTGATAATTGCACAACCTGACTTCAGGCTTAACTTGCTGAGACTTTAATTCCACAGATGATCGACAACTGACCTGAATGTTTTGTGAATAATCTTTTTACACTGTAAAACAACAAGCTCTACATTCTTGTGTTATGGTTCTATAACGCTCTATAACACTTTCCTGAGCAGCAACATCCTCCAAGATCACTGCTATTATTCACTGTATTTCCTCCTTGGCACTATGTTAACATGCTATCAAATGCTCCAAACCAGCACACAGATACGTTTTTGTGAATAATGACACTGAGGGTGGGTGAGTAATGACACTGGGTAATATGTTGCGTTTTTGTCCATCTATCAGTGGACTGCCAAATTTTATAGTCTAATAAATGTTGTTTTTATCTCCTGCAGAGTAACGCTCTTGACTAGAAAGAGAATAAACTCTTTTTCACAATGCTATTTACGTCTTGTATCACTAATGTTGATGTGGTTTGAATGGCAGAAAATGAAGGTGCACACATTGAATAGTGTCTTTTTAAAAACACACATCTGACTCTATTTTTGGAATGTTTGCATACACCTGTTCAGGACATCCTTTTCAGTTGACTCTCTTTCTTTAATCCTTGACCATTATTATGACACTTAACTAGACATCAGAGGCCCCTCCCTCTGGCTGACTGTCTTTCTCTGTCTCACAACTTGTCTCTGTCCATTTAAACGGACCCATGTTTTCTTTGCAGACTGCACTGCAGCCTCTCGCTGCATAAGGATGTGCCCTAAAAATACATCCTCTTGTCAGCACTTTATATTGTCTCCTGTGTGCCTGTTTGAAATGGAGATTTATGGCCGCTGGCTGTTGTCTTAAGGCCATTTTCGAGATGAGATGATTCCGTGCGCTGCTCAACAGGAAGTCTTTATGACAGATTTACAACATGTCTTTTTCCTTTTATAGATTTACATAGTGTTGGGACAGTGGGAAGTCTAGCAGGCTGATTTAAAGTCTACTCAGGAGAGTTGAGTGCACTGTTAAAAAATGTTTTTTAAGTTGGCGGTGTGCAGAGAAAGATTCTTCCTCAAATCATGATTCCTAAATTTGCTGACGTCAACTGAAAGCTTTTTGCTTTCAGAAATATTGCAGTTTTAGTTTTGCATGTGATGCTTTTATTCATCTGCGGTCCTCTGGGATGCTCCTCTTTTTGTCCCCCATCTCTGTTTCGCCATAGCTGTTTGGAGAATTCAAATAACTTCTGTCAGTCAGGTGGAAGGTAGTGTTTCCTAAGTAAGGAGGGATTCTCCAGGGATTAGGCCGCGCTCATAGGGGAAATGAAATCCTAAACACAGCCATACACCAAGCCCTCTGTCTGCTCCCACTCTCCTCCTCTCGTCCTGTCCTCTGCTACAAGGCAGAGATAATAGCATAATTGCTGTACTTATCATTAGTATCCTGACATGAGTGACAGATGGATGTTGTTTTTACTGCAGAGTGTCCAGTGTTTCATGGCCTGTTGAGCTGACAAGCTGTCTTATTCAAGTTTTTCCTTCTGATTAGTATAACCCGACTCTAAATATTGTTTCTTTTACGACCGAAAAGAACAACGCAACATGGCTTGCAATAAAGAGCCATCTGGCAAGATGGTAGCGGGACATTTTGCAAAGAGGGAGAGACAAATACCTGGCAGGTAATTAAATGAATCGTACAGTATGTCTGCCACTGTGCCGCACCAGTGGAGCTGTGCATGAGTCAAACTGTAGCAGAGGCCTCTGTTTTTCTGCTATTGAAGAATCGTTCTTCGTTTCTGTATTTTAAAAATTAATATAATCTGAACAGATTTTAGATGCTGCGGTTTGTTGACTGTTTTCATGTCACACATCTGTGGCTGCCAGTGCGAACATAACAAACCCGACCATGGCAACAACTGCATATCTTGTAGCTTGGCAGCACTGATTCTCTTGTGGTTGTGATTTTTGTGAATCTTGTGAGAATCCAGCTGCCTTGCAAAGTAAGCCCTTTCACATACGCGAATGAAGAGCTCAGACATAAACTGGGAGCTGGTTGTTAGAGTTGCGTAATATTGTTATCACAATTCGAGCAGTTCAGTTAAACACTTAAACGGGTCGTGGGTAGGTGGACTGGCTGTGTATACCACGGGTCACAAAAAGTACTGGCATTTGTTCACAAAAACAGAGTTCTAGGGAAAGCAGAGATGTTTCCTGCTTTCAGGGATCTGCTGTTCTGTTTCAGTAACACACATTAAACATGTTTAGTGAATTTCTTTTAATTACCTCTTGAAATATACCAAAATCAAACACTTTCTAGCCTAGTTTTCCCTGAATAGGGCTCAATAGGACTGCACATGTAAACCACGTCATGTTAGCTGAAGATCAGATCCCATTTTAAAGGCAGTTTGAAGGGAAGTTTATCAGTGACATAATTACTCTTCTTTTGTAGGTCCGTGAACGGGCTGAAATAACACATCCTCTCAGACCTTTGAGCCTACCCTTCCATATCATTTCTTCATATGTCCAACATAATTATTCAGTTCAATAGAGCAATTACTTGCGTGCTGTGTGCAGCAGGCACTTCTTTTCAGACTTAGGACAGCCCTGTTGGCTCCCCTCACAAGCGTCTAACAGCTCCCCGAGGCCAGCCACAGGAAACCCTCAACAGCCTCACACAGAGCCACCTTTGAAAGCTAATGAAAGCTTTATTATGATATTATTCCTTCAGTGGCTTTTTAAACCATGGCAGCTTTACCTTCGCTCGTGTTTTGAATGGATTCTGTGTGTGCACGCTGAAAAAAAACGCTTTGCAAGTCAACGTGTGCTAAACCTGACGTGTGTTTCTACATGTGTGAAGTCATATTTGACCTCGACATACCGCACACACAGACACACGGTCGTGTTTCCCTTGCATTACAGGGTCTTACATTCATTTGCAGCGTGCATACCTTATTGGTAACGGCAGCCGGGGTCCTCGCAGTGTGACTGTGTAAACAGATCTATGGCATTACAACATGAAAAATAGAGGAGCCCTCACTCATATTCGCTCTCACTTTCCCTCAAGACGCACTTGCACCCCACTTTATTGACCTTCTTTGATTCTTTTTCTGAACGGCATATTAAAGGCTATGTTCGCAGCGAAGCCTGGTGCTCTTTGAAGTGTTCAAAAGCTGTAACAGATCCTCAAATATTGACTTTTAAGCTTTCTGAAGGAAAGAGCAGACGGAGAAAGAGAGCACAGAAGGAGAAGGAGGAACAAGGCCCACGAGGGAAATCTTTTTTTGCAGGTTTGAAAGGCATTGTCAGATTTATGAAATAAAGGCCAAGTAGGCGATAAAAAAAACAAAAAAACAAGTAAACATTTCTTTGTCAAATGCAGATATTTTGAGTTGAAGGGTATGTTCTTTAATATGAAAGAGAATGCGCAGAAGGATATTTGTTTATTTATTTATTTTAACCTGAGCCTGAGGTCATGGATGTAAAATGGATTAATTCCTTTCCTTTTTATTTCCGTGCATCTCATACAAATAAATCACATCTAACAACCGCCATCCTCATCTGAGAGGCTTTAAGCCTTAAACTTCCGAGACGCCTCTGAGCAGGCGGCTCTTTATCATTTAACAGTACATCCTTTATTCATGCTGAATACAGAGAGAAAGAAAAACTCTCAAGTCTTTAAAGAAATGTTCTTAGCACTTTTTATTCTCTGTCATCTGTTGGTCAAAGAGGTCAGTGTGTTGTTTAGTTGTGAAAGTTGCAGGTCTGGCTTTCAGAAAGTTGAATCTTTTGTAGAGAAACATTTGGATGTGCGTTATCAGAGTTGGACATCTTTCCCTCCTTCTCCCTCCTTCTCTCTAACTCTTTCCCCCTTATTTATGCATGCTTTTGCACGTCCCAACACATGCAAACCCACACGTCACATGAAAGGCCCACTTTGGCTCTGTGTTGTGTTTGTAAGTCGGAGCAGACAGGTTCTCTAGGCTATCACATGCTCTGCATAACACTTCATTCTTTACCTGAATCTCCAGTAAAATCAGCGCTGTCTTCAAGGCAACACACATGTTTTTGCTTCTCTTTGTGCAGATTCTCAATCATGTTATCTTTCCTTTTATGTATATGTATGTTTGCTTTTTGCTGCAGAGGCATAGCTCTCTTCTGAGACATGTACAGCTCTATGCTGAATTATGTTTTGAAGAGGCTTCCTCTCGCCCATGTGATATGTATCATCTTTCCAGAAAAGCTCAATTGTAACCTGATCAAAACGCTGATTGTCCTGCGTTTTGAGCAATAGCTATTTAATGTCCAGGAATTGTTGCATTTTATTACAATTGTTACAACATGGCAGGTTGTTTTCTGTCAAAGCCTAAGCGTAATTTAATGTTGTTATTTTTGGGTAAGCCAGTCTTTGCCTTACAGGATGGCAGCTAAGGCTTTAAAAAAAACTAAATTGTTCACATGGCCAATCTAAAGGCAGGTTTCCTCATAAAGGGAAAGAAAAGTCTTGATTCGGGCCAGATAACATGACCAGAAAAGAAAGTCACACATACTCTACTCGGGTAGAAGAACATCTGGGAACACTTTTTATTAGGTTGTATTATTTCTGATTTATTTCACATGGTACTCTCATATTTTGATTTCCATTGGATTAATGTTGAAGTTCTTGGTAATTTGAGGTCAGCTCTATGCACACTTTAAATAAAACAACAACACACTTAAGTCTTCCCTGTGATTAGCCACGGGATTCAAACCAGGTCAATAATATTATACAAGGCTCCTTTGAGTCTCTTAAATGGCTCTGATTACTGAGACCTGGACCTCTTAAGACCTCTGAAGATGTCCTGTGATACTGGGCAGCAAAGATTATTCATTCATTTGTTAATTTCGAGGTGATTCTTTCATTTATTTAATGTACGAGGTTTGGATTTGTTTTCAAAGCCCACCGATGCGCAGTAGGAGTGAAATGTGGATAAACTTTAGGTCTGGTCAACTTATGAATTCTTACTCATGATCTGCAGACATTTTTTAAATATTTTCATAGTGAGACTGCCGAAGTAGTCACCATGCTCAGGAAGTGGTGACTGTGGTCTGTAACAATGTTTAGAAAAGGCGGGTATGTCGAAGTTAGCGTTCACGTGAATCCTAGAACGTGACATTTCCCAGAACAAATCATCAAACCACATCTACGAGCCTGCCCTCCTCTTTCAGGACGCATCCAGGTGTCTGATGAACACCCGCCCACCCACATGAGGCCAGTAAAAGGCACAATTCAAATGATCGTGACCCCACTACAACGCTCAGTGCAATGTAGGGACTTTTTCGTGTGGACAAGGGTCATCATGAATATTTCAAGTTGTCCGTGGTTATGCAGCCCAGAACACAGAAAGCTGGGATATTCTGTGTTTTTCTCATAGTTAGCATGAAAGTTCTCTACATTTTGTAAAACAGTAATCCCTCTGCTGGGAGGAGTCATCTCTCCACAAGCACATCAGTTTCCTTGGGCTTCCATGAGCCTATTTTTCATTGTTGGATTGTGATTTTTGTATTTATTATGCCATTTGCTCTTTTTTTAAAATATACTCTTTGATTTGATACGACAAAAACTTTCAATTGTGTGTTCATTTGCCATTTTATTGTCTGGTCATGGTGATTGACCTTGACAGCCACCACAAACATTTGCATTGAAACGTTGCCATCAGACACCTTCCCGGAGTGAAAAAGCGTGCGGCTGCTTTGCTTTCATCCTCTGACTTTCAACAAAGAGCGCATAGTTTCGTGTTTACTGTACTGACTGTGCCACCCTGCAAGTCATTGACTTTCATTGTGTGTTCTCTGCTTTTGGGATGAGCTGAACCCAGAGCGCCACTGACTCATCCTCTCTAGATGGAGAATGGCCTTTTCTGCAGCCTATCAGATGTCACCGGGCTCCTCTGTTGTGGTCGCGGCCATTCACAGAGGATGAATCACATTAATAAAAGCCATCTTTGCGTTGCTCAGCAGCTCGGTTGAGGTCAGCCGGTGGCATTTGAGAGCTTGAAACCTGAAAACACGGCAAGCTTCAAACAAAGTAACTCATGTTGACGTGTTCTTTTTAAGCAATGTAGACCTTTTAGGATGCATCTCAGTCGGGTTCTTTTTTACCATGTTATTTGTGCCTAAGTCTGAAAGAGCAGATGCTTGAAGGTTTTTTGTCCTGAAATGTGGCAAGTCTTATTTCTGATCCTGTTGACTGATTCCTTTGCTCAGTGACATATCTATGAATACAGAAATATGCACACGCAGTGCCAGCACAAATGCCTTTTAAGCCTTTTGGAGTGCCCCTTTTAGGTTTTGCAGTTACAGCACAACCAATGCGACCTGGAAAAAAATGTCCTTGGTGAAATCTTTCTTATTGAGAGCACAGAAAGTTGTTTCTGTGCCAAAAAATCTGCCTGAACCTTCGTATAAAATAACACTGCATTTGCTTAAAATGACTGCGATTAAAGTCACATTTTGGGATTTGTGTGTTACATTAATTACAAATCTGGGTCACAAAAAAGAATGGAAATGGAAGGGACCCTTTATTTATTCAGCCAGTGGAATCCTCTGCAGCATCTTAACCTGAACAGTTGATGCCAGTATTTTGAATCGGTGCAAATCTTCAACTCAGTTTAAGATCCTCAGAATCAGGTGGCGGTAGGCTCTGTTGAAGAAGCTCTGAGTCAGCATGTGTCTCCCTCTTGTGGTGAAAGCAACACACGTCACCCTGCTAAAACTGGCTGAAAAAACACCCTTGGTGTTACTATATATGCAATTTGTCATGGTTAAACATCTTTAGTCTTAGATTACTGCTCATTCTGTTACATTCATAAACAGAAATATCCCCAAAAAAGATTAGTTTCAGATGCCAGTTTCGACCAGCTGCCGGAAACCCTGACCTCAAGCTTAACTCATTGCTCAGTGATGTACTCCTGTCACAGTTAACCGGATCATCCTACATTAAAGTAAATGAGAAGTGGTGTAATTATAGGACAAAGGAAGAGAATGGGATCCGATTTGAAAGCCTTTTAGGCATGAACACAAGTTCAGCTACTAAGAAATTGAACTGATAGGGCTTCATGACTGTTGTATAACAGATAGTATGTCTAGGTGGTAGCCAGGGATACTTGAGCTTTCTATCAATGAAATGATCATATATTTAGCATGCCAGTAGAAAAGTGAGAAATGCATTATGTGTGTTGGTTGAAATGCCCTAATGGGCTCTTACGATGCACAGGATGGATTAAAACTTACCTCTGTCCCACTAGTTTCCTCAGCTTTAATCAGAAAGGGATTCCAATAAACCCAGAAAATTGTTGATAAGATTACGATGAAATGTGCTTAAAAATATTCAATCTGCGAAGCATTATTACTCTCCTTATGGATCCTCATTATTTTGTCTTTATCCTATCTAATGGCTCTGTTATGCTCATTATTTTGTTTGCCTTTGCTCTGCTGTTTTTCTGCTATTCATTTGTGCGCCTTTGTGTTTTCCTGTTGTTGATGGCTTGCTTTAATAGATCAATAAAAATAATAGATGCATGCAATAGAAAATCGTACATACTTTGATAACCTCATCCAGTCTTCATGAATGCACATACATACACACCAACACATATTTCTCCTTGTACTCTTTACCTTGCATCATTCGATATTTTTATCTTTTCAGTTTCCAAAGCTTTCCTGCCACATTCTCACCAAAAAGGCAGCAAAGTTGTTTTTTCTCCAAAGGAAGTTGTGCTCTCCCACAGCAGCATCTGACGGGATTGATGTAGCTTTTTTGTTGTCAAGATTTTTCCTTTTTGTCTTATTGACATCACCACGTGGCATGCTTTTAAAAAAAAAAACAAAGCAAAATTATGGGTTACTCGGTGCTATTTTGGCATGCCTTCAAACAGAGGAAGTTAGGGTGGAGCCAGGGAGGGTTTGATGAGTGTAATCCCTATGATGAGGAGATGTGATTTTCCTCAGTGTAAACAGAAATGCCCTTCATGCTCACGTGTCTCCTCCTCTACCCCATGACATTTGTTCTGTTTTCAACCGTTCACCTTTGTATGTATGAGCACATTTTTGAGCCATGGCCCCATTATGAAGTGACATATTTTCTAAAAATAACACTTTTATTCTTTCATATTTTTTTCTGAGAACACTTGGATAAAAAGCCAGCATGTTTTGTAAACACCCATAAAGTAAACATTTTTGACCCCCAAATGCATTTCCTCCGCCTGAATATAAACTTGACTCAAACTTGCTCTTCTCAGGGCCCCTGAGAAGAGCAAGTGGTTTAGTAAAGAGAGCGTATGAAGCAGTTCAGTGTGTGTTTTTTATCTCATCGTCGTGTTCTTCCTCTCAGCAGAAATGCAAACATGCCAACCTCTCCTCTCATCAGCACGGTCATTGACTCTCAAAACACACACAAGCTAAACAGGCACAGCTAAGCCCTACTTTAAACAGACAGAAATATGTCCAGAGGCCTTTGAGATACATTACATTCAAAGGTTTATTGCGAAATATCAGTGTGAATCTGCCGTTTAATTGTAGGGTTTGTCAGAGGGATTTTTAAGATTGGCTGAGCTATAGTATTCGCTGAATATAACATTATTGACAATGGAGACGGTCAAATCAACTTGAAACATCGAGCTGTAAAGTATATAGGGTAAACTCATCAATATAATATGCTTTTGAAAAAAATACACCCTCCTTATGAATCTGCTACATTCCATCTTTTCTCACCTTCTTGTATTTCTTTCCTCAGGCTTTACCAGAAGTCTTGCCCCTGGGCAAGGCTTCCAAGTGTGAGACTCTGCTTCCCACTCACTTTTTGCTGAAAAATATGATCATTAATACTGTTGATTATTTATTAATGGTGATCAGCAAGTTTTGTGTGGGGATGCTAATCATAATGTAATTCACAAAATCATTGATCAGTTCATTATCTCCGTCTTTTTCAGCTTTCTTACACAGCCTTTTAAAATTCTTGAGTTTTGAAAACAAGATAGATAAATAAAAATTAAATGTGGACATTACAAATAGTGATTCACAGTATGAAATAAATGTATGCTACTGCAATTCCAAATAGGATGACACCCTGTATGAAAAGTTCATAAAAACAGAGGACTATTATTTACACTTATGCCATCACCTTCAAGATGATCTAATATATTTCATAAAATAGATATATGTCTTGTTTTTTTGAAAATATAAATGTTCATTGCTTCTCAGTTCTCAGGAAGCATAATGAGAGAGCACTATTTGGTAAAATAGACAGAAGTGTGTTTACTGCACAGACATGGTTTGATTGGTGGGATTCATTAAATCTATAATCTGTTTGTGGTAAAGTCCCCTCCCTGAAACATGCACTGTAATCCCTGTGGGACCCTCCACAACTCTGTCTGCTCTGCTTCATTTAACTGGGGGTTTTAATAATCTTACACTGTACTTCATGAGCACATATCTGCCTCTGATTCATGGAGACACACACACACAAACACGCACCCAAACACACACACACACGCAGACACACGCACACACGCAGACACATGCACACACAGTACTTCCACAACTGCTCTTCTTTCGTACATTCCCTCTGACCAGAAAGCTTGTTGAGTAGGAGGTGCAGCTTTGATTTAATTCCTCATTCACACATAAACATGCTCCTTTTAGTCTCAGATCTTGTTAGACATAACACATCCACGCAAGTTCACAGAGTACCTGCGATAAGACTCAATTCCTGGCACCTCCGGGTTTTATGCTCCTGTCGGAGACACGCTGCCAGCAGGCATGCCAGAGCCCTCTCTCTTCCCCCTTGCTGTTGCCCCCATCGGGGGGCTTTTGGTCAGTCTTTCCACATGAGTGCATGTTGTACAGCATTGAACTGTCTAAGCCCTTATCACACTGGCTGCCCCTTTCTCGGGTCCTCAGCCCCCCTAGGCTGCTCCAACTGTGTTCCCCCTGACTGTTTCCTCACATCTCATGACAAGCACATGATGTGAGAATGGCCATGGCTCAGGTATTAGCTGAAAAAAACATAGAAGTAAGAGACAAAGGAATAAAGGAGACCTTGTTGTGCCCTGAGACATTTTTTTTAATGATCTAAGATTTTTACTTCCTGTCTGACAAGAGTCAAGTCAAGCGGGCTAAATTTGTTTAATTTCTTCTTCTTCACAGAAAATGAGTTTAAATGTCGTGTCAGGCACAGTTATCACAAATGCAGATTTCATTTAACAGATTTAAATGTAACATGGAACAAATTGAGTGTTATTCATAAAGATCTCCCTGAATGCTACACATTTCCTCCTGTACCACTGCTGGCAGTTGAATAGAAGTTTTATATCAATTCATCTTTCAACCTTGATGATAGCAAAATATACCCATCATCCCTGCTAATACTAAATTTTCTTGATGCCTATGTGATATTGTGTTCTTCTTTTATGATTTTAAGATTTGAATACTCTTTGAATAAGTTTGATTCTGTAGCAAATGAATCACTGGATGCTCACTAGATGAGTATTTTTTCAAGCTATGCTATATGTAAACATTCTAATAATTCATTTAGAAAAAATTGATTTACATATGGCTCATTGTCATGATTTCCCTTGATATTTATTCTTCCTCATTTAACTTCATCACTCCGCTTTGATTCAAATGGTCCTTCACATAGCAGAGGCTCTGTTCATATTCTATAACAGCTGCCTTCCTTCTAATGTGTTGTCGCGTCTTTTGTGGTTATTTTCATTGTCAGCAAAACTTTTGATTAGATAACAAATTGCCTCCCCACATGTAGCCTCCCGTCTTCCTTGAAAGATGCAGGGAGGGAGCTGTTGTTCCTGCTGGGAAGCCAGTGCTCTGTTCTGCTGAAGAGCAGAGAAGAATCTCAACAGGCAACTAAGCCAACCCGATGCCGAGGATGATAATGTGTCTAAATGATTTCCAGCCCCTTTCTGATCTTGTTCCTTTTTTTTTTTTTCCTCTGCTTTGCACCCCCACAGAAACCTTTGATTCTCTGATGAGGCAGGCAGAGAATCACACCAATGCCATCCTCCAGGTGTCTTACCAGAAGTTGGCCGTTGAGGCTGCCGGCCCCGTGGGGGAGCTCTTCACTGACATCGGTCTTTTCCTGCTGGGCTCTGAGCTCAACGTCGATGAGTTTGTGCAGCGGTTCTTTGACTCCCTCTTTCCCCTGGTCTACAATCACTTTCTAAACCCAGACCTCCCAGAGATATCATCAGGCTACAGTGAGTGTGTGAGGTCATTAAGCCGCGATCTGAGGCCTTTTGGTGGGGCGCCAGGCCTACTTGCTGATCAGGTTGCTCGCTCTGGGGTCTCTGGGAGGCTCCTGCTGCAGGCACTGCATCTTGGCATCGAGGTCATCAATACCACAGACCACTTACAGCTGAGCCGCGAGTGCAGGCGGGCCTTGCTCAAGATGCACTACTGTCCTCACTGCCAGGTAGGGGATGCATTCAGAGTGTATTGATCTGAATTAATGAAACATTTTTACCGGCAGCACTGATCCCGCAGTAATTTTCTCCACAGGGATTAACCCAGTCCATGCCCTGCATGGGCTACTGCCTGAACGTGATGCGGGGCTGTTTGGCGAGCGTAGCGGAGATCGACCCCCACTGGAGGGAGTTTGTTCGCTCGCTGGAGGGTCTCTCAGCCAGGATGCACGGAGCACAGGATTTGGAGCAAGTGCTGCTGGGAGTTCACATGCTGCTTCACAATGCCGTCGGACATGCTCAGAAGAATGGACCCCGTCTGGCTGCACAGGTTTACAATATGAGGAAATGTTTAACATGTTGCTTTAGGTGGTAGGTTGGAAAGGATCTCTGGGCATTGTAGGAGGTGGAAGAAGGGTGCCCTGCAAATCTGATTAAGCATTCTACATGGCTTATGCCCATTTTACTAAAGCTGTGCTTCTTCAAATTTGACATGTTTCACATAATAATAGATGTGTTAGACATGACAGGGGCCTAAAAGGTCTAGATATACATCAATCCATCTATTTTTCAAACATATTTTAAACGTTTTGACATACTGCGGAGAGACAGAACATACCACTCCTTTCTTCATTTATCTTTTATAGTTGGCCTTTGTCCATTATCATGACATCCATAAAGGTTGAACCATAAACTCATCTTTTTATGAATGCCTCAGGGTGTTTGATCCTGAGCTAAATTGACTTTGATACACTCGTTGAAACACCGCAGCTCCATCTAGTGGATAAAAAGAGACGCTGCCTTCTAACAAACCCCGGATGCATGTACAGTCAGAAATTGGAGATGATCGGCTTCGCTGGATTTTGTATAAACATCTGTCACTCAGCCTTCTAAAACAAGAGCCATTTGTCAGGCACCAGTAATGCCGAACAACAATTGCAAATTCTTTAAATGCATGTTACTCCCTCGGTGTTTAGACTTCAATTTGTGTCTGTCTCATTGGATCTTAGGTTCACAAAGTGTGTGGCCAGCCAAGCAGTAAGCCAGCACAGTCTGTCAGCATTCAGCACAGCAGCAACAGAGAATCCATCCCACTTAAAGCTCCCATCAGAGTGTCAGGAGACTCATTGGCCAGCAGAAGGAGGTTAGTTGAAGAAATGTTCGCACACAGAGAAAACCTTTTACTCATTTATTTATCTATTTATTTTTTCGATTCACAATTCATTTGAAAGAAAACCTTGATTGATCTAATTACCTATGTGTCTCCATATGGCTGCTTCTTCTTCAGGGACTTTTTGAATAGTCTACGGCTTTACCTCACATTCTACGGTGGCCTGGCGGATCAGCTGTGTGTGACTGAACTTGCAGCAGGGGATGGTCTGTCCTGCTGGAATGGAACCAGCATCGTCAAAAGGTTTGTTAAGACTCCCTATTTTGGTCAAATTCTCATTAAAAGGCTATCCATTGTATACTCAGATTAGATGGTGAGCTGCAGAATAAATTTCATAAGCCAGAACTAAACTTCTGATGACATAACCGATCATTTCAGAGGTTTAAATAAATTACCAGCACAGATAAAAATGACATAACTCACTGACACAAAAACCTATATGGAAATATGATTAAAACTTCTAAAGCCTACACGGAAGGATCTAGAGCCTACATCTGAAATATGTTCTCTTGATTCCTTTCACATATTTCATTTAACTGTCTATACAGACAGGTCAGGCATCAGAATCCTACAATATCCAGATCAACACAGATTTAGACCTTAAGTCATACACCTGCATAACTCTGATGTTTACACGCTTTCATTTAAAATCAAAGGTAGGAACGAACTTGATAAATTCACATGCAAATGATGTACAGTTGCTCACAAAGCAGGAATTTATATTCAACTGAGATACCCTGCATGCAACACATATTTTTTTAATCAAACACTCAAACCTATTTGTCACAGTGCATCCAGACTGAATGCCAATCAGTCTAACCAGCAATAAATGGTACCTTTATTTTAAGGCGGAATCAAGTCTCGAATGTCTGTATAGACTTGTCCTGAACTGACTTTGTGAATATTGTGTCAGACATCTGATTTCTGGTTTACAGTTAAATTAGTTATCCATGTTTTGAGTTCAGACTCGAACCAAAACCACTGCAGTTGATAGTTATGGTAGAGGCACAATTTCTTATATGGGCGGCCTGGCTTTTTTTCCCCCAGATATTTCTCACTTGACTGTTTATGTACCATTTGACCCCGGGTAAATGCACCCACAAACACACATGCGAATCCCCACAATCCAGATGGCATTGATGCAGAGTTCATCTATGAGCTGCTGGGGCCCACATACATAGATCTTGGATATGGATGGTTGTGAACTGGAGCAGACACACGCTGGCCTCTTTCATGGTATCAGTCAGCTGCCTTGTCTCCATTACATCACAGCTCTCCATCTTACACTTGCTGTCATCACTCAAGGACCCCATCATATATCTTCTGTCTGTGGTTGTTCCTCTTAACTGTCGGCTGCTGTCAGCACTGCAGAAACAGCAGGTGGGCCGTTGTTGGTCGGACTTGCCAGCTCAGGTTAGATGGTCCGTTGTAAAGGGTGACAGCCATGTTCAGATAATTTAGCAGCTGTGTGTGAAGGTTGGAGAGATGACCAGTGAGGAAAAAGATTATTTCACAGTCTTCTTAGCAACCAGAGACGTTCTCATGCTCTTTAATGTGTAGGGTGGTGTTACTCATCACAGATGGATACAGACTACCAGAGCTAAGTTTCACTCTGAAGTTGTTGATTTCTCTTTTAGTCTCTTCCTGTTTTCTGCTGCAAGGCCCTGCGTTTTATGAGAAAGGAGACATCCATCTCTTAGAACAGAGATGTTTGCTATGGTGCTATGGAAAGTGGCACACCAGCATACTGCAGGCTGTCTATCATATCTGGCAGCTCTCTCTGGGAAATATTTATGGTCTGCGGGCATTTCTCAGCTGTTTAAGCCTCCCCTTTTTTATTCCACTAGCACTTACTGATAGGGACTTTTTCACCTTGGGCCCAATTAGTTTTAACTCGATTCGATCATTACGGAAAAAGAAGAAGATGAACTCAGAGAAATTAAGAGACATTAAGGAACAAGATGCAGAGGGAACTATGGGCCCGCAGCTTAGCAATCTTCCTGGAGATATGCAGCCCCGTGCTGCTTTCTATTAGCCTAGAACCAGAAATGAGTTGCAGGGAGGCGACATAAGCTGAGACAAAAGCAATAAATAACCTCCTGCCTATGGGTCACAACCCAGCATCCACGGAGAGGGGAGGGAATAAAACTCAGTGTTGGATGGTGGCTGATTTACAGAAGCTTACTGAGGCCTCAGAGATCCTAAACAATTGGTTCAGTTGATGTGTGGTTCCGTGTCTGAGAAACTGTACACGGGAGTGTGCGCATATGTCTTTCGTAACAGCTCTTTGTGTGTGCTGACACACATTGTTTTATGGTTTTAAAGAAGCACAGAGCGTCAGCAGAGCTTTGACTTTTTTAATAAAAAAAAAGGGTTGAGTAGAAAACACATGACACAGGAGCCTCAGATTTAAGGGAGATTTAAGGCCTGTCCTCATCTGGGTCCCTGGTAAACAAAAAGATAAAGACCGATCAGATGATGAGATAAGATCATAGAGGAAGAACACGAGCAGCTTTCATCTCTCATTCTTTGTGAATGTGGATGATGGGGTTTCGCTTCAGGGGAGAATTGGTAAACACATTCCTCCTCTGTCTCATGGTTTGTCCCTCGCTTTCAAGCGTGTATCGGGAGGAAACAATGATTGGAGATATTTTAATTGGTATTATGGATTATGAAACAAAAACATTTCTCTGAAATAATCCCACTTCTAGACTCCATATGAGACAATGTGTAGTTTGGAGAGGGTTGTGTTCAATATGAGAGCCAAATAAAGCTCCAAAACACGATAAGTACACCTCCAAATCACACTAATATTTAAATTGTTTTGCTCTAGGATTTCTATGCAATGTTTAAAAACATTTTTATGTTTACCGAGTGTTATTCATTGCTCATCATTAGCAGAGCACATTGTTCTATGCTGATTCAATTTGAGTAATGATAATAATTATTTTCTACGCTTGAACTTTATGCTAATAAGTTGCCTATTTAGCCATCCTACTGATTATGAGCAGATATATGTAGAGCCCATTATTATAAACTGGGAGATATGTTTTTGCACCAATACGCTTTTTTCTCAAATCTGGCCCCTTTGGAGCCTCACCAACTCATGTGGGAATTATCTGGCTCCTCAACCATGCGAGGATTTATCTGGCTGTATAGATACTTTGCCATGTTTATCAGCTTGTTGCCAATTTCATCTGGTGTGCAGTTTAGTTCTGGGCAGGTGATGTATGGTGTATAAGTTAAAGCTTTTTGTCCTCAAAACAGCTCCAGGCCAGGAAACCAATTAGCAGAGACCTGATAAAACTCAGGGAGCTGAGGCTAAAATGCAGTGATAGCTGATATTTCTTTGGGGATGGCACCATGAGTGACCTCATTTACAGGCGAATTGTCCTGTGATCCATTGTTGAAATAAAAATGGTAACTATTGCTGACTTATGTAAGAAAATGCAAACCATATGCACAAGCACTTTTTTTAAATTCTGGAAAATATAATATATTTAGCAGAAATATAAGCACAAACACCGACATGGACAGAGAAGCTGAGGTTTTATTTAAAACTCGGAAAAATAACTCAACAAGGCAAAAACTCTACAGGAGTAAAAAGCTGAAAAAGTCAAATACCACATTTAAAAATGTATTTCTGAACTTTGAAAAAGTAATAAATCTGTTTTTGGAAAGTATTAACTGAAATAAATCTTATACTCACATTCTTTCCTCCAGTGAGTGAAAACAGTCATTATGGAAGCAGTGATAAAAAGCCACAGCCTCAACAAGTACCATAGTGTGATGGTTTATTCATGATTACTTCCTCTGGAGGAGGCTCACTTAAATTCCTCCCCATATGCAGTCTGTCTCATAGCTGCTAACACACATCATGTACTTGCAGCATGCTCATGCTTCTCTTAATAGAGTACTCAATTTTTTGTACTTTATGATGAAAAGAGGATGACCTTGTATGTAGTCGGAATTTAATGATGAACACAATATGTTTCAAAATCCTTGATGAAAGTTGCTGAGATTTAAGCGTTGCCTTTTGTTTAATGGGCCGCTATTTACTTAATAAAAGCTCTCTGAGTGGTGACCTTTGACCTCTTCCGTGTCTTTGCAGTCCGGGTTAATCCGGAAGAGGTTAATCACATGGTAATCATAGCCCTGTAGTTGTAGAGCAGGCCTTCTCACAGTGTGTGGTCAGTTAGCGGAGGAACCAACTTCCATCTGTTTGGTTTAATTTCTTCCTTTTCCCTCATACAGCAGTTAAGTTTCATCAATTGTTCATATTCTGCCATTTGGCACATTTCCTCTTTTTGCCTATAAATGTGAAGCTCGTCTGAAACTAAATGGCAGATTTTAAGATGTTTTTCTAGGAATCTGCTGAAGAAGTATTATGTTGGTCAAACTTGTCTACAGGCAAGGCAAATTTATATCTATAGCACATTTCGTGCACAGGACAATTCAAAGTGCTTTAGCATGTTCTATTGCATATACAATGGAGCATTTTGCAGAAAAATCATATGGTATTCCCATCAAAGGTCATGCATTGAAAACCACTGACTAACTTCTTTGTTTGTTACTATGGACTGTGTCAAAGATTTAGTCTGGATTTAGTGAATGAGGCTTGTGTCTCATGGCCATGGCTCAATCCCCCAAAGGGAGTGATCTGTGGCAGATTGTATAAGTCAACTTTTCCTGGTATACATTTTTATTTAGAGTGCTTTGGTCTCAAGAAAAAAGTGATAAATGTACTAGCCACCCAAGCTCCAAATGTATTTATATGAATTTACTAAATTGGAGCTTTGGAACAGTTTTTTAAGAATAAAGAATTGAACTTCTCTGCAGTCTAACAAACAAAATGTAAAAATCCATTATTATTAAACTTCTTTTATTTTTTATTTTCTCTTTCATCCAGTTATAAAATAATGCTTTTGAAAATAGTTACTATATATTAAATCTAATGAAACCAGAAGAAGAAAAAATAAATGTGAATTTACGATAATTGCATTTGAGATTAATAATTTAATCAGAAGCAGCATCTTTTGAATAAATTATATTTGGATTATTTAGGCAAATATGAATGTTAAATTAATCACATCAAAGTTATTCCACATGTCCATGCACAGAACTCTCCAGATGTACAGTCTCAAATAATAAACGTAATATCACAGATGGTGATGTTTGTTTTATTGCACATATGATGGCCACTCTTCATCCGTTATTAAACCCGCTGGTGAAGCTATGGTTTCACATTCTATTAAATGACAGTGGTCATTACAGTCATAAATCCTAAAGCTTTGGACATTGGCCCTCTCATGGCTTGCTTTACCTCCTTTTGCCCAGTAAGTGGAGCTCTGCTCTTTGGTTACACTAATGCACAGAGACGCCAAACATGCCAGATTGCTGATTACTCTGCTGCTCCTCTGCATCACTTTTGATGATGTATGCCGTGCTGTGGAGGTTCTTATCCATGTTGTTCCTGACAGTGACAGACAGAAAACAACATTTAAATGATAAACAGACACACTGCAGAACATCAAGTCTCACAGCCTTTCCCCTGTTCCTTTTGCAGTGATGAACTGACCCAATTTTGAACGGAAGGAATAACCTTTTAAACATGCACTGTCAGATACATTATGCATATCTGTCCTCTTAGTCAGTCACATGAAAGTAGAAAGAACCCATGAAAAATCCCACTGAATTAAAAGAAAGTGCAATAAATTTGACATAGAAGCCTGACTACAGTTAATGACTGTGTTTTATATACAATTTCATACAAAATACAAAGCGTTCCTTCATAAAAGTACCAATCCTGACAGTAGACAATACACAGGAGGACAAAGATGCTGGGCTAATTGAAGAGTTCTGATTGGGGGAGAAAGGAGAAAGATGAGAAGCAGAGGAAGAGCAGAGCGGACGTTCTTGAAAAGCTCTGTATTGCGACAGCTGGCTACTGCAGATAACCACAAAACCACTGGAGCACTTGAGGTCTGGGTGCTGCATGGCTAGAGTTCCACTCCAACATGACCTTATATCCTGCCTGGGTTTAGACGCAGGGGTTCGGTCAGAGTGCCACATCCTGACGATTATCCCAAGTGACAGAATCAAGAACTCTGTCTGGCTGACTAAATTGAGTTCATAAGTCCCTCTCGTATCAACCAATGGGTGTGTGAGCGTGCGCGCGCGCACACGTGCGTTCGTCCGCTTTAGAACCCCCGTTCTCAAATTATGCATGATTGCTCTGAACAGATAAATTTTCAATCTTGCTCAGTGCAAAAGAGAGATTTCATTTATTTGTGCTGAGATATTATCCCTGATGTTGCTACAGTAACTGCCATTGAGACCGCTGTGCACAAGAGGCAGTGATTTCAGAGCCGGCTGGTGGCAGGTGGTGCATTTATATATGTGTGCATCTGTCTTGTCCCATTCATTTTTCAGTAAGTCCACTCCCTTTTTTGCTTCTTGAGCACTGATCCCCCCCCCCCTCTCCCACCTCCACTTGGACGTCTGCCTCCAGCATCTGGAGCAGATTGGGGACGCTGTGCTGTGCCAGGTAGCAGGACATTAACAGCCAAGGCCTTATTGTCCACTGATGAGCTGTCAGAGCACACACTCTCACCCACGAGCGTGATGCCTGCCCGAGCGCGTGTCCTCGTATAGCGCTCCTACTCTTAAGCTTTGACATAAATCAGAGACCACTGACACAAAAGGGGGACCAAAGAGTTGGAAAAATGTTACGGAAAGGCTAATAAAAGGGAGATAAGGTATCCTGCCTTGGGTGAGAGAACCTTTTCGTATGAGACGAATCTGTTTGTTTCGTGAGAAAAAAGAAAGACTTTGGATTTCAGTGCAAAAACAAGCAAAAAAAAGTTGTTTCACACATTTTTTAGCGGTAAAGATTCCATTTGAAAAACCTGTGAAGAATAGACGAATAGAGCAATTTAAACAATCAACCCTTAACAGTGGAGCTCCTGGTATTTCACCTCATCTGCTGTGTGTTTACGGAGAGTTGCTACAATTTTCTCTGAGACGGTTATTACTGAAATGATAATAAAAAACAGCCATATGCAGAGAAAAAGCCAAATGTTGAATTCAGCTCTCACCCTTGACGGCTATTAACATGTCGGCATGACTTAGACTTTGTGCCATCTTGTCAATAGTGCTACCATTTTGATATTGACTTTATGACTACATGTGCCTCGTGCCCATGTAGAGTTCTGCTCCAGGAGAGAATTAATTTCTCTCTTGCAGGATGGAGGCTGGAAACAAAGACTCATATCTGTGTATCATTGTCTTGTTTTATCTCACGGCTGCAGGCTTTTGACAGCAAGTGTGGTACCTTCTGTTCATTTGATATATTTTTTCCCCCTCATTTTCCGCATCTCATTTGTTAACTAAACATGTTTCCCATTTACTGCCACAAAGTGAAAAATGTAGTAGTCATTAACTATTAATTACCTGTGCATTTTTTCCTGCACTCTTTATGCACTTTTAGCCTGGAGAATTTTCTGAATGCGTAGGTTGCTCTCATTTGGAATATTGACAGTTTGAGGAGGCAGCCTTTCTCCTCTTTAATATTTAATATTATTCCTTCACGCAAAAAGTTGCAGCCGTTAAATCTTTCCCTTATCTTTTTTTACTTTGTTTCGACGGCGTAGACGGTGAAGGAAAATAATGCATTGGTAGTTATTGGAGGCCCTCTCCGCTTTTATCAGGACGTTTGTACCCGCAGAAGACTCAGCACCTCTTTATAAGTGAGACCTCCCTTTTAGCTCCTGACCCAAGATGAAAACTGGGTGTGAATATGCTCTCATTAATCTCACCTCCAGCAGTAAAAGGTCTGAGACTGTTGGCTCCCTGAAAATTAATCTAAATAGCTCTTTCATTTCTCTGAGGTAGACGTAAATGTCTCTCTAACAACAATGTGGCACTCTTCGGGATGCCCTGAGACCACACTTTGCTCTCTTATCATTGTCCCTCTAATGTTGTTCAGCGGTTCCTATGGAAACCAAGCCAGCCTTATTAAAACAAAAAAAAAAAAAGAAAAAAAAAAAGAAAAAAGTTTCACCTTCTCAGAGTCTGCCCTTTACCTGACAGCCAAGATAAACGAGCCAGGTCCTGGGAGGAAGGCAACACAAACATGCATCGCTGCGCAGTGGCCCGTGCTCATTGGTTCTCTGCTGGAAGCCCTTATTTACCTTAATGTTGGGAGGAGGTGAGATTGGGGGAGGCTTGAGGTGGAGTAGCCGGCAGAGGGTGCGTGAGTGTGTGGGAGGAGAAAGGTGGTGTGATCACTCACGATGTATCTCAAAAACAACCTTGAACCTGCGATAAAAAGAAGAAAAAGGAAGCAAACAACTCTTTTTTTTCTGGCCCCAATAATGTACGCAGCCCCAGATGATGTCATATGTCACCTTCAGCTAATGAAGGTGATGATGACATGCATGAGTGCTGCATACGTTCACCATCTGCTCGCTTCCACTATGCTGGAGCTAGCTGCTCCACACCATGCTGCAGAGGGGAGTCTGGGCACGTCTGCGGCGGGGTGCGATTGTCCCATGACGCGAGTGAAAGACCGCCGCCTGCATCGAGATAACTCGCTGTGAGTTTAATCATACCCCTCACACCCCAAAGCCACTCAGGTGACAATTCTCCGAGGTCAGTTTTATACGATCACATCTACAATCAGGGCAAGTTGACTGACATGATTTTGGCTCTCAGTAAAAAAAAACAAAGAAGAAGTCATTTTTATCTTTAAACATCATTACTTGTTAGCTACTTAGCATGCACTGATGTTGATTTTAATGAACAATTCTTGATGGAACTGCTTGGACATTGTGTTTTTCAACTTTTTTCTTCAATTTCTTCAGAAAGAGACTAAAGTTTGGGTTGCAGAAAAGTATTTTCAAAAGGAAGCGGCGAAAAAGGGAAAAAACATTGGTTTATCAGAAGCTAATCTTCAGTTCACATAC
The DNA here is from genome assembly GCA_907169785.1 of Menidia menidia. Lineage (NCBI taxonomy): Eukaryota > Metazoa > Chordata > Actinopteri > Atheriniformes > Atherinopsidae > Menidia > Menidia menidia. The sequence continues at coordinate 20,223,604 of CAJRST010000001.1, read as the reverse complement.
ATGAAATAACTACTGTTTTCTAGTATTTATGTATTTTGATTCACAGACACAGGGGAATAGGTTGTTGCCGTAACAGCAGTCCTTACACTTCAATTATTCATTTGGTAAGATGTTTAAAGAAATATGAGTCTTTTTCAAGGAAGAAAACCAGTTTTCAGATGAACAGAGTCTCGGTGCGTAGTGAAGCCGCATTTGAAAAGTATTAGATTTCTTTCTTTATTTAACGCATGCCTGTTTTAAATGTTAGACATTACACTACTAAGTTTTATGAATAATGATGTGAAACCTGAAATACTTCCAAACTTCAGAGAGCAGTTGCTAATTTTACTGTTTAATAACGCACTTCAGACTGAAACATTTGAATGTTCCATATAAAGTATTTACCATTATTAGAAATTATGGATTCTTTTCAGGTTAATTACAGACAAAGACAAAGTCAGGCTTGACTTTTAAAATCCTATTTTAACATATTGTGTTCATCCTATCCTTTTTTTGTCAAAATATCTTTAAACTATATAAAATATATGTATTTCCAGTTCTTTACGGAAGACAATAGTGATGTGTTTGGAAGTTTTATGGGTAGGTTTCCGTCATTTAATTATTTCAGACTATTCCTCGGTTTAGAGTGTATACATGAATATTAATGATTTATCCTTTATTTTCAATAGAACAAGAGAATTCTTTGTTCTTTGGCTCGCTTCATTTAGTCAGAAAGAATTGCTTCTCAGATTGATTACACTGGGAAAAGAAAGCCCCTCTGTCGTGCCTGCAAGTTATGAAAGTTTTGAGTGACAGGTGCTTGACTTCAGCTGTTGAAAAAAGGTGAATGTTGGCGACTGTGGATGATCTTTAGATAACATCAGATGGCCTTTGAGAGCCGCTGAAATCAGTCTCCGTGGGGCTGCTCTCCCGCTCTTGTCATGTCTTGACACTTTTTTCTTGTCTCTGTCTTTCCTTCTTTTCTGTCTCATTCCTTTTTTTTCTGTGTCTGCTGAGTGGAGTTTCTGCGAGTTGGCAGCCTGTATCTGATCCTGAGGTAATTTACTGGCAGTGATAAGGAAGTGGTGCGCACAGTCTTTCGATATAGTCCTTTCTGACAAGGCAATCTGAAACCCATAGAGGCGAATTGTGAGGAAAATCTGCGGTGCAGATCGAAGCTTAAACGTCCATGTTTATTGTTGTTGTTGGAATTCAACACGCTGTGAATGAGTAAACAATCAACAGTGACTACTGCTTTAATTTTTAGGGATGTGCATATTCATGCGGTTTTGTTTGGTGGAAAATTGTAGCGGCCTCTTGCAGAACAAGAGGGGTAGAGCAGTATATTCTTTGGTTTGGTAATGAGTTGGCAAAGACTTGGCTGTTTCATCAACTGAGTGCTTTCTTGCACAATGCTGGTTTTCCAGTAAATCCCAATTTTTTGTTTTTTTGTTGGACAAAAAAAAAAATTGTGAAAAGACAAGAGGATATTTTTATTCGTCTTTGTCAAATAAGTTCACACCTATTTTTGTGCACATAACCAATACAGCCGTGCACATTTTTGCACATGGGAGAGAATTGTTTCAAGCCCAATTTTGCCCAGCTGAGCTCTTTTTTTTTCTTCCCTTTTTCTCAGGCAGACAGGCCAGGCAGACCAGGGTCATTGCCTCAGGGGTGTCTTAGAGAAATGCTCCTCTGCTGAGGGCGAGTAGAAATATGAAAGAGACCCTAAATCAAGACACAGAGCCCCATGAATCATGTCAACCGCAGAGCTGAGGAAGAGGGATGGGACCATCTGTAGCAGCATATGAATGGCTAACCGGCTCACAGTGCTGTTGACACAAGCTGAAGAAGTGTGAAGAGGTTGTGAAGATTAGCACTGGCTCTCGCTGCATAGCCTGGAAACCTGCTTCAGTCAAAAATGAGCAAACCCAAAAGCTGCATGCTCCATTCGTCACTCTTGACATTTTTACAGAATCACATGGGTGGAACATTTTTGTGTGAGTTATAAAACATTACAACACATCCATAACACCAGAACTCAAGCCATATGAATTGTTTGCTGCTTCCCGCTTGAGGATTTTATTTTCTCTGCTAAAGGCTTTTTTGCTGTGTTGAATGAGATGCACATGTTCTGCAGAATGAAGTAGAGAGCCCTCCGACACATCAGCTATAAAACTATGGAAAGCTTGTTTCATGAGATGTGGTGTTCGTGGTTTGGTGTAAAGCAGCTGATTACTACACCACGAGGAGACTTTTAAGTTGGTCATATATGGACATATTCCTGGTTTTGTATCAATGGCATTACAAAAAACTAAACAAAAAGATAGGTCATTTTTCAGAAAAGGTTAGCTTAATTGAGAGAGTAAATGATAGGCATATTAGTAAAACATTTAAAATAGAAGCTATTTGTCGTTCACTCAGGGTGAATTTCTAAGCGATGTGTGAAAAGGTTACCTGAAGCTGCTTAACCTGAAATAGATTCAGCATTTGTTTTATTTTATCTGCTGTGACAGCTGACAAAAAGTCTCACTCTGCAAGGGGCTGATCATAGATTGATATTTACTTTGATACATGTCTGTTTTTATAGTATTTACTTGAAGTATTTTTAATTTAGACTGCCAACAGGTGCTTACTTTAGCCTGGTTTCACTCAAAAACGTATGACAACTGAAAGGTTCAGCTGATTATTTTAGTTTTTGATTTTCTGTAATACATCACAATTGATGCAGGTTTTCTGTCTCACTCAGCATGAATGAATTAAATGACATTACATCTAGTCTTAAAGTAATACATTGCATAATTCTTTTCCATCATTCATTAAATGAAAGTGCAGTGCATAATTGTTTTTTTTTATGGTCTGTTACAGACAAGGCCAGACCAAAAGTAACATCTTCCTTCCACAGAAACCTTAGATTATATTATTTGTGACAAATCTTATTTTTTTCCTTTGGATCTGAAACTGAACATTAAAAATGATTAACCTTGAATTAAAAAAAAAACTTTTTAGCTTGAAAGAACATGAGTTCATTTGAAATTTTTACAATACAAGATTCAGAAGCTCTTCTATCATATTACATAAGTCAACGCACAAGAATAAAGACATGTAAAAAATTAGGATAAACACAAAACAATTTTTCTAAGCCATTTTTTTCTGTTATGTCTTTCTGAGGATACCCTATGTTATTAAGCAGAGGTTTCCAAACAAGTTCCTCCGCTTGGGATTGATAGTGTTATCAAATCTAATCTAAGAGAGGTGACTGAGAGGGTTTTCCCTGTTAACGTCAACTGATTTCTTCATCTAATGATAGAAATATCGCTGAAATTAGATTTATGCTCAGGGTCTGGCTTGCAGAATGAGAATTAATTGGGTCTCTTTTGGAAATTGTTTTGCCCTTGAATGTGAAGACAGAGTAAAGGCCTTGTTGGATATTTATACAGCACAGATGCCATGCTGTCATCAAATAACCTTGTTGAATAGAACCATGAATTAGCGTATGAGAAAGGTCTGAAGTGTAATTGCTCCGCTCAGCATTTGGGGCATGTTGTTTAAGCATGGTAACACAATAGATAATCAGAAAATGTCTATCCTATTAGTTGACCCACCAAATCAGGGTCAAACCATTTTCTGCTGAGTGCATGAAGTTCAGGTGTCAAGCTCATAGACTGGAAATGCTGTTCATCTTGTGTTTTAACAGAAAAGTTCTGGTGAGCTGTAAATAATAGTCCTTAGAGAGTACGTACATTTCAAGGCAGCATATCGCAGTCAGAAAGGACTCATATCATTACTTGTGCTAATTGGGATCAGATCAAAGGCTGCTTTCCAATTAATAAAACATGTAACTGTAATAGTACCTACCAGATCTCTAAAATTGTGTGAGCACTTAATCCAAAACTACTCAGGCTGTTTAAATGCTTTATTAAATCGGCTACACAAGCCCAATCTTTTGTTTTCAAGTACGCTTGTTTTGTGCTCAGGCTCATCACTTCTCATCCCATTTAAACTTAACAAATGTGTTGTTTAATGCTGTTTCTTTAAACAATGAAAGCGTTTAAGCTCTGATCACCACGGGCTGTTTTCTTGAGCATTTTCTTAATTTAGAAAGCGAGCTAAGCCGTGAGTGCTACCTGAGCTGAAAACACAGTGACTGATTAAGCATCAAACATAGTGACACTTAGAGATGGGCGTAATTGGGATGGACCCTTGAGCGGTACAGCAGTAGAGTTAGGAGCTTAACTAGATGTAAGGGGGTGGTTGTAGATTTGTTATTCACCTGCAATTGACAAGAGGGAGTCAAACGTCAGGAGATCCTGCGTCGAAAAAACATAGACAAGCCTATTTGTCTGATCAGTCAACTGTAGCCTCTCTTACAGCCTCTGAACAGAGAATTCTGGTATGATGTGTAAGAACAATGTAACAAAAGGGAAGGAAAAAAAAGGCAACCATTTGTTGTTTCATGTCATTCTCAACTCTGCACAGTTTTCAGATGATTATTTGGATCAAACTTAACCTAATGCAGTCTGCAACAATAAATCCTTTTTTAATTAAGGTTATAAATCAGGGCTGTTGTGTTCAAATTAAACCATGCCTCACCACACATTTCAGCCAGTGGGTGCGTGATGGATGGAAATGGACTTTTCAGTATGAATCTGAAAAGCAGTAAAGGTCTTTGGAAATAGCAGTAAACCTGATTTGGAAATCATACCTTTTTCTTCACTCAAATGAGGAATTTGAGATACATTTATGGAAGTGTGGAGGTTGTTGGAGCTTTTTTTCAACATGTCTGTGGAAGACGAAGACTCTTTGATGTAGTGAGTGGTACAATCAAACAAATTGACATTTTTCCCATCGAAGCCCACCCACCTCACACTTGCTTCTAGGGTCAGTTAGAGTCACTAATCAACCTAATTTCCATGCTTTTGGACAGTCACCACGAGTTGGCCGCAGCATTTAAACTAAGAGGCCCAAAATGGCAAGAAAACATCCGTTAGACCATTATCCCCACCACCAGCAGCCTGAACCACCAGCCTTAACCTTTGACATAAGGCTGGATGCATCCATGCTTTCATGTTGTTTATGCCAAATCAACCAACAACCATGCCACGCTCAAAGTAACTTAAGACCCATTTATTTCCCATTTTGGTGCTTAGTTTGAACTTGCTTTGTCTTGAACACCTCTACATGTCTAAATGTATTGAGTTCCTGCCTTACAATTGGCTGATTAAGTGTTTTTGTTGAGCAGTTGAACAAGTGTAAATAATGAATTGGCAAATGAGTGTATATTTCCTGAATGACTGCCAGTTAACCATTAATGCCTTAAAGAACCCCATACACAACGAGACAGAAGCCGAAGAAGAAAATAAATGCTCTCTTATTTTTAGCCTTATGTGTAGGTATTTTTACGGTGGACCGATGAAGCTATACATGCTGTGAGATCTGGGTGCTCAGAGGCCCTCACAAAAAAGTTTTCAGATGCCTTTGTGCCTGGAATTTGAAAAGGTTTCCAATTCCTGAAAAATCCATCGTTACACTGTAGTGGTGCAGACTTTAAATGCCCGTTTGCCGCTTGTGACAGGGAAGGCCTATGCCGTCTGAAAAGAAAATTCGGGCACAGCTGCAGTTTACCCGTGAACAGCCAATATTAGAATCCCACTGAAATTGAGTGAGTGGCACGGAAGAGGCAGTACTTGCTTGAAAACGCACAAACGCCTTACTGCCGAAAAGATTTTGCACAGAAATGGTTGGAAATTTCACCTTGGTAGTGTCAACCATGCAAAACAAGGCGTTCTTTCTGTTGAGAACAATGTGGACAGTACCATGTAAATCAGGTGCCAATTCTAATTATCATTTTGAGATATATGTACTTTTGTGAAAAAAAAAGATATTGATCATAAATTGATTATTTTACATCTTGACAAGTTTAACCAAAGCTATTTATAATATTTAGTCTGATAACATGAAATAAATTCTATTGGTTGGTTTTGCACCATTCAATATTTTTTTGTTTTTGATTAAGTCAGTTACTTTCATTTAGCAGAATTTACAAGGTCATGCCTCAGACAATTTTAATGAAGTCCTCATAAAGTGATCAACACAGTTGAGTTTAGTCAGTAATTGTCATCCCATAGCATGAGTCAAATTAATCCCGCAAACATTATTCTAAATTCATAAACGCCCTTGTGTTTAGAACTTTAGAAGTTGTATTTTAAAATAAATCCAAATAGGTAATTAACTTGCAGTTTTACTCTTTTTCAGCATATTTTAAACCATAGCAGATGTACTTTATTGGAAATGTGGCTCCTCCACTGTTGACAAAGGGTGCAAACCTTTCACAACAAATTTTGTGACAGCATGGTGACACGTTTTCACCCTTCCCTCAATCACCACCCTCACCACCTGTGCAGCTAGTGTGAAGCTGAGCTGTCGCTGGTCTGAGTGCTAATGTTAGATGTAGCCGAAGTCTTGAGCAACAGAGAAAACAGTGTCTGTTCTGGATTTCCTAGTCAAAGAATGGTGCTGATGTTGTTGAAACAAAGGATATGTATACTTAGTTCCAGATGGCCTGTTGCTCTATTGGAAGATTTGGAAGTGAGTATCATGTTGAATGGAAAGATGTTTAAATTATTACCGGTAAACTACTCATTTAGAAAAAATTCACTATGTTGTTGCTTTCTTCTTAAAATGCAACATTTTCTATATATGTCTGTGTGTGTGTGTGTGTGTGTGTGTGTGTGTATTTCGCATGGTGAAAATGCAGGTGCATTATGCTGTTGATTTTATAATTACTGTGTATTTCCAGAACCTGCTTTCATCAATAAATGAATTCATACACCCAAATTTGCACAATTACAAAATGCTGGAACATTTTGCAAGGGAACCTCATGTTAAACATCTGGTCTGTATTTGTTAATATGAAGAGAGACCAAATATTTCACCCAGAAAAATATTTGAACTCATTCTGATTTGTTACTCTGGAATTCTTTTCTCATTACGCTGAGGATTTGTCTTGTGATATTGGACACACATCCAAGTCTGTAAATGTGTCATTATCACCAGAATACTTTTGGAACTGTAGAATTTGTTAACTCCATCTTTTAACAACTGTGCTGACATTGAATTGCAGATTTATTTTTGCACTAGAGGAGCAAAATTAGCAGCCAAATCATTTACAAATGAAATTATAATATGGTGCCCATGTCTTAATGCGCTTACATATGTTTAGTGGTGTCAAATAAAACACAATGCATTTATTGATGTTCACTGAGAGCTACGAAAATGCTGCCTCAGAATTTGAGAGGTAGTTTAACACCCATTACATGCATTTACCTGCTTATGAGCTCAAGCATTTCTTTCCACTTTCACTCTCCATGTTGGCTGCTGCCGCTGCACTTCTTTAACTTCTACAAGGATGACTGTCTTTCTTTTAGACTTGTTGACATACAGACTGTTTAATCTGAAGAAGCCCTGAACACAACTCAAATATTTCTGACTGGCGTTTTGCAGCCGTTTTTTTCCCCTGGAGCTTTCAAAGGCTGTTCGAGGCTTAGAAGCTATTTTACCATCACCAGCACATTTTTCCTTCAGTCCTTTCAGCCACTGTTCCATCTAGTGGAAAAGAGAAATAGGGCTGAGAGCAAATATCCACTTACAGCTTCACAGGGGTGATTAAATTGTTGGTATTTTGGTCCCTTTTGCCCGAGTGTTGTTGACTGCTGCAGATGTGCTGTGTTTTCTCAGAGGTGTAGTGACACTATGGTGAATCTCGCTGTCTACAGCCAGAGACAGCAGATGTAGCCACTCTTTTTCCTGCCAGCTGTGCTTAAACAATCAGATGTTAGGTAAAAAGCCAAAAAACACAGTTAAATCTGATTATTTTAACTGGGGATCACTTGTGTCCGTATCAAACCTTGGATTGTGTGTCAGAAATATGCTCAGTGATTAGTTGAAATGCTGTAAACTTCTGCAGAGCTGGCTGGTGTTTCTCTGGAGATTTGTCTAGAAGTACCCGAGTTCTCATGTTATTCAGTTGTTTTCACATATAGTGTTTTGCACAAGAAATGTCAATTACGGAAGAATGGATCAAACATGACACAACAGATTTATTTGCTTTTTGGCCTTTGCCTTCAAGACTTTCCTACTCTTAGCAAAACCGTCTAATGAGGATACGGTGCACCTGGTTTGCCATAAATGAGAATTGTACAATTTATTTAAAACACTGCTTTCCAGTCAATAATTGCTTTACATGTACCAGGTATAAAGTATTATTCTACAATACTCAGCAGTGTAATGATTGTGCAAAGTTAATTAGGGCTGTAATAATCTTGTCATTTTGGTTGAGTAATTGAACAATAAAAAAAACAATGTCCCCTGATGCTTACAGCCTTTCAGCTTTCTTGCAATTCCATGGAAATTGCATGCAATATGTTAGTTTGTTTTTTCCTTATCTAAAAGCAAAAGTCTCCTCATATATCAGGATATAATAAAACCTTGTGTCCTAATCAGGTATTGAAATTAGGCAGAGCGAACCTCAAACAGATAACCACAAATAATGCTATGTTTATATTTGACAGCAAAAATGGAGAAGCAATGTTGGAAAAAAAAAAACGAATCCACGCATACTGCTTCCAAAAGTAATAAAAAGAGTAGGGAGCGGCAAGGTGCTCCTTATCAAATGCACTTGAATAATTGATATTCAGTGAGAATGACAGTTTGCTTTTCTGTAGTATTCAGGTTTGTGTTGATACAATTCCAACGACGAAAGACAGCAATGATTTTGGAATTTTTTTCAGTGCTCTTTATCTGTGAATAGTTAAAAAACCCATTTCCAAACCAGGAGTCAATCACTACCCACTGAGCAGATAATTCGCAAAACTTTGAGGGTGTTGCTAGGCTGTCAGTCTCAACATGTTCAGGGTGGAGCCATGCATTACTTGAAGAGAGTCAAAATTCAAAAGCAACGTTTGCTACCAAACACACTTAATCAAATGAACTGATTAAATGTGCTTTTTGTCTGGAAATAACACAAAACGTATTGACAATATCCTTAAGACAGATGAGTCCAAAGGGCAGATTTTTTGCTAATAATGCAGACACAAATCCCCGTGATACATATAGTGTCTCAAATCTTCCCAGACCAAATAATCCTAAAACCTTCTTCAGTTTTGGACTGAGCTGAAGAAGCCTTTTGGAGGAGAGGGGTAATGTTTTGGGGATTTGACACGTAGGTTAAGATGTCAAGCACGTTGGTGGATTTTTTACTTGTTTTGCAGCCTCTGGATGTGAACACTCTGCAGTCATTGAGTCGGCCATGAACTCTTCTGTATACCAAATTATTATAGAGTCAAATAAGAGATCATCTGACTGACAGACAGACAGACAGACAGACGGGAAGAACACCGATCCCAAACACAACAGCAAACCTCAACAAAATGGACAAGAAAGAACAATATCCCAGTCAGTCTGGCCTCAGCCTGGTTGTAATGCTGTGGTGGGATGTTAAGAGAACAGAAACACAACCTTTTAACCTCAAGCTGAAGAAGAAGTTGTGAAGAAGAGTGGACCAAATTCTTCCAAAAAAGATGAGCAAGACTAAAAATGTAAAACAAATTATTACAGCATCAAGTGGCTCTTCAAGGTATTAAACCACAAAGCATACATGACATTTTGATAATGCTGAATATGTGTGCACTTATTGTTTCCAAGAAAGGTTAAAAATAGTAAACAAACAAGCAAACCAAAAAAGAACAAAAATTGGCATCCTGAAACTAAGAGCATCACAGTTCATGAGGGGTGTTTCATATTTGTATATTCTAAGTAGCTGCAGAAGCTCTTGTATGTGCTTCCTGCAGCCCTAAGCACAGGATTGATGGTTATGGAGGACGAGTGTTGCGTCACCGCTGTGCATAGCAATCAAACATCACATGTTAATATCCTGCTTAAATATCTTGACACAAGAGTGCCGCAGCACACATCCTCAAGTCTTATTTCTGTTTTGTGCTCCCCTGGCACCAGTACTCAGCTGGATTATGAAAAAGTGCCTCGGTGAGAGGGACTCCAATCACTGCTCGAGTGTTTACTTTAAACATGACATTCTCGCTGCCTCGTCTGTTTGATAGCCAGGGAATAAGGCTATTGCTTCAGGCTTGTTGATTTGTTTTTGCATGTTTACCAATCTCTTCATAAATTCATAAGTGTCCTGTCATTGTTTGTCGCTGCATCCCTGTGAGGCAGGTGTGGAAATCTGGACAAGCTTGGTCAGTGGATGAAGATGGAAAAGATTACTAAGCCTCTTAAAATTTGTGCCAGAGAGGAGAAAATCTTTTCATCAGAGTGATGATTTGGATAATCTGCTCTGGATTGAGACCAAAATATCAGTATATTAAGTTCAGCAGAATATTTCTGTTTGCTCTAGAACAAAACTTTCAGACCGAAAGATACTGTACTCATGTGCTGTAAAATAATAGAGCACAACATCTTTTTGAGGCCAGGCATGTTGAATGCTGACATCATAAAAGCTCTGATGAGTCTTTTATTGTCTGCCCTGCTTTTACGACATCTGTTAAATCCTGAATATTACTGCCCTTATGGGGCATTAACATCCCTAAAATGTCCCTCTTTCGGTGACCATCTGCTTTTATGAGGCCATCGTGCCTCCCAGATAGCCAAGTTTTCCATTTGTCCTTATTACCTTCCATAAAAATCAAATATTTAAGAGGTGTTATAAAAGTTCAGTTGCTGTTTGAGGATATTTTAAATCTATTTGGCATTAACATAGTGTATGATGCTGTTGCTCTGACAATTTCAGAGCCACTTTGCTTTACAGGGTATATCATTGGTGCAATATAACATGTTATTTACTACTCAAATAAGGATTTCTCTAAATGTGAAGTTCATGTCATTTTGTCACATCACATGCTGGCACTTATTTATAGAAATATGATTCAAGTTCTATGGATGCTGTTAGCACATTGTATGCTTTAAATTCCAAATAGATGCCATTCACTCACGTAGACTGTGTAGTAAAACTAAACGTTCTTTCTGCTTTGTTGTTCCACCTATTCAAAATGCTGTTTCTCTCCTCACTGACTTTTATTTGGCTGTCTGCTAACATCAAGGCAGTCTTGTGGTGGAGTGTTGCTGGTGAGACAATTGGCAAATGAATAAATTCAGGTAATGATTTGACCCCCGCAGGTGTGGCGTGCTGTGAGTGCCCTTCCCATGCAGGGATTTGGGGGCTTTTTGCCATTTAAAGAGCGTGTGTCTCAGTTTCCCGAAACAATCTGTGCATTAAAATGATTAGTAAATAAATATGCAAACGATGTGTGCCCCGTCCCTAAGAGACCTAATGCTCATGAATGCCTAAAGGTGTAGAAGTGTTATCAAATTAACCACTCAACCAATATTTGATTCACTTCCATGAAGAATAGACTTTGAAAGGAACATAATTACTTCCTGGATTATGCTCACTGGCAGTATTTCTCCTCCAGCAGGAAGTTTCATAATGTTTTTTATGCTTATTTTCATGTGCAACTTTAGAATTTGTGTGGATTTTGTAGAAAGAATAGTACAAATGGCAGAAATCCGGCATGTCATCTTTATCTGAAACTCTATAGGGACAGGCTATGTTGAGGGGGGTTCCATTGTGCATGAATGATTTAATTTAGAGGTCTCCCTTAAAGACTGGTAATTGTTAGAAGGAGTCCATTAGAAAAGGATCTGTTTTAATGTTTGGGATAAGGTTTGTGCACAGTATGATTTTAACAATGGGGCTGTCAAGCATTCCTGGTGTTGGTAACCTATTAAAATATTTCCGTCGTCAACAAGATCCCACCTGGTTACATATAAATAAACAACCCTCTCTGCATTGCTTAATCCTTTCCCACACTTTAATACAACATATCTAAGTGTGGGAAACACTGTTTTTAAGTGTAAAAGATCATCCTTTCAATCTGAGCTCAGATGTAGATGGTTACAGTGGTTTTTGAATGCCAATGATAAACATGTTATTGTATTCATTACATTTTGAAGGACCAACATAAATTATGTGGATTTTCCAGATATTGTAGTCTCTAAGGGTAAATCTCATTAACTCAGGTTAATTACTATGGGGAATTGTAGTAAAGCTTGTAGTAAAGCGTTGGGGATATCATGATGCTGCAGTACTTTTATTATGTGTTCTTTTAATTTTCTTTAATATACTAACTGGTATGTACTTTACTGCAGATTTTGACTTTGAGACTTGTATTATTTACGCAATAAAGTTTAAAAAGATTAGTTTTTTCACACCTCTTTTCTCTAATCTCAAGAATACACAGAAAGACTATCTCTTTCATCTCAGTTTTTATCGTACTTACGTTTCCTCTCGCTCAGTGATGTCTGCTTTCTTGCCGTTGAATCCACTGTATCTGTAATTAACATGGTTCTTATAAAGACTAGTCCCAAAATCTCAACACCAGTGTGTAGATATGGATACCTATTCCCTTTGCCCACTAGCCCACTACCGAACCACATTAATTATAGGTGCCACATTGCTCAAACAGCTCTGTCTGGCTAATTTCATGTGTCTCACTGGCACAGATCAATACAACTTTAAGGCTCAAGGCCTCTGAGTAATTGGAACAAACATGGCGGCAGTGATGTTTGGAGCACAATCTTTGCCAGAGGCACAGTTGACTGCTGTCACATTATCCTCTTTGTCACAGCTCTTTCATCGCACATACCAGCAAACCTTGTAAGCCTTATCATGCTAATCCTTCATGAAAATACTTTATTAGAACTTGTTTGTGAAAGTTTTTTCAAGATTATGTCATATGTCATTGATAAGATAAACAGTCTGGGTGTACGGTGCATTTCATGGAATATAGACAGTTTTTTTTAACTAACTGTAGGGATATAGACCCATTTTTAATTAGGCTCTTACGCCCACACGTTGAGTTCTGCTGTCTTTTCAGCATATTAACTCTTGTTTATTGTATGAAACAGATGTTTTATTGAAGTGAGGTTCTCCTATTGATTTGATTAATTCAATTGCACAAGTTTCATCATCTTGCCTGAGGTATTTTCTGTCCTTTTTAGCTTAATTGAACAGGCTCCCTGGAGTTGTTGGACTCTGCTATTCTCCCTCCCGTGCTCTGCAATAAGCCAGAAGGACTTTTGTTTCCTTGCTGACAACTTTAGAGTAGGTATTTCCTTCCATTCTACTCACCGTAGGCCTGATTTGTTTCTTACTCAGCCATCCGTGTCCAGTGTGTATGCTCTGCGTCCTTCATCTCCCAAGCTGCCCAACTCCTCTCCACAACATTTTGATGAATTGGCTCTAAGAAGAAATACGCCTTTGACAGCTTTAACTTTTTAGTCTTGGAATTCTGTTGAGATAAAAAAGAGCTAAAATTAACTTGGTGACACTAGAATTTATTTCTGATAGAAATTTAAGCATTAAAATTTTAAATAAAACGCTCCATGTTATTTGTTTCATGTAACTACCTCTTAACATCTTAAAATGGTAGCAGATTAGTAATCATCGTATTTATCACATTTTTCATGCGCAGCTCACAATGCTGAGGCAAATGATGAGACTTTTGGGTATGAACAAAATTGTGCAGCTCTTAATCATGACGTGATAAAGCTTGCACAGATTGCCAGTGGTGTGAAGCACAGCCAACTCAGTAATTTGAATTTGCTATCATGAATCGATACTGTGAACTTTCAGAAGTTGAATAAATGACCAGGTTCAACTCAAACCACAGATTGTAAGGCCGTTCTGTGACCCGCATCTTAAATTATGTCACAACTTTTGGACAAAACATCATCAAAAATGCTTACAGAGATCTGGCAAACAGAATGAATCTGTTATAGTTTGTGTAACTTCAAGCTAAACTTAAAATTAATAAACTTATAATGTATCAAACAACTGAACCACTTTTTGAATGCATGGTTAAGTGTACAATGTTTAGTGTAATTTTTCTTCCATTTTCTTTTTTATAAAGATGAACATAATTTTCATACCTTCTTCATTATTCAAAAAGACAAGCATTCAATCATCTGCAGGAGCTTATGTCTGTGTTTTAGGCATGACTTAATATTACATCACTTTGCTCTGGTGATTTGTAGAGACAAATCATGCGGCTAGAGCGCTGCAATCAGAGTAAATTACATTGACAGACTAATTTTACCCTTTCCTCATGTCAAGGAAGAAGGCAAAAAGGCTTCGGATTTCTTTGTTCCAGCCATTAATGTTTTGCACTTACAGTATAGTATGGCAGAGAGAGATAGGGATAAGACCCGAGGATATAATGATTGAAATTTTCAATCTCTGCCTGAACAGTGGAGATGAGATGCAAACCAAGCATCCCTTTGGGGAGAGTAGTATGGATTATATGATCCTGTTGCTGGTCTACAGAGACCCAGGCAATCACTCAGCTGCTTTATATCCTCTTGTAGGTGGTACTAGATGCCACTGTGTGCTTTTGGCTCACTTTGAAGAATATATGATGGCTGTGATCAGTATTTTTCATCTTTTAACACCTTGTAAAGAGCACATCCACATGTTCTGGTGTTGGAGTCAGCTGAGACTCTTTGTGTTGCATTGCTGGCCTAAAGTATATTACAGGAAATTACAGGTTTTTGGATATGGATCCAAGTGCTTTTACTGAAGGCAGGATAGGTTGCCTGCACGCATGCGTGTAAATATGTGTGCATGTATTTGTAATATTCTTTTCCTTTTAGTTTTACTAAACCTGATACTGGACAACATGAACCAATTTTGGTAAAAGCATTTATTCTCATTTTTGCTCAGTCAAATATAAAGAGACATTTCAAAGCATTATTCTGATGCGTGGTGGTACACGTTTTTACGTGGTGGGACTTGGCACAGTCTCTGCTGTAATCTCCGCAGTATGTTACCAAGAACCCAGTAAATATGTGGATTATATGGGATTATCAGTCAACAAGTGCACATTGGTCTCGTCATTTTTTCTTTAATGTTGATTATATAATATTTAAAAATAGTTTATTTTGTTATTTTCCATTTTTTAAACTTTGGGTGCACGGTTATAAAGTTGTTGCTGTTACAGACCATGTGACATTTATTTTAGCTCTTGCACAGAAAACCGCAATCTTTCGGGTGCGCCCAGGGATTAACAAAGCTGGAGGCAGGTGGATCATAGCTGCAGCACTCACGGTTCAGGTGGAGCTTAGTCCCAACACATCAAGCTCAAACCGCAGGCGCCTGCGGCATTGAGCAAACCAGACCTTGACTTTCACACTTATGTTTAACTCAATCAGTGGGTCTGGGTGCAAACAGGAAGACAGGTCATTAAAAGAAACAAATAAAACAGAATGAGTTATGTAAAGAAAAAGAAAACTTATTGTTGAGCAACTATCAAAAGCACAGTATTGCAGCCCCTGGGTACTTTAGAGTAGCTTTAATCCCAGGAATGTACATTGTAGATAGAATTATTAATTAAATCATTATATTTTAAAGAAATTGCTCTATCCCTGGCTTGAATTTATCTTATTAAAAAGAAAAGTTGAAATACACTAAATTCAGTGGAAAATTTTAAATGTGTTTACTAAAAACGTAACATTATTGGTCCTGGCTGGAAAGGAGGCATTTTAATTGATAGTGAATAACACATGGTTTTCTGAAAAATAAACCCCTTTTTGCATGTCAATAAATTCTTCTGTTATTCTTTTGGTGTTCATTTTCAAATAACGGAGTTGAGGAAGTTTCAACCCAATGCAAGCTAAAAAGTTTAAAGTTTTGTATACAAATTTTTAACTTGTGCCATTTGGTTCTAAATTACTAAAGTATATCTACCTCAAGCTATATATCAGCAGTTCAGGCTTACTATAAATGCTGAGTTAAACTATAATTGCGGCGTATGAAGCTGCACTGACAGAGAGGACACAGGGCATTCAAAAGAAAAGAGAGTCTATATTAAGAATAGCTGGGGCGATAAAGACTAACTTTTGATTAAAGAGTACAAGAGGACACCTCATGACAGCTGTATTTTTCTAAAATGAGTTACATTTGGAGGCTCTTATGTGCAGGAAATTAACATCAAAATTACATCTCACAGACCCAGACAACCCAAACACATTTGAATTTCATTTGAATAAATTAGGTGACCTTGCTTCCTTAATTTTTATATCTTCACTCTTATTTTTCCTGTTAGACTCTGTACAGGTTGATAATCACAGCCAATACAAGCGGCTGCAAACTACTTCATTTAATTTGTAGGTTGGGTTCTATTTTTAATTTTTCTCATTTAAATATTCAAGTTGAAAGGCCAACACCTTCTCGTTTTTTCTCCATCTGTTCTTTCTTGGATCCACTGCAAACACAGAACTCTGATATTCCAGCAATGAGTGACTTCACCTTGATCCTCTCGTTTGATTAAATGATATGGCGAAAATTGAGATGTGAGTGAATTGTGTTCAGTCACCTGCTGCCATGGTCACAAGCATTACCTCTGACAGACAGTACAGGTGCTAAAGAGTGTGGAGTCCTTGAGCTGAACTGAATCATATTACCAAACTATAACTATGAACGGTTGTGTAGTGCGTACTGTGCTTGCCGTAACATTTATTAGTTTAATTTCTGAGAGGCATGATACAAGTTTGATGTATGGATTTCATAAACCATATAGCTGTGTAAGCACTGCAGCAGACACACACGTCCAAGCGCACAAGTGCATGGACTCATGTTTTCAGCAGTTCACATATCACAGTTTAACCCCTGGGTATGCCTACAAATGAGTTATGTTTTCACATTTCTATGGTCAGAATATTAATAACCTTTTTCGTACAACTTTTCCACGAGAAAAAGATATAATCGATTTAATTGAAATCGGTGTTAGTGTTGTGAGTTTGCTGTTGAGACACATCTGAGTGCTTTTCTTACTGGTGGCACTAATATGTTGTTTAATTTATTTAAAAGAAGGGAAATTTACTATTACTGAAGCTCAAAGGTCATTTAAAAATAGCAGATATTTTACTGAATCACAATTATTGACATTTTAAGAAGCAATAGCACATTCCTTGACCAAACTAAAGTAATACATGAAAGAGAGCAGCTTTATTCATCTTGTTCTTTAGATTTTTACTCTTGTAGCTGTTATTCAGGAGTTAAATGCACACAACTGGACAGAGAAGAAGATTCCTATATTTTCAAGATTTTAAAAATGTTTTCTGTTCTAAAATCAATATTAGTCATTAAGACCTCCTACAAAGGATTTCTAATTAGGAATAGATATGGAAATTACGGTTAATAGTTACAACAAGTGCACTATGAGGGTTTAGCTTCCACTGGTAATTCATGAATGATGGACATATTAATAAATACTATAATGCCTTTGTTTTCACAGCTACACACTCCGTGTTGTTGGCAATGGAATCAGAGCCCAGAGTGTCAACCCTGAAGTCAAAGTGAAGGAAGCGGACCCGGTAATAAACCAGATAATTGACAAACTGAAGCACATCAATCAGGTGAGACCTTCTGATCCCACGTGCATTTTACAATGACATAATCTTGTACTTAGATATGCTGCTTCCATTACGTATTTCACCTCTCACTCTGCCAACGGGGTAACTATTGCCTCGGGTCATTTTCCATTCCCCGTGCTTCATTGTTAGTTCGTAGACTATGTGATGTCTCATTAGTTGCTTAAAAAGCTGAAGCTCTTCAATTATTACCTTTATATCTAACAAAGTGATTAATTTGTATCATGATTAATTTTACCGGTAAGTATCACCCCCTAGAAAATAGTCTAAAATGTATATTGACTTCTGGGCCATGATTAAAAAAAATCAAACTACATTTTTATAAACCCATTTGGTCGTTTTTTTTCTTTCTGTTTGTGTTTATGTGGGGAATAAAAAATGTTGCTCTCTGTCAAAATCAATGTAGCTTTCTAAAGGTTTGCATTTATTCATGATTGTGTTGGGTGGTTCCTCCCAGTTGTGTTTATCTCTCAGGATGGTGAGATTAGAGCAGTTTACGGGAGCACTTTCTTTTCTGTAGCGCCGATAACAGCTGCTGTGGCAGCCTTTGGGTTGTTGCACTGCAGCAGCCTCACAAGTCTGGTGCTTTGGTTTCCCGAGTGGCGGGCTGAAGGCCAGGTCTTCTCTCTTGACCTCAAGCTGGCACCCCCTCCTTCACTAATTCTCACCATCTGTGTGATGTCAGAGCACATAAATCTATATCATAACCATTCCAGAGCCTCTGATATGCCTCGTTGACATTCAACATGTATTATGTTTGTTTGTGGGCACCTTTTTTTATTGTTTGATTCAAATGTATGTTTCCTCGTATGCCCTTGTGGCTCCGTGAATTTTTAGTTACAGGGAAAAAGATTGTTTTATAATCTTGAATACTGAGAAATTGTTAATCTGCCGCATGTGATTTACTGTAAGTACTATGAAACAGATCATGATTATGAGCTCAGCACAGATTATGTGGTCATCCACAATCTGCTGAGGCCAAATACTTTCTGCAAGTGCAGCGTTTTCCTTTTCACTCGACATCTTTTGCAAACATTCACTTTTGAGAGTAAAGTCCCCCTTGTAAACCCTCACAGTGATGATTTTACTCTGTAACTGTGTTTCAACCCCAAAGAAAAGTTTTGCTCAGTAGATCCCTCTAGGTGTTCATACTGTTCTGGTTTTGTTCTTGGTTGTTAGTGGAATTATAGAAAAGGTAGAATTAACTTTTTTTTAATTTAGCTTTGTTGGTGGTATATAGTTTCATAACATCTTTCCACACATTTTCTGTGTTTGCAACATGTTTGTTACCTCTACTTTTTCACTCCAATAAAGTCCAAAACTATGGATTGATTTTGGATTTGGAACCATGGATTTCAAAATGTTGTTCTTAAATACTATCATTGAAACTTCTTCGATCAGAATAAACATTTTATATTCAACATCACCAATTGACAAAACAAAATCTTTCTTTTCTTGGGGGCTGGACAAAACAACTACAACTTTGAGTTTCAAAGTTTTGGTGAGTCAATCAGGAACTCAAATTGATGGAAATAAAATAAATTGTATAAATTGTAATAATTCTCTAAACCTGGAAAAACTGGTCACATAATACTTCCTCCCTAACAGAAAAATTGAGACTTGAAGTCATTTTGAAAGTACAGAATAGCTCAGCCTGACTAAGAGACCCACACAAAGCCATGACAATGATCACATAATATAATCTGTCAAACCCAATGCCAAAGATTTACATGAATACACAATGATGGGAATAGTTGTTTTAGAATGGGGAAGCAATTTGTCAACCATGGGAATGAAAAGTCACCTGACAAACAATGAATAAAGATTTTATTAGCTTAATCCCTCACGTTTGCAGAGAAATATTTAGGATCGCAAGCAAATAATCAGTATAAAGACGCACACACCCTATTGTATCAATTAATATATATATATATTTTTTCATTTTAGTAGATTTTCTCAAAGAAGGTGCAAAAAAAAAAAAAGAATTACCACCACATTGAGCTTTTCCAGAGATAGTCTGAATTGGATGCGCAGGGTGTCAAATGTCACAGAGGGGGAGTCAAAGTATGTGATCATAGCAAGTTTTATCTAATATTACCAACGTGCTATTAGCACTTATAGCACAGTCTTGTAATCTCATACTATTGTGTTACTGAAATGTGGAGAAAGTTACAAAAAATGCGTTATCAATTTGATACATCATGTTGTTTGGAGCCTTGTAACATTTGTTCCTCATGTTCTTTTTCTGCTTTAACACCGCTGTTAGTGCAGGGTGGTTTTACGTTCGGGAGCAGAGTTAAAGGTGTGTTGCGGAGATAGGGCAGGATCCAATTTGCATATTCATGTGCACAAATGAGGAAAAGGTTCAGAGTCACATCCAAACCATTTAGAAATATAAAAGGTTTTTTTTTTTTCAAAGAAGAAAATCAAAATTATAATATTGGTTGACAGAAATGAGTCTGTAGGGATTAATCAGTGCCAGGAGAAAGGGTTTGGCTCTGTGTCTTCAAGTTTCTGATGGAAGGAAGTGTCTCGTTAGTTGCTAGATGCTGGATTTAGTTTGCTAGACAGTTGCTTCTTGGATCTCCCTAGTTGTTGATTTTAAGTTACAAATTTATTGGAGAATCAGACAAGTTGATGCAAAAAATACAGTTGAAGCCATACTACTGTTGAAAACAGTGGTGCTTGTTAGTTCCAGTTCATTTTCAGGTATTTGGTAGTTATTTTCTTGCATTATATCCTCATTAATACCATCCAAGCCATTCTGTATTGCTTTTAAGATGTGATTTAGATGAAAAATTTACGTGTTTGGGAAGACATGCACTCTAACTACATGTATGAGACCGATAACCTCTTCATGATTGTGCCTTTCAAACTTTTTTACATAATTTGAAGTTTGATAAGAATCTTTCACTTTTACACATGCAATGCTTTCAAAATTAGAATTGTTTTAAACTTGTGGAATCACAATTGGTGATACAGTGTCATTTAGGGACAACAACTGAAAATTACTTTAAGAGATATATCTATATGTAATGAATACATGTATAAGATATATGATATATCTTTATCATATCAAGATATATCTTTACAAACAAGTACATATACAGTATCTACATACACGCATATGTGTACCTGCTTTGGAAGATACAGGTCACGAAGATACAAACGAGACAGGTTGTTTATACTTAGTCAAAAAATAACATCAGTAGCAATGAATATGAACATAAATATGACCATGAATTAGCAAGCTGTAAAAATAAATGAATAAATAAATAAGCTGGTGAAATTTCTTACCAGCGGGATGTGTCTTAGAGCTTAACAAAACAAATTAAGCCCCCTTAACCCATTATGATACTTGTAATCAAGGTGATGCAAGTATATCAGCTGGTAAGCAGGAAATACAAATATACTCCACAAAAAAACCCAGCAAAACAAGCCAAGAGCTCATTAGTCCCAGGGAATACAAAAGTCCAAATAAAATGTCAGAGGTTTGCATTGTTTCTGCTAATTAAAAAGAATGTTATACAAGAGCCATTTTTTGTGCTTTACTTATGCTTAGACACCTTTATTCTCATTTTGTATGTACAGAGTGCATACAGAACAAAATTTTGTTGCATACAGCTTACAACAGTGTAATGGGACGGCAGTTTTTTTCTTTATAAAACCGCATGAGTTGGTGTGAACATAACTGTCATTATGGATAAAAAAACATTACTTACCAATGATTACCAGTGATGATATTTGGTACAACAGTTAAACCTGATTTGTTTACTGCAAAGTCTTATGGTAATGGTTTAAATATCACGTAGCCCTATTTGAAGCTTCATAAAATAAGAGTCATGCCTCCTTTTAAATTAAGTTGCTTGTGGGTGAATATACGAGTCATCTTGTCCAGATGGGATGGTTGAATGTAATGGTCTTTTAAAAAGACATTTTTGCTGAGATCCCTCAGAAGAGTGATTCTAGTTATTCTGAAAACATACTGGTGTTAAAATACAGTACATTTGGCCTTGTACACAACAGCTGTCTGCCAAACCTTCATGGTGTGTGCCAACTATGCCTCCAGCGCTCATAGATGAAAAAAGAATAAACATACTGTAGTAAATAATAGTGACCCTTGCCTGTTTCATATGTAGTCATGTTAGTAACCTCACAGATCAGCACTCAGTGAATTGATCCTAGCTGAAAGGCATCCCAACATTTAGCTGGGATTTTATCCCAACAAAACCAAGATGAAAATAAAAAAGTAATTGCACTACCAACTCCAGGAAAATAAAGTCAAATTACAAACCATCCCTGGTTTGAATAAATTCTCAAAGAGAGCTGTGCTGTGCTCGCTGTAAGCCTCAAATCAGTTCATAATGCTCTGACTTACAAAATAATTAATCATTGAGTTTGTTTCCTCGTGTTGCTACTGCAGATTGGAAATAAACATCATTGAAAGGGTTTAAAGCTTTAATGTGTCTTTATCACATCTCGAAAATTTGCAAACAAGATTTCACGATGAGTCTGTCGTATTTTTAGCTGAAAAGCGATCACGGGTGTGTGGTGCCGTGTTACTTTGAAGAATGTAGGTGTTCACAGAGTTTGATGCTGTTACCTGCTACAAAAGCTGATTGCCAGCTTGTCAGCAAGAGCTCCAAACAGCCATATTTTATTAGGAGAAAATCAGAAAGTTGTTAGTGTTGCATGACATTGAGAAGGGAACCTTTAAAAAAACATAACAAAAACCAAGTTTACCAATGAGAATTGAACCTAAAAGGGAATTGATGGCTGAGGAACAATGTGATCACTTAGATCAACAAAGTATTTTTTCTTTTCATAAAAAAGCCTCAGTTTCCAATGTTTGACATACAGTATACTAAGAAACAAGGACTTTTTCTTGAATCGTTAGAATCATTGTCAGTGCAGCAGGATATCCAGTTGCTAACAGAAAGTGTGTACATAGTCATGTAAAATTAGCCTACCAGTGTCATCTGATCTGAACTAAAAAAGGACAATTATATTATTACACTAATCAGAGTCCATCTGCAGTGGTGCCGTAAAATAGCTCCTCTGTAAAATCTATTTGAGAGGAAATCATTAGGTGAAGCATAGCAGAAACATAACATTAAAGGAAAACATGACCTTCCAGAGAAATTAAACATGTATCTGAGAAAAACAAACGTGTCCTTCAGACCGTACTGAAATAGCAAAAATCACCAAAACAGTACGTTTTTCTTCAAAAATGTGAGCTGAGTTCCTCAATATACCCTGTGAAATTTGTAACTGGTGTAAATGATTTAAATTAATACGTACAATTTCTGTATATGTACCTAATAGCATTCCGACAAAATATTAATTTGTAATGCAAAAGAGAACCTCCTAAAAATCTGGGACTCGACTAAACTGAAACTTTGAGCATGTTCATTTAAACATTTGACAAATGGATGTGTTTTTTCCTGCAATGCAAATATCAGTTGCTTGTGCACGTATTCTACATGTGTGGGTGGAGAAATGCTGCTTGGAAAAATATAGAGTGGCAGTAACTGTAATAAAGTTAGGAAAGCGCTCTTGATACTTGATTTGCATGTATTTGCATTAGTTTTGTGTTCTGCGTTAAATCAGATCTGACAGACATCTTTTTTTTTAAGTGAGAATATTTCTTGAAATGGACTGTTCAATTTCCACTAGAACAGCTCATTAGAAGAGCTTTGTCAATGAAACCCTGCTGTGTCTGTGGTATTACGTTTAAACTGAGGATCCGTAGCTTTCTGAATCAGTAAGAGTTCTAATTAGTCAACATGGCATCTGAATGTTTCTGGTTTTACCTTAGTGTCAGAAAAATTATGGAAATGGCTCATGTTTTCAGTGGAGTAAATGAAGGAAGGTAAAATCTTACAAATGATGCTATGTCGAATACTTGCAGACCTTTTGTATTAAACATGAGGCACATTTCATGTGGCAGCTTGTGTGTTCACAGTCCTTGAGTCTAGTTTGCATTATCATCTCTCTGGGATTTGATTTGCAAACACTTCTGATTGGCATCTCATTAACTGCTGAAGTGCAACACAAGTGTCTTCGTGTCTGACCTGAATTGTCACTCATCAGCGACTCTATGCTTATTCCTGTAAAGTTTAAAAACTGATTTTATGACAAACTCTTATGTTTTTGCAACAAACTGCATCACAATAAGTAATGAACATCTAATGGTGATCACCAGGAAACTCGAGATGGATATCGGGATCTGAAATGTAGCCAGTGCTGAACTGACATTAAGATCTGAGATTCTGAATGTATCTATAGTAGACTGAAAACTGAAAGCAAGAGATGCTTTGTGTCAGTGTGTGTGTGTGGAAAGGCTTTAATGGCAGCTTGGTTTATGACCAGCACAAACATCAATTACATGTACCAGTGCACACACCAATTCCATTGTACACATGAGTGACTGTATGCACATCTTGTACATTACACAGTATATTAATTTGGAAAGTCACTATAACATTGGTGAAACTTATTAATGCCTTAAAACGTGCCTGAAAATGCATGCGCATGTGTGCATGGTATCCAAGTTGCTTATGTGAATGGATTTAGAGGAACAGAGCATAGTCTGAAATAAGGGGAAAGGCAAAAGGTGAGATTCTCTAAAGACACACCTATTTATCATCTTTATCGGTATAAGAATGATGAGTCCATGCAAATGTTTATTTTTAATGTTTGCCATCTGCATATGGGAAATGCCCTTTGCTCACCCCCAACCTTGACTAAGTACAGAAACTGCTCCCAGTTTTACCAGGACCAAATAGAAATGCATCATTACTATTCCACTGCCGAGACTGCAGGAAAACACAAAACACCAATGCAGCTATTGACAAATCCATCATGGAATCTGAGTGAACAAACTTGGGATTTCATCATCTTGCTCATCAGCAGCTCTTTCCTATGAATTATTTGTTGGCTCCTCTCCTCTTTGGCTGTCCTCTCCTCTTGATGTGGTAAAACCCATCAAGAATCTATAAGTAGGTCCTGTCCCTGTGTCTCTCAATCAAAATCAGGGGCAAGCAGCTCCTCACCCAGTCTGCAGGCTGAATTATTTACCACTCATTGATGTGGTGGTTGACCAGCAGTTTTGCTTGTGAATTATTCATATCCCCATCTCCTTTTAGTCCAAAGGATTAACACTGAGAATGTATTCACTTTTTATTTCTCATGCTTCTAAATTTGCATACCTCAATGCAACATTTGAAAATAATTTCTAAAAAGGCCTGTTGAAATGCAAAAGCAAAACCAATGCAGGCCCTAGTATTTACATACTAGTATACTCATCTATCGAGGGGATTTTTAGAATATTGAGAAAAAACTGTTGATTGTGGTTCACAAATGAAGTTCAATAGGTTGATTTCTGTTCATTCTGAACAAAACGGTTGGACTTAAAAAAGGAGTCTCTTGGAAGACAAATCTCAAAACCTGCCACACTAAGACTGAATTTAAGTCTGACAGTATGGTGTAGAGACTAGTAAAGATGCTCTTTACACCTACAAGTTTGGTAAATTAAGACGATAGCAAGTAAATCCAGATAATCTGCAAACCTGTTTTCGCAGCTGTGTTTGCAGATCTCTGCAGCAGCATCATCAGCTCTTTGTGTAATTTGCCAAAAACTTTGGCATTTCACTTCTACTGTGTGCATTCTTTATCTTGCCCAAGAGAGGAAAAGCCATGCCATGAATGTGCTCACAATGTTCAGTTTTAGTATTTGTATTATTTAGAAGGACACTACTCTGTATACTCTAAATTGTGAGGCACATTCTGGACAGGTCACACTCTAAACTCTTGGAATGAACGCATCAGTGCTGGTGCTACAATGGGAATTTATCACATTTATAACAAAACCATTTTCAGGCTTTGGAAAATGCTTGGCTTTAGCTCGAGAGATATCTTTTAAAAGCGCCCCATACGGTCGTTTGGAGACATTGATATCATTAAAAATGTGGAAGGAAAACCACTTTCATGCCCTCATTTGAAGAAAACAAAAGATATTTTGCGATGATCTATGTGTTTTGGTTTTTTGTTGCTACTTTCTGCTAACCCCCTAAGTAATTCAGTCGGAGTTCCATCCTTCAGAGGGTGGTCGAACCATTTGACTGCATCTTTTCACCACTGACTGATTATGTTACCACTGGAGGAGTGCCTCTATTCTCTTTTGCACCTGCATTGCTTCAACTCAGAGAGCTCCAGCTTCAGGCATCACTGCAGTTGCATTCAGCTACTCGAATTTATACAGGTCAACACCACCGTGACCCTTCAAAGTGGGAAAAATTTATCCACTTTAAAAGTACTTTCTGTACAAAATATTCGTCGGCTCTCTAAGTTTCATTGCTTTTCCACGGTGCGAAGCAGCTCTTGGTTCACACATCCTTAAAATAGAGGGCTCATTCTTTTTAAAGAGTTTGTTTTCCCTAGTGTTGCTCGATTATTCTTCTAGGTGTATGATTAGATTTATCTCTGTGATAGTGTTAAGTCTCCATCTGGCAATGTACACTTAAATTATGTACAGTTTGACATTTGAATAAAAGTCAATTTATAGGGAGGGAGAAATTTAGCTCTTTGTCATTGTGCAAATGTTCACGAGGATGGCTTAATTTAAATGAGTGCATTACTCTAAAATTGATATGATTACGTTATTCTGTTTTGCACTTGTTGACCTGCTGCCCCTGCACTGGGTCTGGAAAAACACACTGCTGCTGCAAGGAGCAAAATGGGAAATGACAGTGTGCGTCTTGGGAGCCGACACATATCCTGACACTTTTTTTCCCCCCCTGACTGGCAAATATGATCATCGTACGATCTCTCCTCTTCCCTCTATTTACAGATAGCAGAACGGGTTCAAAGAGAATACTAATGAGCTTAAAAAATCCAGTCACTGTGTGATTCATCTCTTGGATCTCTGAAGGTGTAATTCATTATGCCAAATGACACCCAGAGCGTCTTTAGGAAATGTCCTCTGTACATAACCACCAATGCGTCTATAAATGGGGGCTTGTCACTGATACTTCACCTTTTGTCTCAGTCCATGACTGTAGATGGAGAGTAAACTCCATCTACCGTATTCTAAATAGATAGATAATTATATTTATATGTATGTATATATGTATGTTTATTTTTTTGCATATCAAATGAGGAGCCAGAGCCTGTGTTTCAGTATTTCTAATGACTCTAGTGGTTTAAACAAAAGCATCTACACCCAACAAATAAATGGTGGAGTTAATATGCTCTTCTCTCATTGATTTAGTTCAACCTGCTTCAATTTGTTATAACTCCAGCGGCCGAGGCTGTTTTAATGAAAGTGTAACACTGTGGTGCTCTCAACCGTTAGCAAGAAATGAAAATAAGACAACGGCCGTATTATTAGGGGATACTTCGGAAAATACACAATAAACCAAAAACCATTTTCTTTGGAGGCACTGTTTTAATGTTTGTGTCTGTGTCTGTGTACAGATCTGTATGTTTGCTAGTAATATTCATTACTGTGACGAGTACCTGTGGGGAGAAGCTGTCTCTGAAATGGGTGGTGCATGATTTAATGCTCCGGTAGCGTTTCCAGATGGCAGGAGTGAGAAAAGTGTGTGTGGGCTGGGTGACTGGTGTCCTTGATTATGCTTTGGGCTTTCTTTATGCAGCGGGTAATGAAGATATCACACAGCCACAGAGGGTCTGTGCTAGTAAATTTTTTGATGGAGCCTTTACTGTGTTTTTTGCCTGTACACCGTGGTGCCCGCTGTCAGAGTATAGTCTTTATGTTTAGCTGATAAATGTTAAGCTGGGCTTGGCTTAACATTTGCCAGCTTTTGAGATGCCTCACAAACTCCAATCTTTTGTTGTAAAGGTCTAAACTGGTGGTGGAGGCAGCAGATATGTGAAAGTGTGTGATATGAACAGGGCTGACCATAGTGGCCAGGACTTTTAGGAATGGAGCTTATCAGTTACAGTGTAAGCGCGATTTAATGGCTGCAGAATATTATTCAGGCTGCAGTTCAAACATGAAAACCTTTTCCTGGGATGGAAGGGGAAAAAATATCCTTAACGCAAAAGTCATACTTTTTGACATTGCCTGGAACCCTTAGGGTTCTTCTT
Organism: Menidia menidia; assembly: GCA_907169785.1. Taxonomy (NCBI): domain Eukaryota; kingdom Metazoa; phylum Chordata; class Actinopteri; order Atheriniformes; family Atherinopsidae; genus Menidia; species Menidia menidia. The sequence goes on along the minus strand of CAJRST010000001.1, from coordinate 20,196,010 downwards.
CATTTTATTTCCATCGTTCTGTCTAAGTCCTATCAAATTTATTCAAACAACTTGTAGTTGTACCACATCAAAATGGTTGTAGATATGCTTTCAGACTCAGTAAGAGAAGAAGCAGCAAATAGTGATGGTGGAGTGACACAGTGACTGAGATTTATGATTACAACACAACAATCATCTCTGATTGTTCCACAGTAGCTGCATTATCGAGCACTCACAGAAAATCTCACAACATGGACCAGTGTTGGTTTTATGTTCATTCAGCTGAAGTGAAGGTCCGGCTTGACTTTTTGTGTGCCCTATTATCAGTGGTGGGTTCACTGTGATTTGTGCAACATTGTGAATGTCACGCTTGATTTAATGTAACTGAGGAACATAATCCCCGATGTGCTTCTTTAAATGACTAGTTACTCTGGGGCTTTACAGCTCATTGAAACTTGATGTCAGGTGCTTCATTTACAACTTCTTAGCAATAGGTTTGTTCACAACATGCAAAATACAGAATGCACCAAATTCTGTTCTTTTTTCTAGAGGAACATATTCTCACACGGTCTACTTCCAAACCACCCAAGCTAGTTAGATTTTTTTCTTGTTATTAGTATTTTGGATAATTATTTGTGCTAATAATGTGCCCCTGATGTTGAACAGCATAATTAATCAAAAATGTGTTATCTTGTACTGGAATTGGCAAAAGATGCTACATGCCTTTTTTAAGACCCATTCAACATGTGAAGAGGAAATGGTGCAAATCACTTTTAATGGCTAAATTAATGAATAACTTGCAGAATACTGTCATGAAATTTTTGTCAAGTGCCACCATTTTAGTTGACAATCAAGCTACAGAAGATATTGGAAGTAATAGCTTTTACCAAGTGTTACGTCTGAGAGGAGGAAAGCAGAAATAAACCAAAAAATGCCTCTAAATAATATTTACAAGTTAAAACATCATGGCAAAAGGAGAACCTGCAGAGGACAGTGATTCTTGATGGCGTTGATGGATGCACCTCTGCTGGATCACTAATGGATGCCGAGCACCACTTTGAGTCTTACACGAGCCACCAGAGTGGAAAAGAGGTGCCGGATAAGTTGCTGTCATCAAGAATAAGCTAGCCGGGCCTTTCCAGGTTAAAGGTGGACCTAAAATTCTCTTTAAAAACATACTGATCCTCTTTGTAAGATGCATCAAACCAGCGGTAAATGAAGACGTATCCAACATACAAGACGACTGGGATACTTAAAGGACAATGCTTCACTTCACTGCCTGGCAACCAGCAAATGGCAAATGGATGACTGAGTGATGACGGTTTAGACCTTGCGGACTGTCCTAAAACATAGACGACAGGGAAAATCCTCCTCAAAGTGTTTTGGAATGGCTCATTACCGTTTCAGCTTTGTAATCAAGAACACAGCATATTGTCGCTCCCCTGGTCTGCTTTTGGTGGAGGCAATATGGGGAAATAATTTTAGATTCAATGTTTTTCATGAGCAAAACTGTGATCAGGTAAACTCTGGAGTATATCTCATGCTTCACCGGTTATTTGAAATGATAAATCTGTGACTTGAGATCTGATTGAAAAGTCGATCAGTGGCATTGCGACTGAAAGCAGCTTTTTTTCCCACTTATTCACTAGTACAGTTCAGTTCAATCTTTCACTCCATGCAAACGATAACAAGTTCAACTCAGATGCAAATAGTTTTTTTCTCATGCGCAAGCTAATTATTGCCAGATGTTATTTTCTTTAAAGATGGCATCAGAGTTGACAGCCTTTGAACTCGACATGCTGAGCTTTTGAGCCCTGCTCTACTTCCTGTGAAGCGCAAACTTAAAAATTCAGCCAAACTCCCCAAACCGGGCTGCACTCGGGCACAGCGCTCACCCATTATTCTCCATAATGTGTGGAACATTTGGTCACATTTCTGCCATAATTGGAAGGAAAATCATGCTAATTACAAACAAAGAGGGGAAGCTGAGAGCACCCATGCTTTCCATCATCTAACCTGTCAGCATTCCTGGGCATTGGCTCAGATACATTTCAGAAACCCTGACACTGTCTCTCCTCTTCCTGCCCTGAACCGCAGCAGTTACTAATTAGCGTAGATGCTACCTGATCAACACAAACCATTCTCTCTTGTTTCCAATGGCATACCATGAATGTAAATGAGCCAATTAGCACGTGCATTACCCCGGTGTTGAGTTCACAGAGTCTTTGATTGATATTCTGTGGCACAGCAATACAGCGGATAGTCGAAGTGCCCTGTAGACCACAGTATAGCCGGGAGCGAGGAGCCCGTGTAACCCACGCTCTGGATTCACATGTGACAGAATAGAGGATGCTCGCTGATCTTCACAGTTGGTTCATTAGTGCATGTTTTTGTGTTTTTAGTTTTTAAGTTCATTATATAAAAAACAAAGCAGTTTGAGCTATTTGTTTGTCTGCTTTTAGAATCTCTTTTAGAAACCACAATTAAATATCAGGCTGTATTAGACATCAAGGCAGAAATGTTTTTTTAATATTGCCAGTTGCTGGACAGTCAATGTGCAGATTCATAGCTTCTTATTATAGGACGACGTCGTCTGATTGGCAGCGTAATGAGGTGCTCTCCTGCATTTTTCCTGTCTTTTTTTGTCTCTATTTTTTTTAAAAACACATCCTCAATTACCCTGGTCTTGAAAAGGACCTTATCCCCATGTTCTACTGTCAAAACTGACGGCATATGAGATACACATAGTATGTAAACATAATAAACCTTTCAACCTAGGCACGTTAAGTCAAAACACATTGATTTAATCATATGTATCTAAATTGAAATATGTGAACCTTTCTCCATTGATATGTTTTGCTTTGTTTCTCTTCACAACCAGCTGTTACAGGGGAAGTCCATTCCTAAACTTGGGTCCCTGGATCAGATTGAAACGGGAAGTGGCGATGCAGAGGGCCGTTACAGCGGGGAATGTGATGATGAGGACGGTTGTGCAGGCTCAGGTGGTGGAGAGGTTAAAAGGAAAGTCTCCAGAGTCTCTAAATGTAAGTCTGAATTCTTTTCAATTGCTCTAACCAATTAGCTTTTTGGTTTTCATGGTTCCAGATAAATAATTGTGATGTGAAAATTTGAATATATGTCGACGATTTTTTTTAATTTGCCATGCAAATATTGGATTCCATTTTCTATAAGATTTTAGAAGTATACCTTGTTTCTTGTCAGTGTAGACGACCAACAGAGTTGTTATGTAAGACTATGTCTTAATAGGAATTACTCCAGCACCCGTTTTATGACTGCAGTAATAATAGCCATTAAAGTTAATAGTTGCTATGGGGACATTATTGCAATCAAGGCCAGTAACTTGAAAAATTATTGCTCCTCAGCGGTTCAGTAACCCTCCATGAATCATAGTGGCTGAGCTCTCCTCTTCACTTTGTTACCTTTCCCACTCTCAGCTCTCTGGATTCCTCCTGTCCTCTCTCTACTCTCCATCAAACATGCTAACAACCTGATTAATCACCTCTTTCATTTTGCCTACGGCGACTACAAGGAAGTGGGGGTCATCTAAACACGCCATTCTATCTGGGAAAATGTTTCCTCTGCTGCTTGTCAGTCTAACTTGAGGCCTCGGAAGCCCGGGCTCAGGGAAGCCGCTCAACAATTGCTCATCTCAGGCTGTCGGGAAGCTCTGACATTTATCAGCCATTACAGCTGAGCCGCCCTTTCCTTGTCATAGGCCAGATCAGCCTGTCTCCAGTATTTATGACCTGCTGTCTGTTGTGACCTCTGTTAAACATCTGTCTCCTGGAGCCTGACCCTCACACAAACACTGAGGATTCCCTTCAGGGCTGGACCTCTGTTGTGGTTCTCACAGAATGAAGCATTTACAGCCCCAACAACTCGTTAGACACTTGTGTCCACTAATTTTAATCCCAGATTTACGGTTCAGCAGTAAATTGAGGGTATGAAAAATATACTAATATTGTAAACAGAAGATAGAGCAGGAAACATAATGACTTTGTTTTGTACAGCTTTTACATAAATAAACAATGTAACAATTGAATGGTTATTCATGAGTAATAAGTGTAACAGAGCGTTTATTTAGCTTGAGCATATTGTTAAATAGTATAATAAGATTGATTAAAACATAAAGGTAAATAATGCAAGTGTTTAAGGAATTATTCTCCATCTGTTTCTTCCGGTTAAATTGGCGATTGATGCTAATAAGTGTAAGAGTGTAAATTATACTTGATGGCGACCTTGTTACAGTCACTATTCAGCACAGTCTGCTCTTATTACTGCCATCTATATTTACACTTAAAATACTTCCAAACCACTGCCTGAACATGGATGTTAGGGGTCAACTCATATACAATGATTTTACACATGTACAGAAAACAGATATCAGATAAAAAAGATGTATAATTTGAGGTTTTCTGCTTATTTAATGTTTCAGTATAAAAACTAGGTCACTTTATTCAATATTAGCTCTAACTTTGCACATATTTGATGACTTTGTAGGGCTTGATGTCGGCATGATGCCTCCTCCTTTGGGGCTCACAGTTAAACATAAAAGCTGATCTAAAACGTTGTCAGTAGTTGACGTTTCCTGTTGACACAAAGCTGAAATAGAGCAATTTTAAAATGATTTTAAAATAAAAATGAATCACTGGTGTTCTGGCAAATGTATGCATTTTCTTCACCAATTTCAGTGTTACTATTTTTTTTAGCTTATTTATGTCCCTTCGCTGTTAAATTTTAAGGCCAAAATAATACCAGATTTAAAAGTGCTAAATGTCTGCAGAGCAAGATGACGGCACTTTTTAAATTTCTTGGCTCTTTTGTGTGTGTGAAACAATGGCCTCTGTAGCATAAAGTTTATAATTGTTTTGGACACATTTTAAAAAGATGCATAATTTTCTGCAACAGAGCCATCATCAGCTGAGAAAATAGACCAGCACAAATGATGTGTTCTGTTAGTGTATCTGGAATCATTGCAGATTTTCCAAACTACTTACATTTTCACATATCAAGGAAAGCTGTACGCAGGGATTTTGTGTTTCCGGTTTGATCCTTATGGTAAGAGCTTGAAGAAGGGCAGTAGTACTACCTTTTCTTGAGGATGATTCACCTTTCATCTGAATTCAAAGACATTTCACACTGCTTAAGTCATTTTGTGAGTTGTTTATCTGCCTGACCAGACATGAAGATCCAGATTCTGAATGGTTGTGAAATAGCCTGGAAAGGAGATTCAGTGCTGCAATGTAGCTGTTAGAAAGGTTATACTGGATACCTCATCTGTTTTTTCCAATTTTTGCACGGTTGGCTTCCTTGATTCCTCTCTTAAACCATCCATGTTATTTGTCCAAAATGGGAACATTACTGCCATTGAAGGAGCTTCTGTTCGCTTTAAGTTGTAAGTTTACTTCTGAGCTGGTACTCCTGTGTTCTGCCATGCACTTGTGAATTGGTAAGATACATTTTTTCTACATACATGTACATGTATGTTTATACAGTGCAACTTAATTAGTGTTTTAGGTGTTCTGTCTCTTTGGGTGAACCAAGGTGTTGTTTGAGTGTCCACTTCATGAGAGCCTTTCAAAGTTTTCCAGCCACTCCTGCCACATATGAACTGAGAATATACCTTTGCTTGGTCTTACTTTTTTCTCTAGTGTATATATTGTTTTGTGTAGATGTATTAGCCCATAAATCTATTGTTGAATAGTCTGACCTGGATGAACTGGCTTTACCAGCAACAACATCTGTAGTTAACAAATCTCTCTGAGCAGTCAGTGGTCGATTTTCTCATCACATTTTTGAATCAGCTGAAACATTGTGATGATAATAAGGTGAAATCTAATTAATTCATATTACACAGTGCAAAATAGGTCTCTGTCTGCTTCATATTCCCCTCCTGTGTCCATATGTTGATCGGACCTGAAGTATTAGTGTAACTTGGTTGGTGAGAACAAGAATCACAAGTGAAACAGGGTGACAAAATACAGAATTTAGAACAGCTGCAGGTCCTTGTGAGAGTTTCCAGTGTGTTCACCAGCATGGATGACTCTCCTATCAGTGCTTTAATATTTTCACATGTTCATTTTTTACTCTGATGTGTTTTATTTCATTACCTGTATAGAATTACTAGAAGATCCTTTGGAAATACAATTCGAAATTGTCAACCGTGATGTTAAACCACTGTGGTGTAAATGCAGTTTGAACAAATGTTTCAATCTCTGTGTGAAAAAAATACCACGAAAACCAAAAGGCTACAGAAATAAAAATAAAGTATTATAAATACCCAAACCATACTTCATACAAGCACGTACTATAATACGTCTTGTAGAGATCAAAACCAGCGTGTTAATGATATACCACAAAACACGCATGACAAAGTTAAAAGAAATGTAATTATCCACAGGTAAATTAATGGTTAAGGAAAATGAGAGAAATGTGACAAAAACAGATCAAAAACAATATATAATATGGTCGTTTGGTTTCTTTTTTTCACACAATGTTCATGCAAGAAAGTTAAGAGTATTATACAAGCTTTAAGACTTTGTAATGTCTTATTTACCACTGCCATTTCACTGCTAGCATGTCAGTCAATCAAAGTAGATTGACTGCAGTGATTTTGCAATCTCTTAATCAGATAAAGAGCTTAAAGACCATGTATAATTTAATTGGATTTCCTTCTCTGCAATTATTCATAATCCTTCTCCTTTGTGTCTTTGATATTTATCTGCAGAACATGCTGACAACTGATCAGCATGATAAAGAAATCAAAAGGGATGAGCTCAATACAGACAATACAAGCTTGATTTAAAGGATTATCCTTATTATGCAGAATTACTGTTGTGTGAAAATGTTATGCATGTGACAAGATGAAGCAATGCAAGCCAGGCTTTTTTTTTTAAATTTCAAGGATTTTGAAATGATTTTCTAACAATTGCAGCAAAGCAATTTTACTATCCCGTTTGACATTACCTCACCACTCTCCAGATGTATTTTTTTCCTTTTTTTTTTTTTAGTCACCAGTAATTAGATAGGTGTACTTGTGTGGCAACAACTCAGATCAAATGTAGGGAAACAGGAAAACAGAGCATCAATGATGGAAGCAGTGATTCAGAAAATCTATGATTCCAGGACGTATGTATTCGAATGAATCGTGAATTCTCTACACACATCAGTTCCTACTTTTACAGTCGGCATACCTGCCAGCTGGCCCAAAAACCCACTCATCTGACTTTAATACTTTAATTAAATGAAACAAACATTTTACCCTGATGAGTACCTCAATGTCGAAACAATTATGAGATCACAATGGTGTGTATTGCATCCAGTTACAGACCATGTAAAACATCATAACTAGTATCTTAATTAGTAATTATAAAATGCATAATTGGAATTCTCATTTACAAAATCTATAATGTAACCAGTTTCTGTGCTGCTATGTGGTCTCTGGGTATGGCTTTGAAGAACGTACCCCCTTCTTTTGTTCAGACTGCAGACATTCAACAGCTTTACAGCCCTGAATAACAACAAGAAAAGTCATTTTTGCTTTGATGTTGAGGACTTAGATTTTTTAATCGATATTTAATATTTCTTATTGCTTGTCTGTTGACTCTGTGGTTACCGCAGGCTGTATACTGATCATGTGCTAAATTCCCGATCCTGGCCTAAGGAGAACAATCTCAAATAAATGGAACGAGACAATTCCTTGTAACAGCAATTCTTTGTAATTGAGACTGATAGAATAGTTATACGCAAGGTTAAATAACATAAAAACTCTGCCAGCTTTCAATTGATAGATCCCGTTATGACATTTTGGTCTTTCATTTACAGATCACTGCTTGAGACTGCCACACACAGAGTTATGTTAAGCTGTACTGTTTAGTGAGCGGAGGATTTCTCATTGTCACTTTTTTAGTTTACGTTTTCTATCTACTGAACTAAAAATAGTGCGGCAAGGCTGATGAAAAAAAGTTTTAATGTTGTGATGGGTATGGAGGAAAAATGAATCCCCCAAAACATTTATAGCTCATATTCAATGCAAATATAGGTGTGAATTTTCACAGCAATATAATATCCCTAAAAACCACATAGGTTGTTCGACTTGATTTCTCTTTTTAGTTTCTCTGTCTCATGGTAGCTATCCCAGAAAAATAAAAAGCCGTCTTTGCAGTGGAGCAGGCAGAATCTGAGAGATATTAACTGGACGTCATTTTAGACATTCTTCATCTCCAACTTTGAAGATATCCTGACAATGGGGAGTCAGACTGAGTTGAAAACCATTTGTACTTTGTGATGGTCATTTCTCACTCAACAGCACCTGAAGACAGGCCAGACTCTCATCACGTAGCACAAAATGTTGGTCTGTTGTTGAATACACAGGAATAATGTAAGAATCATCACAGTCATCACACTTTTTTTTTACAAAGCCATGTGAACGGCTTCTACTGACGCTTTCAGATGAGTGCCACTTTAAACACTGCTTCTGCTCCATATGATTGTTTCATTTCAACTCACTCTGAGGAAATTCCACCTCCAAATCCATAAAGTTTTAAAAAAGAATACAGCACCTGTAGATCATTTTGAATAGCAGCAATGCAAGCTTACCTTTGCTGGACAGATCCATTTTTTATAGCACACTACACTAAGCAGTGATTTGAAAATCATTTAACCATGTTTTTGCTGCCAAAAACAAGAATAAAAAAAAATATATTTATTAATTTTGCCAGTAACAAAATGGGTCACGGGCAACAATACACTGGAGAGGTTGTAATAAAAAGAAAAAGGTTGAATAACTCAATAACTCTTACCTAATTAGGTTAATTGTCAAGAGGTCTGCAACATAATTTGGTTTAAAGAGGGCATCTCAAAAGTAAAGAAAGAGAGCAGTTGGATCACATAAAAAATTGACTCTAGCTTTTATAATGTTACGTCAAGAAGCAATCTGAATGATATGTTGCCTTCAAAAGTACAGCTATTGGTATTTATGGTTCAAATATTTATGAGACATTGTAGAGGGCATGAATTCTTAATGTATGAATTTTTAGGTCTTTCATTTAAATAGAGCATAGAAATTAATTGGAAATCAATGTAAATCCCTTGACATAAATATTTTATCGTATCTTAAAAACAGCATCTTTGTTGTTGTGGAAAAGAAGCTTTAGATGAAGACTTTGTCTCAGCTATAGTGGTGGAGCATCTTACCAACACGGTTATTTGATGCAGTCACTTTGCATTTGAAGACGTAAAGGGAAGTCTTTTACAGTCTCCTCTTACTTGTCGGTGTCAACATATTAATCCGGGAGGAGGAAAAAAAATCAAGATTATCCTTTGCTTTTTGTGACCCGTCAAGAGTGGCTGCAGTTGAAACAATGTAAGACTTTTTTTCATGGTCCAAAGCCAACAGGCAGCTTGAGGGCTCTTATCTGGCCTGGCATCGTTTTGCTGCAGACATTGTGACTGCTTGCACCATGAGTGCTGCACGGCCAAAAGACATCTGTCAGACACAGTGGCAGCAGGAGAGAAACAAATCGATTTCTAGCAAGTAAGCACAATGAGAGCAAGGGGAGAGACTCCTCTATCATGCCTCTTATTAACTAATAATGCCCCAGCATGAAACTTTTAAATGTTATCTGAGCTTCTAAAATGCTGGCTAGTAGCAAATTATCAGTGAATGCAGCTGTTGCATATGATTTTTTTCTCTCTAATTATATGGCATTGTGGTCCTAACAGCATGGGGGAAGAGCACAAATAAAACACATGGCTTTGCCTTGGATTTTACTGTATTTTTTATATTTTAGTTAAAATTGGAGATCTGAGAGATTGGTAATGTCATTATGGTCATTTTGCTGGACATATACAGTAATGGGGCTGTCACTGGGAGCTGTTAAGAGCTTTCCAACCAGGCCCCATAACACTTGCCTGTGCCCATTAGAAAGATCTTTATCTTGATTACAGTGTGAAATCAAATTAGGTCACCTGTTGTGACTACTGCCCTCTTTTAGCAGTAATAATTGGGTCCAGATCATTGAACGCCTTTTCTTACATGCTTGTTTTTCCTGGTGACTTTCAGTGTGTGCACTCCTGAGCTGACCTTTATCACCAAATTATCGCAATGTAATAACATGGCAATTCTATTAAGTCATACATCCAAATGAGTGTTTTGGCCACTCAAAATGAGTAATGTGTTCTTAACGCTTTGTAATGTGTCATTCATGTGGTGCTAAGTGTGAACGGAACAATGCTTTGTGTTGTCTTGATTATAAACGAGAGTGTTAACAGGATGTAGGTCACGTTGAGTAAGTGACTGAAACTGAAGCCTTGATAGACAATTTATATCTGGGATTTACACTTACATAAATAAACATCTGGGAAGGATGGAAATCAAGCTACTTCTGTACCAAGCGGCTTATTGACCATCTGGAAGATCATCGCAAGACAATCACAGTCCTTCAGACCAGCAACCGTTCACTGTTACAACAACAAATGGATGCTTAAATGATTCGCACCTACTGGGTGAATGATCGGAGCAAAGCAGCAATAAAGCCGCGCAGCACAAATGAACCGTTGAGTTACAGCCAACTCCCAGCCAGGCTGTCAAGCACGAGGGAGGCCAATAGTGATCATAAAAGACTTTGACAAGGGAATCGCACAATTCAACTGCTGTCCAACATAGAAACTCCTGTCAGGCATCAGCGTCTTGAAACTGAGGAGAAATGTGTGTCGATACATGAGCAAAGCTCTGGAGGGGATTGGAAACTGCACCAAAGGCCCAGATCACCAGCTGCTGAGGACAAGGCTGTCACTGGAACAGATAAAAAACTCTGCACAGTGAAAAATACTCAATAACAAGTAAAAGTCCTGATAAGTAAATCAAAAAGGTCGATGATTAAACAGCTTTTGAACATTTAAGGTGTTTTTATAAATTTATTTAGCAAAATTTTCTAAGAGCAATTTTAGCTCGGTTCACATGAAGACAAGAAGGACGATTCACCACTCATGACCACAGGGATGGATTGATTTTGTTTAGAGTATGTTTTGATTGGCCAAAATATATTAGGTAAGAGTGAGGAAAATATTAAATCAAACTCAAAAAAGCCCAAAGTATCAATAAGAAGATACACATTGTAAACAGGCCTCAACACATTCAGCTGACGACAAAATGTATTGTTGACATCACTTTCATGGTATCTCTTCTCACCCTTCAAAGAGCATTATCTAAAGAAAAGCTTCAAGAACTGTACAAAACATGAATCCATTTGTGGGAAGTAACTATTTGGAAAACTATTCAAACATTTGCTTTGACAAAAATGTTGGCACTATTTTGTGATGATTGTTGATGTTTCAACAACTGAATAGAAAGGTTTGCAGTGCTGTTCATTTGTATCAAAGACAGGCTGGCGGCACCTTTATTCACTCAGGTGACTCCATATACATGAATAAGAGTAAACCAAAATTCACTAAAAATATTGTCACCACTAGTATTAAAAAAAAATCCTCCAAAGCAGTTATTTTTGTTGCGATGTTGAATGATACACTTCTCATCTTCACTGAAAAAGATCAACAATTTTTTATGGATCTTCTTCTAGACATGTTCATGAGCGCCTTAAGAGTATTCATCAGACAGTGCAAATATATGTAGATTTATATAAATGTCTATATTTTTTCTAAAAAAATAGAAAATCCGCACACTGAATGGATAATTTCGCCAAGTGTTCATCACATTTTACTGCTGCTGGAGATAGCTAAGGTGAGCATCAAGGACACTGTATGACACACAAAGCACTCATGAGTGCATTAGTAAAATGGCTCCTGTCATCAGCAGACAGATGAGGTGGCTGCGAGATTGCTTGAGAAAGGCTCCATCTGCTATTCGGGAGGCTTATTCAGCAAATGATATGATCAGGAGTATATATTCTCAATTCAGCACTTTTTTAAAAAGTTTATGTGTCTTATACATAGTATTTTCAATTATATATTTTTTTACAAGTGCCGGTAAAAATGTGACTGATGTTTTCCAATTTCTAAACCGTCAGTTAATTATGTTGGTCAGTGAGTTTATGATTGCACGGAAGTGCGGTTGTTAAGGACCGTTACCTTCTAGGAAGAGGGCTCTTGATACGAAGCTGCTGATTGGCTACAGCCAGCTTGGAGCATGTTCCTCCTGTGCCTGAGTGGGCTTCCCCACTTCAAAGACATGCATGTTAGGTTAATGTGTGATTGGTTGGATTTTCGTGAATGTGACCGTGCATGATTTTCTCTGTGTTAGCCCTGTAATGAACTTAGAGCCACTCCAAGGCCGAGGCTGCATTCTCAGCCCCCTCAGCCTTCGACAGGATAGAGGAGTACATATTTTTTGCTTTACTTGATCGCTGTTACTGTCACTGGGGCAGCTGCAGCCTAGCAGGAAAAGCGGGCACCTACCAGTCGGAAAGGTCGGTGGTGACACTCTTGGCTCTCCTCTGCCACATGTTGAGGAGTCTTCAGGCGAGAAGCTGAACCCCACGTTGCCTACTGGTGTATTTATAAGGGTGTGAGCGAATAGGAGGATGTGGCATGTAGTGTCAAAGGAGTTGGAGTGGTAAGCTAGACTAGAATAGTGCAATGTACTATAAGTACAGTCCATTTATCATTGAAAAACTAGGGAGCAAATCCTACCTTTTGTCAAATTTTAGGAGCAAAATTAAGTATGCTACATGATTCTTGGCTTCTGCAACTTCAAGCTCAGTTGAAATGGTAAACTAAACCAGTAGTGTTTATTTGTGAAATAACACAGATTTTCAGTTTAAAGTGTATTGGCCCAAACACATTTTGCTGCTCAATGAGGCTTTGGAATCTAACGCTAAGGATTTGCAGTTCAACAATATATTTTAGTCTTACATCACAGCCTGTTTGTTTGTGTTAACTGAAAGAATTATGACAGAAATACATATCCAGATGAAAAATTGGAATCTGAAAGACTACGGAGAAAATATTTCATTATCGACCTCACGGATCATCAATAATTGGAAGACAACACACCATTTCTCAAAGCACCGCTGGCTTTTTTGTACAACATTACAGTCTAACTAGGAGTGATGATATACAAACCCTCAAACCAAAGTCATATCTAAACTTACCCAAAGGTAGCTGCTCAAAGAAATGCACTTTTTATAATGGTGCATCTTTACAAATAGGCCTTGTTCCCTTGGAGCTGTATAACAGCTATATAATAGCTGTATAATAGCTCCAAGGGCACGTAAGAGAAAAAAATCTGATTCTGTGCACTCAAATAGAGACATAACTGATATTGAACATTACAATGTCACTTTCATGCTTCAACTGAGAATATTGTTGCCTTTCATGCTAACATATAAATTATTTTGTTTGTTTGGAGCATTGGTTGTGCATGTGATGATTATGCTGATACAAAATGCAATATAGAGGTGACTGGTAAAGTGACAATAACACTGAGGGGAAAAAAATAAATAAATTGAATTTTAATAGATAAATAAATAAATAAATAAATACATATCTAAATAAATAAATAAATGGATTAAAAGGTCTTAAATGCCATCTGTTTTGTTTTTGTGTTAACGTTGCTCTTTCAGATAAATATAGGTTGCTTTGAACTAAAGTGTCTCAAACAAAATATTAACCCCACTGCCTCCTACTCATCCACAGATTGTTCAAGGTTTTAGCTTCACCGCAGGATTAGTTTATGTAATATGTCTCATTTGACTCATCATGAATGCCTCCTCCGTTTTCTGTGGGCTTATCTTACTCATGTGGATAATTGTGCACCTTTCTTCCAACTCACTTTGCTTTCAGCGGTTGGAAATGATAGACGTGTGTCTTATCAAAGTAGCTGTTATAAGCAAGAAATACTGACCGTGAGGCCGTGCATGCAGATATCCTCTTACACTCCAACATTTAAAAAAACAAGGCAGTTTGCTTTTCACAATTTTATGAAATTGTAGGGTGCCGCATTGGTATTATTCAGTGATACAGAGGTATCACCTTAATGTAGACATCTGCTAAATCTAACGGATAAGAGCTCTTAGCTGTGTGGATCCATAGATGCACTTATTATTCAGTAATCTCTTTGGATAGATTGTGAATCACTTACAAACTGTGTAATCAGGGAACCTTCAACATTTCATTTATTCTATGTCTTTGTTTTATGTTTTTCTTCAATTCACTGGAAAATAAATCATTTGCTGCTTGTTAAAGAATAAAAAAAAACCTTCACACCACTAAACTCCAAAGCAGGCACATGAAAGTGTTCAGATTAATATCTGCCATGCATTAACATATGGTCACAGCTTAGATGGGTTCTGTTTCCAATGATACACACTCCAAACGTTCTTGTGTTCGATGTCATTGGCTGGGCTAACTCAAACATGCTTGGATGAAGATGAAGTGCAATTGCTTTTTGATTTGGCACAGTAAACATAATGACATTTTTATTGTAAGATAATAGAAACCTTGCGTTTTCTTATCATTTCCCTTCCAGGTGTTTGTGCTTTTTGAAGCATAGCTTTTTAACCACAGTAAGTTGTCGTTATCTACAATGGCACATACCTGTTTTTCAATCATTTTCTCATACTTTGCATGATTTAATGGCTGGCCTAATGAGCTGCGGCTTGAATGTGGAAGGACATCTCATTGTGTTAATGAACCATGAAAAGGGCGAGCACATATCATTGTGTGAAATGTTTAATAAACAGCTCAGTGTCAGAGGCATAGACCATCTACCAAAAGTCTGCTCTGTCAATAAGTCAAGATGCTGCACGTTTCATTTAGCCAGCATGTTTTCTGATAGTTCAGCAATCAGCTCAGAACGTTTTTCTTTTGTCTGTCTTTTCTTTGTCTTTTCAATTCTTCCTTAGAGTCCAGGTGTAGATATGGTCCAGTCACAAAAACTCTGTTGTGAGATTAAATGTGACCTTAAAGTCGCTCAATAGCCTTTGCTAACACCAGACTGTGATAAGATATCAAATAAAATACAGTTCTATCACCCCATATCTCTTTGAACATTTCTCTGATGTTGACTGTTGAAATGGTTGCAGTTTTTCATTTAACTCCCATCATCGCTGACTGTGCTGTTTTATTTTACATGGTGGCCTCCATTCAGTGTTTTCATTTTATTTCTCATCTCCTCTTATCTCATCAGTTGATCTCCTATTAGGCTGAGCTTTCAACAAACTGAGGAGAGAGTTAACCTTTAATGTAAAAACACAACAGTAAGAGCAAACAGCCTTGAGGGATAAAATTTAGATGCAGCAGAGTTTGAAGACAAATGAAAGCTTGTGCCCACTTTGTCTGTGTTTTGTTCCTGCATATTTACTGTTGTTCGTCTGAGTGTCTAAGGGCTGTTAGACTGACTATAATGGCAACATTTGGTTAATTAAGAAGAGTATCATCCAAGTCGACCTGCAAAATATATGGCATGGCATATTGCCATATATATTTCTGTATGTTTCCATGCTAAATACCCAACAGAGGAACAACCACACAAAACTACTGACATTATTACCATAAGAATTATTATGATTTATCTTTGTTCTATTGTATTTGGATCTGTTCTGGCTTTATAATAAATGATCTCAGTTCTGCTTAAAGCCAGATTGTATTTTCATTATCGCTGGAATTTTACACTAACAACATAGAGGGCGATAAAGCACATGAAGGAACAACTTTCACAGCATTAGATCAGTTTTTTTTTTTAAATATCAAGATATCTTGTTGTATGAGTGATGGCAGTATAGAGCGGGAGATGGCCAGATGGAATGGGGCTTCATCAGCTGTATTGTAGGTGCTGATCCAGTCTGTACTGGTGACAAGTTGGAAGGCTTTCAATATACAAGCCCTTCTTTGTTCGACCTTTGTTTTTTTTCTCCAGAGAATGGCTGAGCTGAGATTTAGAGATAGAGTTCGGCCATCAGGCTGCTGCTCCTCTGCATCAGAATGATTTAGCTGAGGTGGTTTGGGCGACTGGTTAGGAGGCCTCCTGGTCACCTCCCTATGGGGGTTTCCCCGAAAAAATCCCACTTGGTGGAATCCTTCGGGAAGACTAAGACCTCGATGAGGGGATTATATAGCCTGTCAGCTCTGGGAACACCTCGGATTCCCTTAAGTAGAGCTGGAGAGTGTTTCTAGGGAATTTGCTACAATAACTGTACAAGAGCATTCATAACATTTAAAAATCTCAATTATTAGTAAAAAAGAAGACAAATGAAGTGATATACATAAGGGGCAAATTATCCAAATTATTAAATGATTAAAGAAGAAACGTATAGAGTTTGCTACAAGTTATTTTATAACCCATTCACACACACAATGACATCTCCCAACTTTTCCACCTATTGCTTCCGATGCAAACACATAAACAGACTTGCATGACTCACTTGATGGCCACATGTGACGGGCAGGTTTTATGTCCTTCCTTTTCATGTCCTCTTAAAATTTCACTCAGCCTTCATCCGCGGACCTGCAAGGTCACCCTCAGATGTGCATCAACGGCCCTGACAGAGCCGCGCGCTCCTCTCCCATCATCCCTCCTCTGTCTCACTGCCCCGCCAGGCAGAAAAAAGGGCAAGCTCTGTCTACTGCAAAAGCCCTCAGCTCACCTTTTCCTTTTAACTGTATGCACACCCACCATCATGTCCATATACCAGCAAGCAATGGCACACAAACTACACCTCCCCACACAGACTACCTCGGACAATACCATTGTGCACAGGAACATGTCAGTTGAAGCGGTAAAAATCTTAAGTCGCACGACATGAAGAAGATGTCTGAATCTTCTCGTACAGTTGTTCTGTGTTGACCTTCTGTGATAATGGATGAGAAATAATGGAAAAGGCTGATATGAAGAGCGGAAACATTGCAACAACCATTATGGATAAAAAACAGCAGAGGTAGTACTGACGTTCTGAAAAAACGGTGCTTTGATAGTTGATTGTACTTTGCCAACTTTTTAGAAGTATTTTCAAATTCTGAATATCCAAAGAAATGATCAAAATTACATTACAGTTCAACAACCATGTTCCTTCAATTAGATGGTTATCTTATGTGAATAGGGGCATTTTTATGTGCTACAGACGTGATTGAAAAAACATTCCTGGTTTCAAGTACCAAAGGGAAAAATTTGAATATTTGCACATTTCAAAATTGCTACGAGAATATAAGTAAACTACTGTTTTGAATTCTAACCCTGTTGTGCTGTCGAGAGGACTTAACCTATGCTTTTTCCAGCTTTCACTGGCTGAGTCAGGGTACAAACTTGCTTTTTTCCTTTCCTTTCATTTTCATAAATGTATTTAAATTAGTTCATATGTTGATATATGTTTTGATGCCTATTCATATGTCAGTGCTCAATATTTTGGGCTTTAACACAATAAGCATAAAGGAGACATCGTTCTAAAATATATTTCAGTTTTTAAAGGTTTGATACATGGCATTTTTTTTCCTGGGGGGTTTTATATAGTTCTCCCTGTAGTCAGTATCATGCCTTGGGTAGGCAGAGGTCAAAGTGCTCCTTCCTAGTTTTGGGAATAAAAAACACACTTAGAAAAGGTAAATTAATGCTTTTAAAAAGAATAAAAGGGCGCACCAGAAGCAGTTTTCGCCATGTGAAATAACCCAAACTCTAACATTTTTCATACTGTATTTAATAAGAGCTGCATAACAGAGTTTTTTCATGACATAGTTGAATGGTGCCACCACAATTTTTCAAGCACAGAATGTAATTCTCCAAACCGAGACTGTGCTCCTATTGTTGTCCACCGCTACTGACTGCTGAGAACTAAAATACTGCAACAATTAAGTACTCTATGGATTTTCATCACACAAAACCACAGTGTTCCTACTGTAATCAAGCAGTTTTATCGCCACTCTAAATAATTTACTTACACTGTTTCAAAGTGTGATTAGTCATGCTCACAGATTATTTTTTTTTAAAACACTTTTTTTTGTTAGATATTTTTACATGGAACAAATGACTCACATAAATGTAGCAGAAAATACATGTTCATAAAGGTGTAAATCAAGATTAAGATCAAGATTATTGTTCATTATTTTTATATTTAAAAGATTTTTTCAAGTTTATCATCACTTTTGTCACAAATCTATCAGCATTTGTTCATTCTCTGATTGAAACCGAGTGGAGTATACTGATTCATTGCGAAAAAGGTTTGACTTCAGTCTGAAGGGACACTCCTGGTCAGCAGCTGAAGATGGTGTAGCATTTAAATGACGCTGCGTTGGCATTAAGTGAGAGAATGCGTGCCAAGAAACATGACTAATAGAATGAGAAGACAATTTCATGTTTCCCACTACTGACATTCAACTGGATGAATGCTATTTGCGAAGAATTCTTATCCTGCATCAATATTTTGCAGTAGTCCGTGGTTTTGTATGTCTTTTCTGCCGTTCCATCATGTTTGCTAGGTATATGTCCTCTGTGGCCTCATTCCCCTGCCGACAGCAGAGGAATCTTGTAGGGTCCTTACTGCTACGACTCGCGCATTTTCAAGGTTCAACAGGATGTGTCACTGAATGCTTCTCTGTACCTTCCTGATGAACAGCACTTTTATTCATTAACTCAGAACATTACTGTTTGCCCGAACAAGTCTCGCCAATTTCCTTTGACCTCACTCACTGACGAGATCTCTTCAGTTGACAAATTGACGCTGCCTTCTGTTGGCCTTTTAATGATTTCACTTCATTTTAGCTAGATATTTTGGGGAGCAAACATCTCATGAGAGATGCAACATCTTGTTCCAATTTTCTGATCTATGGAACATCTTGTGAGCTGCAAAGCCCTTGTTGTGTCCCTATCTTAGCAGTATTTGGAAACTAATAACATAAAAACGCTTTATATTCTTATTCAACAAAATGCTTTCTGTAAAGCTGCAAATAGGAAGTTCAGACCTGAATATTTTACAGTGATAACTATCTGGAATGGAGTGTACCAGTGTCAACAGCATTGCAACCAAACATTCTTCTATGTCAGATATCAGAGACCAGATATGTGTCAGTGATCTCTGATCCCCCTGTGGGAGCTGCATTTTTTTCCAAGGCTTTACCGCTTTGAGACCCACAATTACTCATTTTGCACATCTGAGTGATTGAATGTCACAATACTGCGCAGCTCTCAAAGGCTGAACAGTCTCACTTCTTTCAAACCACAGTCAGCTAATTGGAAAGACATTCATCGCAATACACATTGTTGGGCATTAAAAAGGAAACTGAAATGAAATGTGAGCTCATGCTTTATTTCTTCAGTAAAGCCTTGAAATCATACACTATATAGAATGAATAATTGTTGTGACCTTGATGTCATGTGGGTACATTTACACTTTTGAAACTAAAATTTTTAAAGGACTTTATTATCTGACTAAAATGATTCACTGATATAGATTTTATCATAAATTTCACTCTACTGGAAATATTGATTGGATGTTATATATCGTACACTATTAACTGAAGAAGAAACTTTTCATTGGAAAGTTTGCTGAGAAATTACGGGAAGGTGTCTTCTTATGTTGACTGATATTAATAATAGTCATTTGGTTAACAGAGGGGAAAAAGAACCTTTGCTCACTACGTCGAAAAAATAATTGGCAATAATCAGCCCCAACTTTCTGTCTGTGTTGCTGACAAGAACACAAACTAACTTCACCTAAAAAAGGAGGAAACACAAACTTAGACATGTTTTCTTTTGTCGCCACGAGATGGAAAAATCTCCATAATAAAAGGCTTGAAATGGCAAACATAACAGCTTGTCTGTGCAAATTTAAGAAATGTACACAATGTTTACACTGGTGCAGCACAAGACGCTGGTGATGAAGGGAAAACTGTGTGTTTTGAGTCTGTGATGCTTGGTGCTCTGACACATCTGGGTTGGATGGAGGGTGTTTTCCATATGTGAGATTTTCTTGTTTTGGGGTTTGCTATTTTTGCCACTGAGTTCACTTGCTTGTATAGTGCTGTCGTTTGCATTCTTTTTGAAAAAAAAAAGACTAAAAGAGCAGAATAACGTCAAACAAAAAAACCCCAACCTTTTTTATATTCTTATACCTGTTGAGTTTGACAGACAAAAGTGAACATTCTTAAAACATACGAATGAAGATTTCATCTTAATAATGCATTGACAACTGTTTTTAGGTTTTTACAAACGAATTTAGATCATGCTCCTTTGGAATTGACAGTATGGCATTTCAAAGACATTCCTGTCACAAAACTACTAATCAATGATCTAATCCAATTATGACATGTCATCTGAGAATAAACAGTTAGGAGTTAGCTTACCCAAAAGAGGAAATATGATAACATCATAATGGCAATTATAGCTTTTGGAAATGTAATGTGTCTCCTCATGCTCCAGTTCCTCTTTATCAAATTAGCTGTTTTTACCTCTGTATCTGTACAATGGTTAAAACGATAACACTTAAATGATTTTCTTTTAAATAACACTTTCAAAGTGAAGTGACTGAAGTAAATACAGCACTGCTTTGAAAGGGTGAGACCTCAGTATATGTTTATGATTTGAAAAAAAAAAGAATTCCTTTATCTGATGTTACATTCTTCCAGCACAATAAAGTTGCTGATCCAGTTTGTTTTGTATTTTAAAAGTAGCTTTGGACTGGTACAAAGCTTTGCCTTCTAACAGGTCCTAGTCATTTTTTATGAGGTTTAGAACATGATGCAATGGCTTCATTACATGCAGTTTGAGTCAGATTTTCACCAGGGCTGGAGTCGGCCGGCGGGATTGCCACGATAGCCTTCAGAAACTGCTGCAGACTTTCAAATATGTAAATGTAGCCAGCTCGGAAGAAGGGAGATTGAGATGTCAGTTTAATCTGTACCGGCCTCCTATCACTTCAGCACCTTCACAACATTATATCTGTTACTGCCATGAAAACTGTGATTGCTTTGACATTTTAAAAAATATTTTTTTGTGAAGTTTCTTAGTATTTATCTATAAAAAGCTAGTAATAAGAGAAGGTGGTAATATCCCTCTTCAGTGTTTGGCAGCAGTGGTTGTGTTCTTTTTTTTTCCTTTGGAGCAGCACATCCCTGTTAGAGAAGAATCTGAGAGGATGGACATCCATTATCTCCGGTGCTGTGGAGGTAGAGAGAGGATTATCTGACTCCTGCCGGTTTAGCTGGCGTCCCACCGTTTGCAGACATCAAGATCCATCTCCCAACTGTCGATCTGAGTCTGGCGGGTGTCTCCATAAGGACCCTGTGGCAGATGTTTTCCATCTACCATCTATTGCTTAGTGTCACACATCCTTAATTGGGCATGGTAATTATCCAATCGCACAATATTAAGTGTCTTATTTGTGGAAATGCGGTGGCTGAAAATGAATAGTTATTGATTGGCAACACTGACATTCAACATACTCCTTTTCACACATTAGCCTAGCATTGATTGCTGGCAGCACTTCCTGTGTGCAATACTGAGAATCGACCTGATTCCTAATGTGCGGTCCAGGCTTGACCATTAGAACCATCCATTATCACGCTTGACATCCACAGAGCTGTCACTAAGGCCTGGTGGGAAATTGGCAAGCAGACACGATCGTGACTGTGAGGCAGAAGCAGATTTAGGCTCTCTGGTGTCTCTCAGTATTCCATAGCTTTATTAATTGGCTGCATTCTTTACTGTATGTCCCTGCTGCATGTTAGAATTAATATTTATGTTGTGCTGTGTATCAAATAGATAATATAATAACAAAGACTATAATATTTTTTCATCTGTGACACTGGAATTATGCGGATTTTTGTCATAGAATACAGCTTGGGGATTTATTTATTTGAGTGTCTTGTCTACTTTTATGACTATTTTATTCTTGTGAAATTTTACCATTAAATTAACCACAGAAATGACCTATAACAAAGTGCTGAGGGAAATGCGTAAAGAAAAAATATTTGTTGGGGGCAGATTTTAACTGTCTTCCACTGCTTATTTACAAGTTTTTTATCCACTGAAAGTGAAAAATAGACGTGTCCTTTCCAGAACAAAACTACCTTCTTGTACATTATTGGGGGTACGCTGGTGAAGATTTCAGACCTCTTTGTTTTGTCACTGGTTCAAAATATATTTTAAAAATTCTGTGAACTTACTCAACCAAATACAGCATGTTAGAAATGGAACAGAAAAACTTCTAGTTTATTTATGTGCAGTGCAACATAGCAACCTCGCATATCTTATGAGAGGCTCCAGTAGGGTTATCAACCTTTATCCAATATGCTAAACAGAAGGCGGAATAGAGATGCTTTATTTGCACCCAGAAGCCCTGAAACGTGTGAACCAAATCCACAGTAATAAAACAAACAAACTGTGTTTAATTTGTGTAACTGTTCACAATGAAAGCTTCTATTTGTTTTAGCATTTTGGGTGCTTTTAAAGGGACCCACAGCGGGAAGGATATATTCAATAGCCCAATCAAAACTGCGAAATGGCAGACGGACATTACATGTGCGTATGAAAGAAATATGTTGAACTGCATTAAGAAAAACAAATAAAAGGAAAGCACATGTTACAGGTGTCACTCTGAATTGAATTTAACAAGAATCTTCAGGGCTGCCTCATTTGGAATTCTTTGAAAATACAGATTTTGGGAGCCCTATGTAAGCTCTATGTAATTTATTGACATTGGAGATGCTCACTTTTGAACTAATGTGATGATCATGGATACAAGTAAAACAAATTTCCACCATTGTGTCTTAGTTTGAGACAGTAATTGTTTTACTCCTAAACTTCAGGATAATTTTATATACATGCTGTTTATTTTGTGTATTTATTGTTCCTAACCGTTACATTAAACAGTATCCTTTTGCCAACATTTGACTAAAAGTCCTTAAACTGCTGTTTATATATCTGTCCAAATGTCTTCTGTCAAAACACAGAGTCAGTCAGCTGTGTGAAGCCTTATTTCATTTATTTTACCGGTTGTCTGCACATGCAATCTCTTTATGTTCTGCATTTATGGGTAACCTCGGCTTGCTTATGGTCCAAAGTTTGGGGGAGATCTATCATTGTAACACAGGTAGGCAGTTTATAACGCTGCTGTGGGCTCCTGAGAAAAGCCAGGCATTTATTTAATGTAACATGGGCCATGTTAGTGGGTTGACAGATGGCCCAGGCTGAAAAAATTATAATTCATTGGACAGCAGCTTGCAAAAATACTGCCTTTAATATTCTGCGGAGATTAAAATGTGAAAGTAAACTTTATATTACTTGGTGTGTATTTTTTGGAAATATCATAAATGCTGTTGGATTAGAAATGAATGAAGCCCTTACTACTACTGGTACAAAACAAAGCCCTCATGTGTTGAAACTCAGATGTGTTGAACCTCAGCACATATCCTATTATTCACATTTCTCCGCTTCTATACCAACAACAAGCTTGCACAGATGGATTTTTTATAGGCATACTTGCAGAATGGATTAGATAGAGTGCAAACACTGATGTCCGCTGACCACATAAGAAGGTGGTGGAGTAAACAAACACAACAAGCTGGCACTTGAGGCTGGGGATTAAATGCAAAGCTCCACAAGTTGTGTGTTAAACATGCAAAAATACTAAAGACAATGCCGTGGTTTTGTTTAAATAATGTAAAAGTCTATTATTCCCATGTCCTTCAACCATCATAGTTTAAAATAATGTAATCATAGAATATTGATGTGTTTTAGATAACAGGAAGCAATTCTGTGCAGGAACCATGAAAATAATGTAACCTTTTTTTTTATATTTATTCATCCACTGCCAACTTATTACGGCAATACTTTTGTTAACGTGCAGCATTATTATATTCAAACTCAACCTTAACTCCTAACTTGATGACCATTGCTTTTGTTCCCAGAGAACATTTTATGCAAACCTGAATGGAAAACATAAAGTATGTCCTTGAAAGAATATACAAAGTCCTGATAAACACATTCATCACACCATGCATCTTCTGAGAATGAAAAAAAAAAGAGCTCGACTAAAAGAGCACCATTACCATAAGGCACATTGATCATCAGATAATTCATCCTGCCTTTCTTCAATAACAGAACGTACCCCTTTTATATACTGAAGTCAACACACAAACACAACACAACACAACAGCCAAATACAGAGACACAACTGACAAAAGAAAATGTAATAGAAGTTTTTCATGCTTTCTACTAATGGTCAAGGTTATCTGGAAAAACGTTGGCTTTGTTTAAAAGAATCATGAAAAACTTGAACATTTTTAAGAATGTCATAAATCTGTCAAGCGTACAGTTATGTAATCCACACTTCTGCTGAATTTTTAACGATATTCAATATTTAATGTTTTTCTTATATTGATATATAGCCAGCTCTGCTGAATTTATTTTTTAAAGAGAGACCTTAACATTTCCAAAATCTGACCATTCCTAAACAAAATGTTTGCATTGAGGACACTGAGCATTGAAGAATTGCATGTGTTACATGGTCCCCTTCCTTCTGAAACCCCATCCTAAGATGTGAAAGAATACAGGAAAGTCCTCAAATCTTATTCAAAATGTCCTCCCATTATTATTTTGAAGACACGTCACAACTGCAGGCACATTAGCACCCATACATATGCCGAATGTGATGTGGTATTTTCTTGTATAACATGCATGGATATTGTTGGAAAAGATTTGGTCTTGACAGCATTGCCTTTTGCTATAAAATACCATTTAAAAAAATCAACTTTTGTGTTAGTGCTGCCACAAAAGTGTAAATTAACTTTGCTGAGAGCATCGATACAATCCCACACCATGACAAAGCCTGGCTTCTGGACTTGTTGCCGATAACAATCTGGATGGTCCTTTTCATCACAGAATCCCTTTTCCCCCCTAAAACAAAGTGGAATAGCTATTTGTCTGACCATTTTCACTGGTTTGTAATCCATCCCAGATTCCTCAGAGCTCATATATGTATACAGTTGTATACATAACTCCACATTTCAGAACCTGATAAAGTTTTTTTTCTATCAATTTATTGAGTAGTTCATTGTCTTTATGGTTATATCAGATATGGATTAATTATTCAGACAAAACAGAAACTGGATCACTGGCATTTAGCCAAGGCTTATCCACTCACCTTAATACAATAAAATGTCTTTAGCATTTCTTGGGTATGATTTCTGTAGAAGAAGGATAGAAATCCTTCTTTCCTTGTTTTTTCCTAGATTATCACTATTGTTAAACATTGTATGAAGTTCCACTGCCCATCCAGGCTGCTTGAAGATAAGGCAGTAAGAATGAACATCACTGTTTTTCCTTTTCAGTACTCTTTTTGGGATGTTTAGCAGGCTTAAAATGCAGTAGGAATGGACTTTTGTTATCAAGTGACATGACACTGACAATATTTTGGGTTAATTCAATCTTTTAATGTCCCAATCAGGGGTCTCAAAAAGTCCCACATTCAATTGCAGTTCCATGAGTTTAATAACTTAATCCTTAGTAACATATCCATAAAGCTTTTTAAAAAACTCCACTTCAACTTAGTACTTCCCCAAACAGAAAAGGTATACAACCTGTTAATGCTTTTAGATATTCAGATTCAATTATATATTGCATCATGTTATGCTTGCAGACTAAAGAAAATCCAAGAATTATCTGTTCCCCTTGATTAATTAGCTTTATGTGCTCTCAGATGGACCTGTGTTTGAGGATGGATTTAAACATCCTCCCAGTTGGCGTAGTCCAAATGCCAATTGTCAATATTTAGAGAATGTGTCAGCTTGATATTTGCTTCCTCTGTATGCTGTATGTGTACACCACCTCACACTGATGCTCCTCATTGCGTGAAAAGTTTGCTGTGGCAAGAACCCCGCTTGTAAATCATGCATATTGGATAAGACATGCAGCAGATGAGCCTGGGTCCTCCCGTCAGGCCTTACATTAATTAAACATCATTTGGCCCTCCTTCTGTACCTCATTTCATGCCACATTCACACCTTGTTGGGGAAGTGTTGAAATGAAATTTGTGCCTTGGAAATTCACATGATTCACAGCATCACTTGAATCAAATGCTACAGTGCCTCATATTTAACTTCCCCCTCCACAAAAACATATGAGAAATGATTACGACTAATTGCTTCCTTTGAGCTTTACTCTGTAAAAATGACCTGTAGCGCTAAACGTGTTGTCTGGCATAAAATACTTTTAAAGTAACTCTGCATAGATATAGTTTAACATCTGGTATTAGATGCAAAATTGTATTTCTCACTAGGAAATATCCCCTGTGAAAATACCACACTCTCCTAGGAATATTTGTACATGGATTATGAACTTGATCACAAAGCAAATGAGATTGTGAAGCTCATATTTACATAATTACAGTTAATTGCAGTGTCCTCAACATCATACAGAATCAGTGTTTGTTTTTGGTTTTTCCTCTCTGCACTGACCTCACATTAATATTCATGAGATCTCCACAGTTACTGTTTATCTGATTCTGTGGTATCTTTTACAAATATCATCATTACAGCACAGTTAACATGTATATATAAATGAGAAGCTGCAGGTGTTATAAAAAAACAAATTGCTTGAAACAATTGTTCTTCAAAAGAAGAATAGGAATATTATTTTTCCTCATTTCAGAAATACTGAATACTGAAAGTGAAATTCAAAACCAACATACCTGACCCAGTGCACTATTGATAATGTCATACTTTTTGCTGCTGGTTATTGGCTTATCAGACTCTGTTTTTGAGTCATACATACTAAAACACTGTGTGAAAGTCCTTTTCGAGGTGGTTTCAAAGAAGAGTTTGCATGGTGTCGGAAGGTTGGATAAACAAATGATCAAACAGGCTAAAAAAATTATTACCGTGGCAAGCTGTGACTACAAATTTCCTGCACCATATCAAATTGAAATCCCTTTTGAATGTAGGGACTAGGAAACACCTCTGTTTATGGCAGGCAATTTGCAAAAGATTTGCAGCCACATAAAAAAGCAACAACTTACTGAACAGATCCACCGTGGTTTAAAAATTCAAATCGTGTCTCTGGCAAATACGCAATCCTGTAAAAGATGTTCAAAACATGCCTGTTATGCTTTACTTTCTCCCTCCCAGCACAGTCCATACAGTTTATGCAAGCAGCAGTAGAGCTGCCAAACAGTGAAATCGCCCTACTAATCATGTGTCTGATCTCGTGTCTGATTGTCACTGCAGCTGTGAGCATCAGGGCCTGCACACAGCGGAGCATTAAAGCTTTCCATCTTCATGGGTCCACCATTAGAGAGAGACCAGCCTCAATATGTTAAGCCAAACTGCACTTCAACCATCGTGAGAGGTTTAAATTCAGTTTAATTTCACAAAGCGTTTTGGGCAATTGATCACCTCTCATTTCCACATGAGTGCCACATTGGAACACTTTAGAAACAACAAAGTGGAGTTTTTTTTCTGCAACTAAGCATTATTACTTTTGGCAAGCAGACAAGCTTGTAACTTTCTCAGAAATTTCAAAACGACTAGAAATGTGGCACGAATATACGAGTATGACATGGACTCACAGATCACTCCTTTTGTTATTTTCCAGGAGCACAGATAAAAACTAGATACCCCAATAAGACAGAGGACTGGCATAATGTTATCGCACTTATAGATTACATAGATCTGGATTTAAGTACAGTCAGCAAAGTTGTTGCCCTCCTCACAGATGTTTCATAGGAAGCCTGCAGCATTTTTCACCTTGGAGCTCCTTTGATGATGTCTAAGGGATTCCCCTAATCCTGTGAGGGGAAGGTGGAGGGCGCTTTCACCCTGCTGAGGGGATGAAGTCACTTAATGGATCACAAAGTTAATCAACCGCAGGGAGAGTCTGACTGAACTGGAGGAATAGGTTGAACCATTAGACTAGAGTCCTCTGGGACACACACACACATGCACACACACACACACAGGCACACACACACACACACACACCCAAAGGACCAAACACTGTTTTAGCTCAAAAGGTACACACACAACAATAGAACTAGTGTATTATGTACAAAAATGACATCAATATTTAATTTCTTGATCAATTTAAATGAAAAAAGATAATGAATCAGATATATTTCTGCGTATTTTTAAGCTGCATAACAACATTGTCCATGAAGCCCTCTAAAGCAGCTTTAGTTTCAGTACTAATATAGAGAGAATTAATCAAAATCCTTTTCTTTTTCTCTTGTTTTTCATGACTATATAACAAACTGACACCTTACTGTGGTCTGAGTAGCAGCTTCACAGAAAACAGCGACATATCAATAATAACAGGGGGCTGATATTATTTTTGCCATTTTCAAATTCTTCTGTTTCATAAAAAGGAAAAGAAGAATTACACAAATAGAAAGAAAAAAGCACACAAGCACACTCAAGCAACATTGGTTGACCTCAGAGGATTAATTAGTAACAGCCTGCCAGGGAATCTCACTGCAGCCACAGTTACACGGACAATCTGGGGTGGGGGATTGCATACCCGCTCCAGGCAAATCGTTTCTGAATTAAGGGATGAACCAATACCTGCAGGCATTTAATTGTGGTTGTGTAGATATTTATTTGTGCTAAGACAAAAAAAGAGAAAATACAGGTGAATTCCATTTAGTATTCAAAGCTGGAATATTTGCGTTTAATAGTCGTAATAATTAAAAGAATATGCCTTTGTTCTATTAGACATGAAATCCAGCATGCCCTTTTTCTCTCCAAAATGGAAAAAATGACCAGATGTGTGTGTGTGTGTGTGTGTGTGTGTGTGTGTTGTTTCTCCATTTCATTTGGCTCAGGAGCTGTGAAAATCCTTTAGTTCAGCTTGTAAGTTTTTCTAGAGCTGTAAGCTGTTTGACACGATCTGTCGGATTCCTCTGAAAAGCGGATAATATGCAAAGTTACACCCACACATAATTTGTCTGCCTTTCGGTTTTTGTGACTTCCAGTAGTTTAGCGTGTTGCCAGGTTCAACCTGAAATGTTCCTGGTGCATCTTCTGCGGAAGTGGCCATGAACCCTCTTACTGTGAGGCCATGGTGCTGACCACCACATCATATTGACCAATAATCTGAAACGAAACTATGTTAGTGAAACATATGACATCCGGTTGTCCTGTGATGTTGCTGTTTCCTAAACAATGGCCAATCCAAAAGTGAATTTAATTAAATTTTTCTACTATCAAGTAAACGATGATACTCTCTGTAGTAATAAATGTAAAAATAAAAAAAGCCAGGTTCTGATTTGCTCTCAGGTATCCTACATTACGGGGATCTATTCAATTTGCCCAACAGCACATTTAAATTATTACACACACATCCTGTGACAACAGATGTCGCGGTGACATACAGTTTGAAGGTTAGACAATGATCTTACGTCATGTTGGAGGCTGGAGAGTAATAAAGTTATCATTTTTTCTGAAGTATTATTCACTTTACACCTTAAATGATACACTGACAAGAATCTGTACAGAGCAGCTGTTTTACTCGACTACAACAGACCTTCAAATGGAACTGCTGTCTTACTCCTCAAGCAGGGCTTCACTTGTGATTGAATCAACTTTGGTTGTTTTATGAGGTCTGGCTTCTTTCTATGACACATTCAGAAAAAAGCAGGCTCTGTTCAATTTTGGAAATTGCAAAATGCTTTTTTTTCAAATAACAGTTCTTCAAATCAGAACACATGCATTACTTTATTCCACTGAACACCTTTTGTGTCATCAGTTTCTGTCTTTTCAAAAGCCCAGTGCAAAGGCATCACCAATCACAACAGATGTTGTCCTTAAATATAGGTTTGACGAAGGTGTGTAGACTCAAACAAAGCTCAAAATGTTGCTCCTGAACAGTTTCTGTTTGATCTTCATCTTCATTGAGACAAGTAGCCATTGCAATTCCACAGCTGGTCTGATGAATTTCGGCCAAAGCTTTTGGGCAACGATCCTGAGGAACAATGCTCAGAGCTTTCTATGTTTATCTAAAGGTTAATGTAAGGTTAATAAGGAAGGGAGCAGTGCAGACTCAATAACATTATTATGCAAATTGTGTTTTCAAAAAGAGTAATATGAGCTTGCTTTGTGAGGGTGCTAATTAGAACATTATCCCAACACTGGTTTGAATAGAGCCACCTCAGAGGTACAATTGTTGAAAAAAAAATTAAAATAATTTATTTACTTTACATGATTAGCAATTCTGTGAAACATATCTTCATTAAGTTATTGAATTTACATATATTCATATATATGTAATATATACTTACTTTGGTTATAAATCTGAGATCAGAGAGAAAAAACTACCTGAATGACCTTGTGCTGTTTATAGGCTGCAGAGGAGGTTGGTTTGATGTTGCATGAAGCTGACTTTGGAGAGGATTAGCTCAGTGGATGTGAGCTGATGTTTGCAAAGAAAAAGAGGTGGGAAGCTTGAGCAAGGCGAGTTTGCAGAGACCTTTACCAGCATGTCACTTTGATCAGGGTTGTATGTTTTGTTTTCCTCCATGGAAAAAAGGAACGGTGCATAAAAAATTGAACGCATTCCCTCCTTTTGTTAACACTTTCTGACTTCATCTGATACAATATTAACGTGGTTGTTTTCAACTCATCATTCGCCAAGGGTTTTATGTTTTTTAGTTTTATTCTGTTTTTTGTTTGTTTTCTCCCATACCAGTTAAACTATTTCATCAGATGTAAACTATGATAAAACTTTTGCTGGATTTTTTTTTCAAAAGTTAATTGAATTTAAGTAAATTTTTCCAAAAACTTTATTACCAAGTAGTTTTTGTCCTAATATTGTCCCACAGGGATGGAGAAAAAGAGAATAGTCACAGTCTTGTGCAATTGGTTATCGGAAAATAAATGTTGCTGAATTTCCCTAAATCCTAATATTTACAGCATAGGGTTATTAAATCATGCCATATATCTGTTATTCCCTTATTGGATTACGGGTGGACAATTTGTGGGCTTTGTTCTGCACAAACGTATGAAATCATGACCATCCAAACAACAGTCTGCTAAGTAAAAGTGTGAACACAGAGCTTTTTAGTTTTCTGATCTGATCTGTATTCTGCCCATGCGTGCAGCGTAAGAGTGAGTGACTGGCAGACAGAACCCAGTATTGACTACTCTGAGGATATAATAGAGGCTGGGGTGATGGGATCCTGGACATGAACACTCTCTCTGTGGCATGTGCAGCAGAGCCATACAGGATATAACCAAGGCACTTAATCATTTGCTGGCTCTGTGCAATGATGCATGAGTTTTAGAATAATGCTTCTGCTTTAAATTAGATCTCATTGATCCTGCTTTTTCTCTATAACGGCACAGACAGGATGGATGTTGGTTTTATTGGGGGTCAAACCAGACATTTAAAATACTTAAAGTACAGATGGTGAATTAAATCAGGTTTATGCCATGCGTACTAGATTCAAGGTGATTTGGCCCTTAAGAATTTATACAATATAAGAAGCAAAACTATGTGCCAATGTTCTAGTATATGCAAATACTTTGCAGATAATATATTTCAGAGTTCTATAAGTAACTGTGCTGTGATGACAGCCACAGAGGACATCGGAAGCCATTTGTAATCCAAACAGCCGTGTGATGTATGGTCGGTAAACACAGCATGTTTGCCAACCTGGGCAGTCCCTAATTGTGTTTCTGTAAGGCTAAAAGTACTGCAATAAATTGAGCTATTTCAAAAAAGGCCAGATTTCCCAACAGTAACCCACATGAAAAACATTATTTTTGCTTCTCGATAAGATTTTGTTTTAAATATATAGTAGCATGAGACTGCTTGAAACGATAAGGTTCAACTGTTTCCAAGAAAACTGATAATGAAGTGATCCGATTTACAGGTAGGCTATTTCCTGTGTAGGACATTTCTGATGTGCTATATTCCTATGGGCTTTACAGCTTGTTTAGCGAAAACACGGGGGATCGACATTGTTTCCAATCATCATGTTTCTTCTTTTCCACTAGAGTAAAAACTCAGAATTTATCATCTTTTATAGGCAACCACATACTTTTTGTGTTTGTTAAACAGGTTTTCAGGCATTTTTAAATATTTCAATCATAAAATGGAGGTGCTAATAAAAGAAAAGAGTAAAAAAAGAGGCAATCTTGAGAAGCTCTATAAAAAGATTTAGCCCCCTCTCTGAAAATGGTTTCTTTATCCAGCATTTTTTCCAGTGACCAGAAGAAGATGACTCATATGGTAATATGTGAACTGTATCCAAATAGGTCACTGGTTTTCAAACTTTTTTTGTGGTCAAGGTACACCAAGGGCCAAGCCAACAATTCAAGGAATGGCTTTTTATCAAATCTCTGTGAAACAGTCCATATAAACTGTTATCGATTTTGTCAAGTTTTTGTGCCGTTTATGTAACTTTAGTGGGTTATTTTCTATTTTAGATGTGTAGATATTTTCAAACTCCTATGATAATTCATTAAGTATTTGATGGGATAATGTGTTTAGTTATTCAAAAACATTATGAATTCATTTAAAATCCTCCTTTCACAGGACAAAGTTATGAGCAGAGACTTGTCTCTACTTTATATATACGCTTGCATTCAATATATTTTGTTTCTCTTTGTAAAATCCATCAACATGAAACACACTCCTCTTTATTTGGTCACAAATTAAGTATCTTGGTTGTGAGGAGAGAGAATCTCCAAAAACTGTCCAACAGAGAAGTAAAGAATGTCAGCATCCACAGAGACGATAAGAAACTGTTTTTCAACAGCCTGGCTTGAGAGAGTTGCTTCACGAGAAGGAGCTTTGCACTCTCACTTTCTTGTTCTTAAGGTGCAACATTCTGTTGAGGAATCCTGATTGAATGGATTTTTAATATCCACCCATAGTCCATATCAGCCACTTTCAAAAAATGTATCTGAGACCCTTGTTTTTATGTGTGGGGTGGCAGCCTGTGGCCAGTAGATACATGTCCACGCAACACAGTTTCAAGCAGAGTTGATGATTGTTCTTTTTATTGTATTGAAAGATGAACGTTTCTTTGTCTGTGCACTTACTCCTGTATGTGTTTGTATAAGCACAGCAGATGAGTCTCTTTCAGGCAACTACATCAACTTATCATTTTCATTAAAAAAAAAAAATCAGGCCACTTATACTTAAGTTATCAAGCTTTTAAAAACATGTTTTTTTTCTCAATATAGAAGTTTTTCATTTCAGTTTGTTTGGCACCATGTTAACATCAGTCAGAATGTGCTGACAGATGACATGCCTGGACTGAGACTGCTTCCCACTGTCCCGATGAAGCCATGAAACAAATTAATTTCATGAAACCATCTTGAGATATTTTTCTTTCTCTTTTTGAGTTGGTTGGTTGTCTGGACAGGTTAGTTGTGTTTTTTGCCATAAGAGACAGTGATCCCTTTTCCCCTCTCAGGCTGTGTAATTCCCATGCCTGTCAATCAAAGCCTTTGTTGTTTCATGCTCTAAAAACTGTACGGACAGACTGGGAAAGACTTTGAGAGCGGGTTATTAAAGAATGTGGTCACATGGCTGAGAAATCTGATTTGTTTTGGAACAAATTTGTTTGTGGTACTGATGAGAAAAGTAATCACCCCCCTTGTTTATTTGTGTTTTCCCATTATATTGTTTGCTGGTCACAAAATCCCCCAGATATAAATTTTTCAAGTCACACTAATGTGCTGTAACAGAAAAAGTACAGTGCATGTACGATTTGTCCACAGCTTCTTCGTCAGTACCGTCATTTGGTCATCTCCTCCTCTGTTTTGCGTCTGACACCTTTAATGGTAAAAACTTTGCTCAAAATCCTATTGTACACAATCAGATACACCTGATAACAGGGGGCAGAAGACTACACAAAAAATAATCTTGACTTATCGCATAGTAATAAATTATTAATATAAAAAAATCATTTTTGTTTTTTCTCTTTACATATTTTGTTAAAAGGCCAAATAAAGACTTAAAACAAAAAAAAAAGAAATTTCTGTTTTGTTTTATTCTTCGATCAGGCTTTAAAGGGTTAATGTGTGTGATCCTGGTTTGATTTTATCCAGTTAAATCTCCTTCTCCAACTGAGGTGCTGTGTTCTAATGTGATACCGTTCATACAATGACATATCGTAGCTGACAAATTTAGATGTGACACATCTCCACTGTGCCGGAATTCAAAAGAAGAATGAGGGAAGAGAGCGAGACGCATTTGTGTGGGATCAATTATCATAAACTGGCTGTTCATTAAACACTGCAATTATAAACACAATATAAATAAATGAAATTTAGCAAAGTCACGCTATTTTTGTGGATCGAGACTAAATTGGTTCTGTTTTTTGTGAGTGTCTGAATCTAATTTGAAAGGGGATGCTGTCTCTGGCGTGGAGGTATATTGAATTGTTTTGTTTTAGCATGGATGCACTAAGCCTTCTCTCCAAGAGGTCTCAGGTGGTTTTTCTTCAATTAGCTTCTGTCTGTTGATTTGATTCTTATGTAAACCAAACAACTGTGAGGGAAAACATCTGGAAAATATGCATGTTTACGTATCCGGCTTGTCATGCTCTGTATGGTGTATATTTGCTTTTATTCTGACATTTTATATACATTTTAATTTGACATTGTAAGCCCTTCTCCAACCATGCACACAGAGTAAAGAAAGAGGTTTGGACAAATGTGCCAAACCAGCAACTTGCACATTTACTGGGGCAATATGAAGACTTCATAAATCCATATGATGTTACGCAGTGTAATAGACAGGATAGTGGAGAAATTCACTTTTCACTGTATCAAATAATGGAGTCAGATTCTGTAAGTATGTTCCTCTTTTTAAGACCCTGGACCTACAAGATTTTTAGAGTTATCAGAAAGGGTGGAGTTGTGGGAGGCAAACTCAAAAAGATGTCTATGTCATTTATCATAGTATTGATAAATGTCTTTTTAAGCCTATGAGACACACAACACAAATTTGCAACATTGATATATATGTATGTGTGCATATATGTATATATGTTTGTGTATAAAAAAGAATGAACATTTATTTCACATTTTTATATAGCAAAATGAAGAATAATATGCTTTTGCCCTCAAAAAGAAAGGAAGAAAGTCATCCAAAGCACAACATTTGTCATATATCCTGGCACTACAAAAAGCAGTACAGCATCCCTCCATTAAGTCCTTTGTTGTCATTGTTTTGGTCTTAAAGATCCAGTTACATTCATAACTTTGGTTGTTTGAGCACACTTGGAGATGACGCCCCGGTCAGGGCTGTCCCAGATCATTATATCATTTTTCGATTATGCAGGATCCAGCATCACAGTGGAAACAGAAAAGCTGACAAAAAAGAGCAGGGGTTCTCTCCTGTAAATGTTCACTCCACCTTCTGCCTTCTGCAAACATCTGCAGTGGAGAGGCTGTTGATGTGGCCAGACCACCAGCACTTTGTGTTACAGTATTGTTCATATATAGAGTAATAAACCTACATCATCAAGTAAATTGCATAAACTTGTTATGGCTGGCCTAGATTGCATAGATACAAAATACCACTAAAACATGTAATTAGTCTCTTACTATTATGTTAACATTTGTGCTGTTCGATTTGTTACCAGTCTTATGATTTAATACATTGTTATCACTCCGATCTGGAGTCAGTGAGAGTGATTAGTAATGAGCTAACAGCCTCTATGCAATATAACTTTTCTATAACTTTTTAATAACCCTACTTAAACAGATCCTGAAGATGTAGACATTATATTATGAACTAACAAAAAAGCTGTTATCCATCAAAGCACCATGTGGCTATGGCTGTTTTTTTTGTTTTTTTTGCCTGGTGCAGTAAGTGAGTTATTGATCATAGTTGGTCCAAGTCCTCAGGAATCAACTTGTATTGATTTCACTTCAGTTGTAAGCTTCCTTCTGACCCACTTCTTTCAATTCCAAGTACCTTTTCGAAGATCTCAACCTCTTTGCTGAGAGATTGTTAAAATGTGCCATTACAGCGGCATATTCAAGGGAAAAATCTGTGGTTGAATTCCCGGAAAGGTATATTTAAGATTTTCTTTTTCTGGAGCTGTCCGACCCAATGTCTGTTGAGGTATGTATCCTCAGTTGTTGTAATGAAGATGCAGTTTTGGCCTAAAAGGGGTAATATACTTCTTTGTCTGGTCCTTTATTACTTTATTTTCAAAGCAACCCACTTATTCCCAAATAATACAACTGTGATGATGTTGTGTATTAATAGCTGCTTTGCAGTCAAAGTCAATTTAGTGTGCGTTTGTGAACTATCAGATAACATGTATTTGTCAGTAAGTGTGTGGCTGCAAATAAGATTTCCATTACTCAAATTTTATTAAAGATTTTGTTTAAATTTTGAAGATCATTTTCAAGCATATATATATATTATAAATATATATATATATATATATATATATATATATATATATATATATATACACACACACACAATTTTGTCTTGTCACAAATCACATGCTTGTTAAATCTTGATTTAAAACTTTGAATATATATATTTTTCTTACTGAACCTACTATATGTTTAATGTTGGACGTACCCAATAATTTAGTTTTAAATGGATCTCATCAGCATTATGTAATAGAACTTTATCCAGTTTCCATCCTCTGCCATAATGGCTATTTGAATGAGGTTATTTAAATTTGTCGACACTGTATTTGATAATTTGGTTATATTATTCTCACAGATGTGGTTGCATTGTATCAGACTCCATTGCATTTCACCCCTCTCATGAATATAAATAGGGAAACTTTTATTAGATTACTTACCACAATGTTCATAATCAGGAACAGATCTGAAGCTTCCACTGGCAGAATGACATTATTTGTGTGTTCCTTACAAAAACGCTTTGTTAGGACCAGTGCTTTGCAATGGCCAGACATCTTTGTCATTGTGGTAACAACAATGTCCATGTGGTTATAATAAAAGAGTTTTAAAAGAAGCGCATTTTTTATTCAATAGATTATATTCCTTTAACGGTCAT
This sequence comes from Menidia menidia, assembly GCA_907169785.1. NCBI lineage: Eukaryota > Metazoa > Chordata > Actinopteri > Atheriniformes > Atherinopsidae > Menidia > Menidia menidia. The sequence goes on along the minus strand of CAJRST010000001.1, from coordinate 20,159,073 downwards.
CTCCATTCTGTTGGCAGCTTGTGGTTACACAAGTTACGATTACAAGATTTGATGAAATTATAAATTGTCTCACTTTTGAGATGGGAAGATATTAATATCTATGGTTAATTAAATTCTGTATCTGAACATATTTCCAATGTTGGTTATCTTCAGATATTTAGATGAATTTATATCCTATTTTTGTGTACAGAGGCCAAGTCCATGACATTCCTCCATATTTATATGAGTGGTAGAGTGTATTTCACAGTTTAAAAAAGTATCTCTCTCTCTCCTCTCTCTGTCTCTCCCTCTCTCTCTCTCTCTCTCTTTCTATTTCTCTCTCTGTGTTGTACAGTTTAGACATCAAAGGCACATACTGTCACTCTGTCTCCAGCTTGTTGCTGCATTAAAAACCTTGGAGCTTCAGTAGGAGGAATTGATTGAGGTGCTGAAGTTTAGTGCTCTTGGGTACAAAGACTGTCTGTGAGTTGTATACCTTTAAATAGCTGGCCCGGGGACACTGTGGCCGTGAATCAATGAGCTGTTAACATCACATGGCCATATGTTTTTACCTTAGCGTACAAATTTGCCTCTTTATGTCGAGCAAGTCTCATCACTAATGACACATAGAAAAGATGCTTCGTTCAAATCTGCACATTCTAATGTTGATGGATAGTCAGTTTAGCATAAACGACCTATATTGACATTTGTTATATGATTAAATTATATTTTTATGGAGCTATAAAGTTAGAAATTGGCATTACAGAATAAAGAAATTGTTTTGGTTCCTCCTGTGAGGAAAGAAATTACAGTCTATTTTCGCCGCACCATAAAAAGTGGAATTGAATCCACTGAGGACAAATGGCCTTTGCAGCTGGTCTTATTTTTTTCTGGTAGTAAGATAAACTTTGATAGCAAAACCTTTGTGGACTTTGAAAGGGTGAAGGTGAGACTAATCCTGCCGGTGACAGACTTATGACCCTTGGGCCTAAGTGAAAAACTTAAAAGTCCTGGAGCAGCTGGTCATCTATTTGGGCTCAACTTCAGCCTTTCCCCTTGGGGATGAACCAGGATGGAGTCTGAGGCTTCATCAGCAGGGTTAAAAAGGATGCTCTATTTCACTTGGCATGGGACCCGGAATTTCTCCCCTACAACACTACAGGCCTCCAAAGACATGTAAACAACAAGATGGATGTTGACTTCTGGTGTGGTGCAGTTGTCCGTGCTGATATCTGTTAAGGTGTCATTTTAAAGGCACAGACACATGGGGGTATTTGAGTTCATGTCCAGGTGATTTGGGGTATATATGCTGTGAAAGTAAGACGGTAAAAAGCTGAATGAAGTGGCTGTTGTTCTTTTTTAACCCTGTAATTCTTCTTTTTTATAAGATTTCAAATCCAATAAAAAATTGGACAGTTTTCATAAAAAACTAAATGACATGATTTGTGAATTTTATACAGCAAACATCGAAGAGATGTCAAACGTTGGAATGGATTTAAAAGATGCAAAATAATGATTAATCTCGGAAAAGCAAGAGACTAACTCAAGAGGCTTGCGTCAGACATTTTGCAATTTAAATAATTTATCAATCTTTGTCAAAGGCTTAATTAGAAAGAAAAACACTTTTTTTTAATCTGCAAGACTGAAACAAAAGACTGGTGTCCACAGGAGGAAGACCATGGTGTTAGCTCAGTGGTTGGAATGATAGCTGAAACATATATATATGGTTTGTTGTTCTTATTAATAGGTTTAAGTATTTCTTGACTGCCCGTTGTTCTCTTAGGTCAATACTGATGATCTGTATTATAAAAACTAAATAGGATAATCTCGTGTAACAGTATCAAAAAGGAGCATATGTGTTCACAAATTATGTGGAGTACAAAAAGAAAAGAAAACACCCTGTAAAGTTAACGCCCTGTAATCGGTTTCCTAATGGATTATTCTGGTACTACAGATGGTGAAAGCCATATTTCAGAATTATACTATCAACTTATTTTATTCTTTATTTTCTCTTTAGCGCTTCATGTTCAATTAAATGAAATATAAATTCAAAGAAACAGAAGTCAACGAATTAACCTCAAAGTATACACAACAACAAGACTAAACAAAGGTTGGAATATCCATTACAGATGTTAGATTTATTTTACACAAAGCTATGTGTTTATTGCTATTTATCACATATGCTTGAATGTGAATTACACAGGTGTCATCCCTGTGAATTTTCTAACTGGAATCCAAGCAGAAAGAAAAAGAAAAGAATGCCATGCAGTAGTCTGCATTGTTTTTGCATGGGCTCAGCTGTAACACCTTGGCATAATCACCATGATGGCTGTTGACACAAAGACACACCCAAGATGCTTTCTGCGTCATCTCAGGGGAGGAGATGGAGGGTGAAGGTGCCCTGTGGTTGCATCAGCTTACTATAAATATGGGAGTGGAAAATTAACAAACTCCCTCACTGGTTTACCCGTGGCACTAATGTTTGCAGCTGTGAAAGGTGTGCGAGGCATTTTTGTTTTTGTACTAAGGAGGGAAAGGAAGAACAGTGAGTGAAGTCAAAATGTTTAAGAAATGTGGGAACTTGATATATTTGCTCTGCAATCCTAAATTTGATTAAGCAGGTATTGAAAAAAAAGGGTGGATGATACAATTACTTAGGCTAAACATCACTCAGTTTATAATGTTGATATTTAGTGCTTTTGTACTGAATTCAGACTGTGATATTCAGGCTGACCTAGACTAAAATTACAAGTGCAAAATATTTAGTTAGTATTATCATAAATACTCTTCTCATTTCTAAAACCTCAACGGGCCTAACTCGCTTTTTGTACTTATTCTTCTTTTGCACTTTAATTGAAATAGATTTAAAGAGATTTGGCTCTGTGGACGGAGCCAAGGTTTCTTACTGTGCAAGATTGAATGCTGTTCCTTACGTGTAATTAGCTTTGGATGAAAGTGTGTGCTAAATTACACATTTCAAATGGAAAATGGAGTCGCTCTGTCTTTTCAAGTTCCTTAACTACAAATCCGTTGGCGACTGTACGGATTTCGTATCTAGTTGATCTGGAAGATTTTAATTACCCACAGATACCTTTCTGTAAGTTGTTGCAGGTGGTAGTCAAGTGATTCTAACAGCAACTGGCTACTGCCAGCATGCTAACATGGACACAAAATCTCTGTCTGGAGAAACATTTCACATGGCTTATGACAACAGGATTTACATAGGACATGTCAAGTTGTTTGGTGGCTTACATGGAGTGCAGTTTTGTGCCAATTCTATCGGGATCAAAAGCGTGGGCCTTGGTTTAGACCTGAGGACTTTCAGGACTGAAAACGCCTCTCATGACCCACTGCTTTAATCACACTCTTGTTAACAATCAAGGAATAAATTTGTTGCCACTGATGTTTCTAGAGACTTTTAATGTCTTGACTCAAAGTAATTCATATTTCTGTTTTTTATTCAGGTGTGATTATGCTGTTTAATTACGACCACGTAAAATGTAGCCCAGCAACATAATAAAATGCAATGCTTCTCCCACAGTCTCTGATGGTGTCAGACTGATAAGGGGCATCTTTGTTTCTGCTCTCTCCTCAGTGAGTCCAGATGTGACCAGTGATTACAAGCATCATCATTATCATCACCCACCTGCCAAGGATTCAGAAATGGATGGCAGATCTAGCAGCCTCAGACTGGTTGGGGGCATCTGGGTCCTGGTACTGCCTTGTTTACATACGCTCCTGGCCCAGTTACACCTGCCTTTTTTGCAGCAATAAACTTTAAGACTTTCTTCCAAGATGATTTTTTCCAGAAATGGAAGAGCCAGGAGGTGTTACAAGGTGCAAGATATTGAGGACTTCTTTTTCCAGACATTGCAAGGACACAGAGGAAATCCTGAAGCTGGGAAATGTCATGGATGTCATGACTGAAAGTCACATGTTGGCTCTTCAATCATCTTTTTTTATGAATTATCTGGCTTTCATTAACACTAACAATTACTTATTTATAGTAGGTGATGTCAGAGATAACTACAGTGGTATGATGTAAAGGTTTAGTATTACACGGACAGTATTTCTGCACATTCCATGAATAATCTGTAGATATGTAAACATTAATGTAGCATAGCACAAAAAAACTACAGACTCATTCTGTTTAATGGCTGTTGCAACTTTTGCAGTTGCCAAGAAGGCCAGCTTTGTAAAAAACAGAAAATACAGTTATTTATACAAGAGTGCTTGAGGCTGTGTATTGGGAAAGAAAACCTAGCGATATGTACTGTATGTTATACATTCTGCTGATAGGGAGCAAAGAAAAACCTTGAGACATCTTCTTTTCCTTTGAAATAGATGCTTTGCTGTCTCAGATCTATTTAATTGATATATTTCAATGGTGAAATTGACCTGTAATGCTACTGTAAAAGAAGTGGTGAAAGGAGATTGATGGACAGTGGAGGTGGGGGTCAAGTGAGAGAATTCATGCCTCTTTCTTTAGAAATAGATTAGTTTCCCCAGGAGTCTATTATCATCTTTCAAACTCAATCCCCCTATGCCTTCGTAGAGCTGGATAGGGGCTGATAGCTCCAGGAGCCACTGGTGAGGAAGAATCCAATTGCTTCTACCCGCTACAAGACTGCATAATGCTGGTGTGTCACTGACAGCATTCTGTTGAGATGTTCAGATTAATGTCCGATTTCTTTTTTCACAAATGCCTTACGTGTGGTCAGTGGGTGAGTGAGCAATGCATTCAGTGATACTTTAATTGGTTATTTGTATAAAAAAATGCCGGGGAAAAGGAATTAACCCCCTTTTTCAATTGATATGTGCTGTAATATAGAGTTGTTTAAATTTTTGTATGAATCAATATTCAGCACCCCCTCAAGTTTATGTAAAATATGTTTGTTTAAAAAAAGAAAAATAATATAAGATGGACTTTGAGAAGTTGCTTTACTTGCTTGGCGACACATATAATAAATTCAGTTTATTAAACAGTATTTGAGAAGTCACGCACCTTCCTACAGATTCAAAATTACATTTATTTATTGCTGATGTCGTCCCTCAAGTAACTTAAGATGAAAAGAAAAGCATGGCTGTTTTATATAGTTTTTATACATTTTAAGTTGTTAGAAGAAGTTCTTACAGATTAATAGAAAAAATAAGCAGTAAGGTGAAATGATATTCATGCACAACTCAAAAACCAAATTGTGTCAGGGTCCAGATCTGAGTGAGTATTTCCTGAACAGTTAAGGTTGCCAAGAACACTGTGACCTGTCAGTGAAGTGGAGAATATTTGAAATATCCAGGATTTTTCCATAAAATGGCTCCCCGGCCAAAAAATGATAAACCTCCTTATATGGTCCTCGGTGGAGGGGAGATTGGGAAAACCTTCAGAGGGACAGCCATCACTGCAGCTTTTTACCCATCTGGGCTTCAAGGCAGTGTCGCCAGATGGAAGCCTCTCTGTAAAACCTCAGGTTCTGCTTCACATGAGCCAAAATGAAGAAAAAAGCTATTTAAAATCAGTAAGAAACAAGATTTTCTCCAATAACTGCTATGATTGAATTGTTTGGCCTCAAAAGTAAACTCCATGTTAGTTTACAACACTCTATCTTCCATCTGCCTAACTCCATCCCGAAGTGGCAGCAGGTAATGCTGGTCAGGGTTGAGAGAAAGCTGAACAACGCTTTCAAAATATTGCTTTATTACAGGCTCTCAGACTAGTCCTTAGGTCAGTCTTCAGACTGAACAGAGACCCTTTACAAACAGCTAAGAGAATGTGATTTAACCAGCAGGCACTGAGGGCTTTTTGAGAAATAAGAATAATTCAGTGTTTTCAGGAATCTCAAAACTTTGAGTTGAAAAGGTATGCAGAAAAGACTTCCCTAAGAATCTGAATAATTATGTGTTATTATTATTACCATTATTAAGTCTGCTGCAGTTAAAAATGGTGGTAAAAAGTCTAAGAACATGATTATGTCTTTCTGTAGTGTATATGTAAAATTAAGATTTTTTTGGGGTGCTTCAGTTTTAAAAAAGGTTTTACAAGCAGGTGATTTATATCAACCACAAAGAGCTAAATAAGTAAAAGATGCTGCTATGACAAAGCAGTATGGCTGGAATATTTCTCTACTGTGTTCTTTAGGGGCTTAACCTGTACAGAAAAATATACATCACATACTATTTTAATTGTAAAAAGCTGTAAGGTTGTTCGTGTTATTGCTAACATTGTGCAATCTTAATTTGTGTTTGCTGGTACTATTGATTTTTTCAACCTTCAAATATTCTGCAAAAATGTACGTGAATTTCAGAAGTTGACTAAATGTAATATATCTGTACCCCATTTTGGACGACAGCTTGTTTTTCTTCCTCAGCTTGAAGGAAACTTTATTGAGTTGAATTTCTTCCGGTACTCTCACATTGTGAGAGCCTGAAATCGCACTCATGCTTAAAGCGTGGAACGTAGCTGTTGTGATCAGTCTTTTTCACATTTAGTATAGCAGGTTAGACTCCCACTGGGATTTAGAGAAAGGATTGTCCCAAGTCCTTGATGTGCTTTCAGCAACAGTCTCTTGGTTAATAAATAGGAGTAACTTTGCCTGCTTTTCTCATTGAGCTGAGATTCCCAAATGATAATATTCACTTGTTACAAACTTTAATAAAGCTATGAATGAGTCACAACTAATACCCCAAACCACTTCTATACAATTTTGCCACCATTACACTTATTGTCTATTGAACAACTCTGTTAATGACATATTCTCGAAAGACACTGTGACTAGCATCCCCCAAGGCAACATTTTCTCCTCTGCATAAGGGAATAAGTTCAGTTTGATTTAGTATGCAGTTATTATTGCTGCATGGTGGGAAAGTTATCAGAAGAGAATGAAAGGGGTCAGATTCTACTGAAACTGCATCCCATCCTGGAGGCAGACCGCAATCTCCTCATACACAATGCTTTCTATTAAAAATGCTTTAGAGTAATTGTGTATTTGTTTATTGTGCAGGTGACTCCATTTTTTCCCTCAAATATCTTTAAAACAACTTACTCATAGTGGACACAATATAAAAAAACACTGAATAATTAAATCCAGCGAGGGATGAACATTTTGGTCCTGATGTATTCTTACTCCGATATGAATTCACATTGTAATACCTTTTCATAGTTTTCATAGTAACTCACAAAGCAAGGTTTTATTTCCAGTGTTGGGAAGGGGCTGTGTGTGTGGGTTGATCAACACCGTCTGAAGGTTCCTCACACGTCAGTGCTGTGCCCTCATGTCAACACTTGAATCTTTTATCTCACGCTTTGGTGAGCAGTCATGACCACAGGCAAGAGTTGGAACAGGGATTGAGGAGAAAATTGTGTTCCTTGATTAACAGTTCAGCTCTGAACTTGCAGTCCATTTACAGCCAATGTCCACAGGTTGAATTTAGTTCTCTGTTGTGCAGTCATTGGTGAACAAGACAGCAGCATGCCTGAAGTCCCCATAGGTAGACTGGCCTTATCTTTTCTGGCTTGCAATCAGTTTGAAGTTGTATAACCTTACCCAGCAATTCGAACAATGACAAGTAATTGATTAAAGTTTTTTTTTTAATGAAAGTGGATTATTTTTAAACCAATCCATAATTTTGTTTAAATGGACTCTTACCTCATTTCTTTATTTTTAGACTTCTTGTCTCTCTTCTCTTTCATCTGTCTGTCTGTGACTGGAAAGTTAGCCATAGCAAAAACATTGTGAGGGATGTTACCGAAGGCAATCTGAAGAAAACAAGTGAGATGCACACATTTAAACTGGTATGTTATGTATAGAGACATGACACAAGTTTAATAAAAATACATCATAAGCTGCCAGAAAAAATGGACAAATCATGCATTTGTGAATATATATATATAAAATGTTAATCTTACTCTCCTTGACTCCTCTTTCTGTATGCCTCTTCTTTATGTCCTGCAGTAATATCACAAGAGAGGGAGTGAAAATATAAAATATGAGAATAGGAATTGGTAATGTTCATGCTGGGACTACATTTTTCCTCTGGTTATACATGCCCCCACTGCTCTTCACTTCACTTTGCTGGATTCAGGCGAGGTCCACCTCTTAGACTGAAGTCTACACATAGCTTCTTTTCTTTCTATAGGATGCCTTATACACCTCTCTGAGTGACTGCTTGTAGTCTTTTTTTCCCCAGACCCAATGAACCCATTCAGACGTGGCAAAGCAATTGATTTACAATACAACCTTGGGTTTTATGTATCATTTTGGATGTTTTTAGATTCTGAAAAGTAAAATGATTTGTCTAAAGGTGGGTTACATCAATCTAGCTACCCAATGCACTTATCGTTTCACAGCTCCACCAAACCAACAAAAGTTGAATTAAAGGTTCAACATCGTAGATCACAATTCAGGGACTTCCCGCATATACCAGTTTGGAACTTCTACAATATAAAGATTATTAACAGTCGAATCAAGCATTGCACAAGTAGCAACAGATACACAATAGGATACATAGCTATTAAAAAAGTCAGACAGTGACAAAGAGATCTCAAAAGACAAAAACATAAAAATCCAAGGTAACTCCCTTAGTGCTTTTTAAAAGATGTAGAGAATGTAGCTCTGACTTGATGTGTGAAAGAAGTTCATGTGAAAAGATTCACAAAGATGAACGCACAAAGGTCTATTTTAGTAGACATATAAGGGACATACAAAGAAAAGGTAGGCTATGCCTAGATGAAATGTTCTTCCTTCTTCATACTTTATAGCCGTTTAAATGTCCTCATTAAAAATCAAACAGAACGCAGAAAAAGTCATCCTTTTTTTTAACCGACCTCGAGTGTTCAATTTACGATAATCAAAGGCTATTGAAGTCACTGGATAATATCACAGGATAAGTCACTGGGTTATGATGGAGTATCATGTATTAATTACTGCATTAGTGAAATTCCTGTAATTTAATGTTTAATTCTGTGACAGGGCCTCATAGTGCAGGTATTATTTTTGATTACTGGCTAGTGGAAGTTGTAAAAAATATTGACAATTCACATCCTACATAGCTATGTAACAAAATATAATTGAAAAGTTTTCAAAGTCCAACCTTTCCGCTGCAGAGAAAAACAGGTATTTTGAACAACTCTTTCTGCAACAGTTTCAATGTGCTGCAGTGAGTCATTGTACCACTTTTTTTGTGTGTTTAAACTTCTTCAGAGTTCTGAAGAGTTGTCTTTGGAGTCTTTTATCTATGCATAGAAGGGAAGGGCTTCTGAGACCTTCTAAGGATAATAATGCTGAGCACTGCTTAAATGTATACAGAGATTAATTTCGAATTCCCGTTGAGGTTTCTGTTCACTAAAAGTGATTACTGTGACCTTGACAATGGCTAACGTTTAGCTTCAACCTAGACAGGAGCTTTAATCATCACTGTGCAGACACAGACAACACAGTTTTATTCTTCCAGCTCTTTATGGTAAAGGCGCCGTTTCTAGAAGCTTAGCTCTTAAATAAAGCATTCAAAAAAGGATGTGCCTCTGAATAAGTCAAAGAGATAAATTATTATAAAATTTCAATGAGGTCATTTTCAAATATGGAATTAATGTTGCATAAGGAATTGCACGTTGCTAAATAGGCCTGACAGGATTCTCTATTTTGCAAAGCCAAAAATTATAATTTCAGTCCATGTTTTTTCACATCTAGATTTTATCCATACCTTAATTCATTATATCATCATTTCAACAAGGTCCCAATATCATACCTGCAAGACTTTATTTCATCATTGACATGGTAGACATGTTGAACAACAGCTTTTACTTTGCTTGTGAAGGCCATTTGATTCCAGAATCCAATTTATTGAAAGGGAAAAAAAATCTGAGATCATACTAGTTTTGCAACATTACGCGCCTCGTGATTGAGGCATTTAGAAAATGAATAAGCAACTGAGCTGATTGTCCAGCACAGGTTATTCAGCCATGTAGAATTCTGAATGAGATATCTTTGTAGCTCTAAAAGCTCACATTTTTTAATGTAATAAATGATAAAGGTACTTTATTTGTAACCCAAAACACTGCTGATTCGTGAGCTAAGTAGAAAAGTAAACTGACAATGGAAAACCGTGAGGGCTGACAGATTCTGTAAAAAAGTTGGTGGCCTTCAACAACATTGAATGTGTGTGAATGTGTCATATTATAATGACTATTATTTATGCTATCACGCCATGTGTTATCTGTCTGGAAACTACAAAGACAGGTATTGTACAATGTCTCTTTGCTCTGAAACCATAGTATATTAGTTGCAGTCGCTCAAAGCCATATATTTGGCGATAGTCTCCATAGTTTTGTTATATATAGAATAGAATAGAATACCTTATTGATCCCACAGTGGGGAAATTAACACGTTACAGCAGAAAAAAGGGGAAAAGCACAGTGGAGGCATAGATAAAGGCTATTTACAATGCAACAAAATAAAAAAAAACATTTACAAGGGAGAGTTATTAAAATATAACAATATGATTATTAGAATACTACAATTTTACAATGAACACCAATTTACCAATTGACTAATTTACCAATTTAATACTGAGGGTAACTTAATGCATCAGGCAGTGCAGGTGCAGAGAAGAAGGACCTGCAGTATCTCTCCTTCTTACACCATGGGTTCAACAGATTTAAAACATTTAGACAATATTTCTGTCTCTCTAGCTTCTTGTATGTTTTTCCAATGAAGATGTATGTAACAAATATGAATCCTTCAATCCATAATGTTGCTCTGTTTGCCCCAAGTATTTGTTCAATTATTTATTTTATACTTATATTATATATAATATATATTTTTTTATTCACTACTTAATTCTTCAAAACCCATATGCAGTTTTTCATCTACAGACAGAAAAAAACACCAGTTATCATTGAGCACAAAATTGAGTCATCAAACTCCCTATTTGATACTGAATATTTGTCTGTGCATGTTTTTAGATTTCCAAGGGTAGCCCTGGAAAGCCCAGCTTGCCAAAATACATGTAGACACCATTTCCGCCTCCTGGGGACAACAGCATTAGACTTCACACTTTCTTGCTTCCTTTGACAATGGTGTAAACATTTAATTAAGGACTGCTTTTTCTTTCTTCCCTTTTCAGTGCATCCAAATCATCAAAGAGACCTTGAGGACAATTTAGGGGGTGGCTGTGGCATTTGGTGGTTCAATCCCAGTTTACATGATCAAGGTGTTTTGGGGCAATATGTTGAACCCACAGGTGCCTGACCCAAAATGGGGCATCGTCTTTTGAGGTCCCTTTTTTAACCGGTCCCAAGCCTGGATAAATGCAAGGGTTGCATCAGGGAGGTATAAAAACGGCTGCTTAGCTTCACACAGAGTCAAATTTGGGTTAATTTTAGTATTATCTACTATTTTGATATTTAACCTGTCTCATGATTTCACAATTATGTGGGTTTAGATAAGAAAAAAAGTACCACGTGGAGGCTGGGCTGCTTTGAAAAATTTATATGATGTGTATCAGTTACATCACAGTAACGAGCAATAATGTATGCACCATTTTGGCCTCCATCTGACTGCTGGACTCACACTCTGCAGTCTGAGATTTATTGTAAGCTGCATGGATAAGTGACCATGAGCAAGCTTCAAATACCTATGCAGGTGTTCAACACTTGTGCATATGAAATTTCATGTCCTACTGAGATGTTAAATAATCTGCCTTCTGGTTATGAAAAAAGAAGATAATTTATATGAAATGCATTAAATTTTATATAAAGTCTTTTATCCTTTTATAATTTTCAGCAGTGTGAAAAATACTAACTCCTCCATACTGTGTATGTGTGAAGAGTATTGCCTTCTTTATCTTCAACATCCTGTTCCCATGTCTAACTTTGGAAGATCAGTTGTTCTCTGATAATATAATACAGTAATGCAAAGGGTGTGGCACCCAAATAAACACAGATTTGGAGTGGGAGGAGGATATTGTAGATAAACATTCATGGATTAATTTTTTTGTACAATAAATGTGTCCTGTTCCCAGAGTGAGTTTTCTTTTAATTACTTAAAAATTTGCTCTGCACTACTGAAAACCCAAACGTAACAACGAAAGCCTTTATTAAATGCTTCTGTTTTGCTCTGTCTTAATGAATCCTATTTTATGACTGTTGCTTTTTTCAAATTGATGCAGAACATTCCATATTGCTATATAAAATTTCAGTGATTTCTTAATAGACAAGCTCTATTTTATTTACTGACCTACTTATCACAGCTCACATAAACTTGGCTGTCACAACGAAAGAAAAAACATATCACCATCGCTCCCCATGGGTGCTGACCTATTTGCAGAAGAGTCCAACCTTCAAATTTTCAAATTTTTGATCACATAAGTCATGCTTATACTGTGCAGTATACATCACATAATAACCTCATTTCCACTCATTTCCCCGTAGTTGAACTGTGCAAGGAGGGTGTCCAGGTTGGTGGCAGCTCCCGGCTGAGGTCTGACACGTCTTCCATCTGCATCCTGGGCATATGTGCAGCCAGTTCCGCTTTTGACAGGTTATGCATTTGAGACTTTTAGTAGATCTGGGTATTCGATGACACTTTTCACATGATGTTGCCCCAAAGGAGAACAAGATGGGGATTGACAGTTTTTGGAGAACAGATTACATTTTTTTTTTCATAATGACCTTTTTCGGAAGGTACAAACTTGTTCTCTAAACAGAGAGCAAATCTCGTATAAAATTGTTAAACATTGTACAGGAGACAGAGGACACCAACAGCAGCACCACAAAGTAAACTGGCAACAAAGCAAGGCTAATCTTTTTTTAAAATGAGCTTATCAAAGCTAACATTTATGTAAAAGAGTTCTTCTGTTTACTAGTGTTGCAACCTACCAAATGGGCAAACATATAAATTGGATACTCAACAGGTTGCATTGATGGATAAAAATAATTAAAAAAATAAAAATGAAATACCAACTGATAATTGATATAGGAAGAAGAACTGGATCCTAAAAGCATATGCTTATTATTTTAACAGTTAAAGCTTTTGCTAGTAAAGAATATTTGGACATTGAGGCCTAGTTTCTTTGTATATGTTATTACACAGAAATATTATTTTCAAAATGGAGCAAACCTCAAACATGTGAAGCTGACAGAGAGCATGAAAAGCTCAACAGTAAATGCAGATTGATATGTCGTGTGATTTTTGGTTACACAGTTTTTACTGATATTTCATGATTGAAAACCTCAGTAATCAGTTCTGAAATTTTGTATTTTTAATTGAACCTTTAGTTAGCATCGTCCAACAGTAGATTAACTGGCAATAAATGGTGTATTTTTGGTTGCCAACAGCCCAAATTGTTTGGCAGTCAACCTGTATATTTCTACATTTCTATAACCACTTAATTAAATTCAGGTTTGTGGAGAGGGAGGTAGGGTTTAAGTCTGTCCCCTGAATAGATCACCAGTCCATCATAGGGGGACAGACAGAAAAAAAATTACGCACCCTCATCCTAGTTTCTATGGACGATCTAGAACCTACACAAACATGCATGCTTTTGGAAGATGGAAGGAAGTTGGAGGAAACCCACATGCACACACCAGTAAAAATGTAAACTCCACACAGAAAGGCTGCAACCAGCACATGAACCAGAAATCCTTTTGCCATGAAGGGGTGATGCTAACTACCAGGCCACTGCACAGCTCACTGTGGGTTTCCATCATCATTTGAATGCAAGGGGAAAAGCTTTACAAACTGACACTTTAGCCAGATACTTCAAGCTCGGTAATACAAATTTTTCTTCATTTTTTCTCTCTTTTTCCAAAGTACAGATCAACCTGCTTTGAGTAAAGTGATAGGTCAAAGAGAATAAAACCATTTTCTTCCACTTCTCTGATGCATGCAAATACACTAGCTGTCAGTACAGGGGTGGCAAAGCCTCTCAGGGAGGGTTTGCACTGCACTTCTTCTGGTTTGTAAAAAGATCAGGGAGGGTAATCTCTGTCTTTCCCATTAAGGATTGTTTTGCTGTACAACTTAGCATTTATCACAAATTCAGAGGGCTATCTATCTATCTATCTATCTATCTATCTATCTATCTATCTATCTA